>OX637578.1:11694073-12143963 GCA_951800085.1 Comarum palustre
TGGATGACTAGAGTGAGGTGGTGAGGTGTGAGGCATGAGGTGCTTTTGAGGTTTCAGGGCAGCTGTGCAATTGGCAATGACTTCATTTGGTGGTTAGAATTAATGTGCAAGTGGTAAGGATGGAAATGCTAGAAGCATCAATTGGCGGCAAGTAGCCATATATAGGTAGGTCTATTTTGGTACGTCAATGAGTTTCTGCTGATTGTGAACTAGAAAGGAAGGGGGGATATCCTCTTGTAAGCCAACTTAGCAACAGAAGCAGCTGCTAGGTTCGCTTTTCTGCTGGACGAAATGCGGCCAACATTAGGAATGCTACTCAGCGGTGAATTCAAGCAACAAAAAGGACCAATCAACGCAAATATTGGAGCACTGCAATGAATGAAGAGATTAAGAAGGAACCAGACTCCATCACCACTACTGGAAAAGTGGGAGGAGTCTGAAATTGCTGAAGAAAAACGGGCATTGCCTGCAAGAAGAGAACCTGAGCTACCCGTGCAAGAGAAGCCAAAACACATTAAAATGAGTAGGCATGTCATGAAGCATCAGAATTAACTTTGGTTGATCCTAGAAGAGGGAGCTGCCTGAGAGAAAAAACAATAGCGGGCACCTTGTCAGGTCGTTTGAGACGGCAGCAAATGCTTTGGAGGCAACAATTGCTGGAGGATGGGACAACAAAATGGCAAGTACTGTACAGAGATACTTCAAAGGTAAGTTGAGTAATCAAATATGATCGATCCAAACTAGGCGGAGACTGATGGTAAAGACAACTAAGCCAATCATAAGTATTGCAGCTATCAGAACACAATATCCCAAAGTATAAGTGCTTTTGAAAAATAAATCAATATCAGAATGCGTGAAGTTTGGCACTTGCCCTAAATAAATCAATATCAGATTGATGATACAAGAAGCTGATATTTCAAGATTGACTAGTTTTTCATGTGAATACAAGTGAAGGTGGTGTCAAATAGTTGATGATATGTTGGTCCAATACTGTACTAGCATGGACATGAAACAGAGATGGATAAGCCGCCTCACCAATGTCGGACAGATCGAAAGCACAGGTTATGAACTTGTGATTTTTCTCCGATTGGGAAGAAGAGGACTGAAGGGTTTCTCATGAGTTGTTTGGAGACTTGGAGAAGTTTAATCATATCAATCTATGCCGGCAGAGATAAGATCGATTAGACGGATGATTCATATCAGAGAGGAACTAACAGACGGGAGAAATTTAATTTTCTCTTAAGTTCTTCTCGCAATATATATATATATATATATATATATATATATATATATATATATAGTCCCGATCAGGAGCGGAGGTCCGTTCCTAAGCTTAGGAACGAATTTCATCATTTGACCCACTTCTCGATCGAATTTCCTCAAACTTCCTTCTAGATATATCTATATCATCTTGTGTAGATCATCTCTACAAAATTTCAGCCAATTTGGTTATCATATAGGCCTTCAAACATGCGTTACAAAACTGACGGATAGAATTCTGTCCAGTTTGTCCATCTTTTTTGTAACATAAGTTTGAAGGTCTTCCTAATCACCAAATTGGCTGAAATTTTGCAGAGATGATCTACACAAGATGATCTAGATATGTCTAGAAGGAAGTTTGAGGAAATTCGATCGGGAAGTGGGTCAAAATGATGAAATCCGTTCCTAAGCTTAGGAACGGACCTCCGCTCCTGATCCGCACTGTGTGTGTATATATATATATATATATATATATATATATATATTCTAACTAACAATATTTAGTTTTTGGACAAGTTGATGACAATTTTCATTCTAGTCGACTAGGGGGTTCACTACAACAGAAATAACAAAACCGCCGTAAAAGCTTGGCAAAGGTTGCCGTCGACTTTTGGGACCTAATAATCAAGGTGTGTGATATTGTGTACCCTAATTATCGAACTTACACCAAACATATCTTACTCATATTTGGCTTGATCAGGTATCTAATCAAGATGTTTGTTTGTAGAATGTAGACTAATAAGGGTATGATACATCTCCTATAGGTGGATCATTTTGTATGCCTTATCACAATATATGTACTTCTTTGTAGACTACTGTAGTTCATTAGTTCATAATAAGAAGGGAAAAGCCTTCATGTAGGTACTAGGTCTTTGAGGAAATCTTGAAATATCAGCTTCTTGTATCATTAATCTGTCGGCCACTATCTTAGAAAAGTTTGGCACTTGCATTGGTTTGTAACATTGTCTAAATGTAATTGCAACAAGGTAATCAAATTTGCAAAGCTATCACATAGCTTGAAGAAGACGTGGGTTCTGATATCAGCTTCTATCACATCCAAACCAGTAGTGCAATCTTTCAAGCTGAGGTCTCAGACTACCATCCAAAAAATCCCTCCAAATTCAAATTTCCAATCAGTTCAAGACTCCCAATAGGGTTTATATTCTGAAAAGATCGACGGGAAAGGTTGGTTCTAGGATTTCAGTTGATTGCGTTTTCATCCTGTCTGACAACGCGTCTATTGACGTTGTCGTCGGACAGGAGATTTGAGGGAAGCCGTTTGATGGTTGTTCCCTGAAGGTGGCAGTGCTGGACTTAGAGGACGACCGAGAATCTGAGTTGCAATAAGGTTGTTTGGTAGTGGCTTTATGGTTGATATATCGTGTTTGTTCGATCTTGCTAGTGGGTGTGGAGCACTGGATTGACGGGTCGAGCTAGGCGGAGTTGAAGGGGAGAACAACCATGTTGAGCTAGGCAGAGTTGAAGTGGTGAGTTTGGATCTGGGTTGGTTGGTGTGGATCCCCAGAGAGACGTAGACGATACGTTTTGGCCGACGGGACGACCGGTTGCGGTCAGGCTCGTTTAGGTGACTGTGACTTCGGCAGCGAGGCGATAGGTGTCGCGGTTCTGCAACCAGATGCAACAACAGACTTGTGCCGAGTCTGTGGCCTTTAGGTTCAAGGATTTGAGTGGGCTTGGACTTTCTTTGGCCCAAGTTCAGTTTTTTATTTCTGTTGTTTAGTTTTGTTTTTGTTAGAATCTTTTTGGTTTGATTGTTTTGGTCAGGTGTCCCACCTATCTGAGAGAGGGTTTTGGTTGTCTTGGTTAGGTGTCCCTCCTCCTTGAGCGAGGGTTTAGGTTTTTGGTCGGTTGTTCTGGTTGGTAGGTTTGTGTCGTGTCGTGGGATGAGTCATGGTTATGGTGTCCTTTCCTAAAACTTTTTTAACTTTGGTTAATTCTTATTGTCAATGTAATTGAGAGGTTACATGTGCATATATGCTGATAATTTTGGCATCTAGTGTTTGAAAGAGTTGTTTCTTCTTGAGGTTGACTGGAATGATGTATCAAGACTTCTGGATTATGTTTGGTAACGGTTGAACCCCTATCGTTTCTTGTCTATTGTAATCTTTGGTGTTTCAGGTAGGTAGGGAGATATCCTTTATGATTGTAATATTGTATTCTCGTTTAATAAAATTCTTGAAATTTTCTCTCAAAAAAAATCTGTCGTCCACTTGTCGCCTACCCCCCTTGTAGCATAACCCCTTAACCATCTCTTTTAGGCTTCCAGGTAGTGATGATCAGCTCGCTAACTACTTGAGAGGTTTACTGCGTAGTGCACTTGGATCTCTTAGGTTTTCATCATCTGGACTTGTACAGTCGCACTCCTTTTTTCTTTCTTTTATGAATAGTTTTGAAGAGGGTTATGACTTATTTGTCAAAAGTAGCAGAATTCTTTCTCAAGGCAAATGCGAAAGATAGGAAGGGTTGTGAGGAAAGAAGGGAGCGTATACGAACCAAGACTCCAAGAGGGAGGAAAAAGTAACCCACATAGGTTCAATCATCGCTTCCAACAATCTCTTATTGGTGGGTAATCTAGAAAATGTTCTTGGGCTTTCAGACCGTTAAGTGAGGGTGTGGTCTCCTTGGTGAAATCCTCCGGATCTCTAATGGAAGGTGCAACCTCTCAGCAAACATGGTGAAACTCCCCCAGTCAAAAATCCGAAAGTCTCTGAACCTAGATCGCAAGATTTGTCTTGACCTTGTAGTGTAAAGAAGTCTCACTCTTACTTAAATTTTATTGTAACAAAAAAGTAACTTTACGAGCTATTTTATATATATATATATATATATATATATATAACATTGCCTTTTAGCTGGTAGAGCTAGAGAGCGACAGAGACTGAATTCTGAATATATGATGTAAGCTAGGTTAGAATTCTTGTGCACCTAACATTTGCAGTAGCAAAATTCAACTACCTATCACTTGTCACCTAGACTACCCAACATTTGCAGTAGCAAAATTCAACTACCTATCACTTGTCACCTAGACTACCTAACATTTGCTATACCAGTAGCCACCAGAGAATGACGGCTTTATCAAGCTTTTGAGAGATCTACTCTGATTCATAGCCGGAGTCTCTCCCTCATGGATAAAGTTAAAGGATGTTTATCCGCTTTTGACTTCCAAATGTTGCAATGACGAGACGTACTGTTACTCATTTCTGTTCAACTTTAGATATCACAAACATACGTGAACACAGGGCCGGCCTTAGGCTAAAGCAACTAAAGCATAAATTTTGGGCACTTAATTTTAAGGGCCTCAAAATTAATCTATATATATATATATATACTTAGTAAAAAAATATTGAATCTTGAAATACGAAGGAAGCTACGGTTTCACCCCATTTCTCTAATAGTTCAATCTTTTTTAGTTTTTTCTCTTCCTCTGATTCCTTATCTACAAAAATCTCCATCACAGCTTCAGTGGGACTTCTCAAATATTCTTAACATCGTCGGCCCTTTGTTAGATATCTCTCTCCGGTATGTCTCGACCTCCTCTTTTAATTCTTTTCAATTTTGTATATGCTTTTGTTCAGAGAAAGTAGGAAGAAAAATTAGGAATATGTGGTGTTTGGTACAGTGAAAGATGTAATTGTGCTTTTGGATACATATCTAAGCTTAGATATTAAATTCTATCTATTTGGATTTCTGGCTCATTTCATACGTGCTTGGCTTGATGAAACTTAGCTTTTGCTATTAGGAGATGTTTTGGCAAAAACTTTGTTTACAAAGTGTAGTTATTAGTTTTGGTTTGTTTTCTAGATGTTGGAAAATTTTGTAATTGCAGGGCCAAATTGACTTGATGAGTTGCTTGAATATTTGAGAGCAGTACAAGCATTGATAGTTTGCTCATTCAGGACATACGAGGGAACAAACTCATGTATTGAATGATGATGGCATATAAGGATCCTATTCAAAAGTTTGCTTATTCAGAACCATTGGTATTTTTTTATTTTCTTGTTTTTGTGTAGGCCTTCTACTCTTGCTAAACAATTAGATGATTCTTCATTTGGTTAAATTAGGTTTGGAAGTTGGAACAAAAAGAAACATCTTTAATCTTTCAAGTTCAAACTAATGCAAATGTTCAACCCAGCTCCCGAGAACTCCTTGTTCAGTACAGAGCCTCTCTAGTGAGAGAAAGTATATATGAGAAAAAAAATCTCCTCCCCTTCCCTTTTGCCGAATCTTTGGCCCCTTCCGGATCTAGATTGAAGGCCTAAGGGGTAGGGTAGGCCCCTTGTCATCCTCTGCAACATCTTTCTACTCTTCCGATCTCCACCCTCTATGGTGTTTTCCCTAAGTTTTGTCTCAGATCTGAGGCTTCATGTCTCATTCCTTTTATCTTTTTCTTTTCCCCAACTCTTTACCTATCCAATTGCCCAGATCGATTTGTCAATCCTACACTATCACACAACTCCTCCTCTCATCTCATCTTCTCTTCCATTTTCTTGTTTTACTAGACGACCTCAACCTTACCTTGTCAGTTTGACCGGAGTTTTAAAGCTTGACTCCTTTCTTGAGAATTGATGTCGTATCGGCTCTTCACTGGGTGTGGACGAAGCTGGACCAGGGACGTTGTGTAACACCCCGTCTTGAAATTTATCTTTTTATCGGGATTAGGCGGGTTACAGAGGGTTGTAACCGCGCTGTAAATTTTCTCCGAATTAATATTCGAGTCTAACATCAAGATATTCTCGGTTCTGGAGGAAAAAGAATTAATGTCCCGAGGGGTAGATTATGTTAATACGAGTCCTCCAGTATGTCCGGAATATTTTCCGGAGCTACGAGCTGTTTATTATGAATTTATCCAATTTAAGGAAGTAATAAATGTTAATTACTTTACCGTAAAAAGATGACTTTGCGATAAGTCGAGAATTTGAGGAAACTTCCTTCAGGAAAGTTGTAGAGGACATTAATACGAACTCGTGGGTATGTCTTACGCTTTAATCAGAGTTCGTATGCGAAAGTTATGCAGGATTAAGTATTGTTACCGTGCAGTAAAAATAAATAGCAAAATATCTATTTATTGTTCATGATAACTTTTCATAATTCAATCTAGGCCGTTGATTTTATTTGGGAATCAAATCTGAGCTGTTGGATATTATATATATATATATAGTTGGATCGGGTTTGGGGGGCTCTCTCTTTCTGGAACTCCGATCTCTCTCTTTCCCACAACTCCGATCTCTCTCTTTCCCACTGCCTCGGCTCGCCTCAGGCGAATCTTCATCGTCTCCAGCCACCAGACGTCGAACCACTACCATCACCACACCTCTCTCTCCTCTATCTACAAGACCCTTATAGCCTTAGCAGGGGGAGATCGAATTCGGAGCTACTGTGTCGACACAATGAACAGCGGCGGAGCTCGAATTGCTCCTCCGTCGACCAGTCGTTTCTCGGCCTTCCATCATGGCCAGAGCTTCGTCTTGGCATCCTCGACCGCCCTGTAAATCTTGGGTTTTAATGAGCAGATGTGGAAAGAGAGAGGAGAGATCACTGTTTCATGATCAGGTTTTATCGTGTTTCTGATCCGGGCCATGATGACGGGCAAGTTTTTGAGTCTCTGGTGAGCTTCTGGTCTCGATTTCTTGGTAAATTGTTGTTGTTGTTGTTTGTGTTTGTTGTTTTGGGAGAGTATATAGCCGAAAATCGAAGAAAATCCGGCCGACAGGCCGATCGGTGTAGTCTAGGGTAAAAAGGGCTAAATCCCCGGGTTTTTACCGTCGTAGATCTGAAATTTTACCATTTACCGTGGGTGTGAAAAGTCAGGACTGTCCTTGGCAGTTTTGTATATTTACGGGGGCTGCCATTGAGGTTAAAAAGACCAGACTGTCCTTGGCTGTTTTGTCTATTTACAGGGGCTGCCACTAAGGCTTAAATTCCTAGAATGTCCTGGTACTTGGAGTAATTACAAACTGCCATTAAAGCTACAATGAACATGCTGCCCCTGGCAGTCTTGGCTAATTACAAGAGTGCCATTTATGATTAGATTTACCTTTATATCCCTGGAGGATTTATCAATTTACTTGGATGCCACTATATTATATATTTATGTGTGATTGTTGTTTATAATTATGTGATTGTCGTTATATCCTGTTGTTTATATGTATGGTGGAATGTTAGGGATAGTCCCGACAGTTAGATTGTCAGTGGATACCTCAGCGGAGAGGTTAAACTCTAGATACGCAATAGATGTTTGCTACCCATACAAATAGATCGACCGATAGTTAGAAAAACGAGATTTTGTCGGTTAGGGCATTACATAAATAAGAGCTACGTGTGACTTGATCCCTGAATACAGGGTACGTAGGCAGCCTGACCGGGATTCAGGTGCAGTCACAAATATTATTAAAACCCTAGGTCCTCTAAATGTTTGGTTAAAAATTCAAATGCGGAAATCGGGATAACCTCCGGCTGTGAGGTCTATTTCGATTTCGTTTGGACCGTTTGAAATTGGTTTGGGAATAATGGTTATCCTTTCTTAAGGGGGATTTCGAGTAAATATCTATTGGGATGGGTCCCGCACGTCCTAACCCAAGTTTAGGAAGGTAAACTTGGGTTGGGTCGTGACACGTTGTGTTGCATGGTGGTATCCACCGCCACTTCTGCCATTTTTATTTTCTTTTCAGTTGTGTACTTTGTTCTTCTTGTGCAGACAATTCAGGAATGGAGGATGATGGTGGACGAACTTTTGGCCTCCGGTGGTGAAGCGTTGGGAGTGGCTAGTAACAGCAATCTGAATTGCATATGGTGGGCAACAGCCATGGCGGCAACGGCTCTTACCTGGCTGCATATCCCTGATATCTTAGATCTAAGGTTTTTGATTGTTCTTAGGCTTTTGGGCTACTGCTTGTATTTTAATTTCCTTGTTGCTAGGTTGTCTATTGGGCATCTTGAGCTTAGAACTCCTAATGTTTTCTATATTACTCTTGTAATATGCTTTCATCCGAAAAATTTCCATACAACAAAATAAAAAAACATGCAAATGCAGCATCATCAGCCACATCTTTTTTGGTCGTTATCATTACCCACATATATGGATTAGGGAAGCACTATTTTCCTTCTTCTTGAATAGACGTTTAGTAACTCTCCTAATATATGGATTCTACTCGCATATTGAACAGAAACATAATGTTGTACTTTAACAGATTTGAGTTAATGTAGGAGATAATTAGAGAAAAACCTACCAATTTGACACTATTTGATTATAAACTTATTTACATTTTCTTTTTTAATTTACACCTATATATTTATTTTACTTGCCTTACAGATTTTAAACTCAAAAAATTTAATATTATCACATTTTCTTTACTTACCATTTTATCTTTAAGTTAGGTTACAAATAGATGAATTGAGTTTTGAGTATGTAGTTTTAGGTTAGGGGTCAGGGTATAGGGTTTAGGGGTTAGGAGTTATGATTTAGGGTTTATGGAGGAATTGAGTTTTAGCTATAAGGTTTTAGGGTTTAGAGGTTAAGGTTTAAGGTTTAGAGGTTACAAGTTATGGATTATGGTTTAATAAGGATTTAGAGCTTATGGTACGTATATAGAGTTTAGAGTTTAGGAAGGTTCACAATTTGTACATATTATTTCATCACAGATATTGTTTGTGAGAGTATATATGTTAGGTTTTTGATTATATAACGTACTACGCATGTGTTGATTTTGATTGCTTCAATCAAAGATTGGTTAACTAAATACGATATTCAGGAGATACCATTTCATTTCATTAACCCACTAATTAGACACTATTGTAATTCTAGAAAAAAATAGGTTTCATTATTTATCCTAAACTTACGGTGGAGAAGTTGTATATTAATGACTTTTCTATTTGTTTGTTTTCTTCATCATGAAGGGTCGTCATATATATATATATATAAAGATGCTAGCTAGCCATCCTAGAGGGTTCCGACTCTAGCCTGAGAGGCTCATCGTCATAATGGAATCTCTTCACTATGAAGGGTCGTCATATTAGTTAGTAGCCTTAAAGGTTTCGACCCTAGTCTAAGAGTCTCTCCGTCATGGTGAAACCTCTTCTCCTATTTTTAACATTGATTTTTAAGCCAATAAGATTGGCAAATGATGTTTTGTTTTTCGAAAGGATGATTTGAGATTCATCCCCACTAGGCGTGCATAACGAAAACTCAAACAGAGCCAACATCATTTTGCCAACTCTTCCTTTCAGGAAAGGTCTAGTCAAAATGTACTTCACCAAATCAGTTGTGATACCACCAGTGTGTTGAATGACAACATATAGTGTCTCAACTTACAACCATCAAAGTATATAGCTAAACACAACTTTTCAATTTGTGAACTGTGATTCTTAACATCTAGCAACATAATGTGAGGTAGTACACGGCAGGCTTGATAACCTTACCTTCTTCCTTTGTTTCATCTTGAGCTAAGAGCCCTGCTATGGAGTAAGGAGAAGCTGATGTTTCAAGGGAATCCCTAGACGTAGTGGTCGCAACACTGGAGGACTGGATAAGTACTCTTTGATCCTATCAAAGGCTTCTTGGTGCACTGGTTCCCATATAAACTTGTCTGTAGCTTGCAGCTTGAGGAGAGGCGAAAAAGAGCAATCTTCCTTGCAGAATTTGAAACAAATCTTTGTAGATAATTAGTCCTACCGAACAAACATAGCAACTCCTTGTTCCATAGAGCTGGAGCATCAATGACAGCCTTAGCTTTATCTCTAGGGACCTCTATGCCACATTGGTGCCCCCCAAATCCTAGAAAATCTCATGCTCGAACCCCAAAAATATACTTGGCTTCATTCTGAATTTATGCTTAACAAAAAATAAATTATTTTGTTAATTAATTAAATGTAAAAAATGATAAATTTATTACGATAATGAACCTGCCCTCAAAATTTAACAATGTTAGTGGTCAGGGTATCAAAATGCTAATGGAATAAACATAGGGTATGAAAATGCAAATTTTTGTTAATTAGATATGTAATGAAAATAACATCATAGCTCGGGTGTGTATTGTAATTAATGCTTATTTTCACATGTAGGTTTATGCATGAGCCACACAAATGAAGAGTGCACTCCTTTTGAATCAAGAATTATTTTTTTAGCAAGTAGTGATTTCTAGTTACGTGACTTTTGTGATTCAGATTTGAAAGTTCTTTGAATGAAGAATTTTTTTTTCACCATGTAATGATTTCTAATTACGTGACTTTTGTGATTCAGATTTGGCATATAGATGTCCATTTACTCGAATATCTACTAAAAGTTATTGTGTTTTACTTGGGTCATCTTGGAAGTCAAAGGGACAAATAACGATGCTCTGATCATCAGATGTAGTGGTCGGAGGCCGTCGTTGAGGATCAGATTCCAATCGAGAAGAATCAGATCTGGTTGGCGATGGAGGTTTCTCTGTCTGAACAACAACTTAGTGAGGCTACTAATCCTAAGGTGACCCTCAAGTGCCAAGGTGGTGTGTTCTAGACCTCCCCAACTAAGGTGCAGGTACCAACACTGTTTAGGAGGATCCCTTGTGGTGAGGTCCTTAAAAGAAGCTCAAAGTACCAGAGTACTCATCAAAGCTCACTCTTTAATCTTTTGGACTCATGGAAGTTGCGGGAGGTGTTCTGGTTCATACAAATAAAGCTGACAATGAGAAGAAGAAGAAGAAGAAGAAGAGGGGACGCAAGCTTGGGTCCAAGAACAAGAATCCTATTACAAGTGCTGCTAAGTGGGCGGCTACGATAGCTGCTAAGTGGGCGGCTACGATAGCTGCTAAGAAGGCTACTGAAAGAATTACATCTTTAAAGGATGTGAAGAAAGCTGTTGAAGCGGCCACACCAATTGATGCTTTCTTTTTTGTTGCTCCACCTTCGTGCCTTAGCGTAAAGGGTAAGAAAAATATTTAAGTTTTTTATTTTTAAACTTTGACTATAACTTTGTTTTGTCATGCTTAGTTTGTAGGCTCTTAACAAGTAGAGCGTCTTAACGTGTTAATGATTAGACATATCTTCTATGGATCGCTGTGATCTTTGTGTCACAAACTCTTTATCCATCCTTAGACAATAAAGGGAGAGTACGGTCTTCTCTGACTTGAGCTTATATATCATTCTCGATATTTAAAAAAAAAACTGGAAGTGACCAAAGAATGGAAGACTCAAATATATCTCCTCAAAGATTCCACCTACTATGCGAACTGTCTTCACAGCTCACTTTTCTCAATCGAGACATTCTAAAATAGCAATCCCATAAGCCCCCCGCAAGAAAACTCGTATATTTTAAGCCGAAGTCATAATTTTAGCTAGGCATAAAATGTAAAACAAACGATGACAGCAAATAGTTTATGCGACAATTTGTTTTTGATGGTTTTTGTTTTTAGTCTAGAACGTAGTTCTTATGTTAGTCATGTCGGGTAAAATTCCAACTCTGAAGACGTATTTTTGTTCCGACTTGTTTTGTGTGGTCAAAGCATCTACTCTAGACTTTGGTTAGATTTAGAATGAGACAGTAATCGAATAGAAACTCTTTTGCATGCATTATGTACGTGTGCACGAGTGATGTGACATAAAATAATTGAAGAGAATTGAACCATGTTTGTATATTCCTTCTTTGGTCAGAGGATTCATAAGAAAAGCAATTCTATCAATTTATCTTTAGCTTTACAAAAGCAAAGCTTCATCGATCCCCTTTTGGGTACCTGGGATCGGGTTTGACATTGTTCTCAAATCAAGTGGATACATTTCATGGACTAATTTTACACATGAATATTCACATAGTTGCCGACTTATATGAGCAGGTTAATAATATATCTCTAGCTCTATTTAGGAATATAAATCCTCCCGTTCATGTATAACTATGATCCTCATCAATCCCATGAAAGATGAATTAATGAAACCAAATCAAAAAAATCTCAATTTTCCTAGTGTTTGCGCAAATAGAACCCTGAACATCGAATAATTCAAAAAAAAGTTATTATATATGTCCTCATGATTCTCTTAAAACCAGAAATGATATACTTGAAGCATATATGTTGCTCGTATGCAACATTTGGTTGAGGTACATGTGTTTGATTATTTCAATGGTTTGACATTCGAATTACAGATGGGGATTGATAGGTGAACAATAGTACAATAAGCCTAGCCTCGATTGTAGGATGTAAATGAAACCAGAAACTCAAAAAGAATGGCATTTTAATTTGTTCTATCATCAAATAATGGTGTGTCTAAAACAAAGGCTAGAGGGTGAATGTGGACGAGGGAGACTTAAGTGCTTGACGGTACGTAGTGATGGTCAAGCTAGGAATTCCATGCAAGCATTACATTGCTATCCCTAGCTATCTGTATGGGCGATCGATTAGTGGACCAGTTCGAATCTCTCCCCAAATTATATAATGATCGATGTGCATCATTGTTACGAAGCATCTTTAGTCCTTGGGGTATCTGCAAAGCACGAATGAATGAAGAATCCAGTAGGGGCTCATTTCCTGGTCAAAAAAAGAGTCTTTTGCTTGCTGACATTCCCCCATGTATGTTCCTAATGAAGTCAATAACTTCTGCTTGCACTAGCTACCTCTTCTCGTACCATGAACAAAAAGAGAGAGATATCGAAGACGTGGGACGTAGATACCTTCTTATGCTTGCCCTAGAATTTTAACCCTAAATTCTAAACTACATTTTAAACCCTAAATTCCAAACTATACACCTAAATTCTCGATCCTTTGCTATGACTTTATAACTAATTAAACTCTGAACCCTAAATTCTAAACTAGAAGCTCCAAACTAAAGAATGCATGATAATCGAAGCAGATAAGATTACGCACCAAGCTGAGCCACTGCAGGTCGCAAAGACCTTATCTGCAGCTACGTTAATGCATAAACCCTTCCTTTGCCGAAAGTAAAAAAGATTAACCTTGTCTTATCAGGACACCAGCACTATATATCACCGATAAAAGGTTTCCACTTGTTTACCAATATATGAAATATGAAGGGTCTATCTGATCTGATCTGATCTGATCGACGATGCTCGACCTCACTGCATATATATATATATGAGGCTCCTTTATTATCACCTTGTTCCAGACCTGTACGTAAATATTACCTCAAGTGGTTGGATGGGTAAAACAAAAGAGTAATATGCCTACCCATTTATTATTTATTTATCCTAACGTAAGCATTTCTAACTGTAGCTCCATTCTGAAAGATCTCTACGATGAACCAGAGGTGGGTGTTAATTAACAATTTTAGCTGGAAAAATATTCTGGTTTGAATATGGAGGGACCCGAACCTAGATTTTGGATTACTACGAATGTTCTTAACAAAACATGGCTACTATATTATATAATTTACCTTTTACTGATTAATGAATCATCCTTACACGTACGTGTGCAACTCTCGGAAGCGATTCTCTCTAATGTCTATAAATACCTTCCAGGCTTCCACCTCCAGTCCTCACTACTCCTCACTACTCATAGCTAGTTTTCCATTTGAGTAAAACAAGTTGATTACTACCAGCCATTGTCCAACCATCATGGACAGCAGATTTGAATCATCAGAAACTCTGAGGTTTTTCTCAATCACTATTCTCTTTTCTTAAGTATATACATGATACGATCACTTATCGGTTTCTACAATTCGGCACTAGCTTAACATATCTTACAACTGAGTTTCAGGAACAAGTGTGCTGCATGCTACAGGCAGTTCAACAAGATCGAGCACCTGGTGGAGCACATGAGAACCTCATACCACTCTTCTCATGAACCCTCGTGCGGAATCTGCAAGAAGCACTGCAGATCCTTTGAATCTCTCAGGGAACATGTCATAGGTACTTTTAATTTTCTCTAATTACAAACGTTATATTATCTATTGGCCTTTTATTCAATTTTTTAATTTATTTTTGAAACCAGGGCCATTGCCAAAACAAGAATGCAAGAACATATTCAGCAGCAGGGGATGCAACTACTGCTTATCCGTCTTCGATAGCCCTTATACTCTCAGGCTTCACCAGGACAGATGCCAACTCTCCGGTGCAGCTGTACGTGTTTGATTAGCACTCATCCCATCAACTTAACTAGCTTAAGTGAGATACATTTACTTTCTACTAAGCAGCAGTATAACCAAATAAATTTGTTTCATATATGCAGGGATTAATTGGTCGGTTTGGTAACTTGGGCATTCGTGACAATCTGGATCATGGTAACTACACAAGAGGCAGTAGTGGTCAAACTGTTGCCCTTGCTTGCAAGATGGTTGGTGGGGGAAGTGATGGCTCCCTAGATCTCTGCGCTAGGGTTTGTCTCACTGATGAATATGATAACATCATCTTCCACACTTATGTCAAGCCACCCATGCCAGTCACAAACTATAGGTATAATTTTCATGTAGAGACGATCATATACACAGCTTCTAATACATATATAATTATACATGCTAGTATATAAATATAATATACTCTTCTGCTTAAACATACAGGTATGAAACAACTGGGATTCGTCCTGAATATTTGAGGGATGCAATGCCACAGAGGCAAGTGCAAAGAAAGATTCAAGACTTTTTGTGCAATGGGGAACCAATGTGGAAGATTCGACCTAGAGCCGGAAAGGCTAGAATTCTCGTCGGACATGGTTTGGATCATGATCTCGACTCTCTGCAAATTGAATACCCTGCAGCCATGATGAGGTAGGTAAATTTCAAATTAATTCGTTTGAGGTTATCTCATGTAAGAATTTCCAATATTAATTTTCCAATTTTACGTGACTATATTTAGGGATACTGCAAAATATCCTCCACTGATGAAAACAAGCAAGCTCAGCAACTCACTTAAGTATCTAACACAAGCATATCTTGGGTAATAATGGAGTTTCAATGACTTCATCAGTTTCTAAATGCAAAATGTTTGTACACAAGTTTATTTATTGTGAGTAGTTAAGTAAAGGAAGTAATTCGTAAATAATACATCATACATGTAGGTATGACATTCAAAGTGGGATTCAAGACCCTTATGAGGATTGTGTTGCAACAATGAAGCTTTACATGCGAATGAGATCCCAAGCTCACAAGATAGAGGCATATCCCCTTGCTACTGATCAACAAAACCGGAATAATTTCGCATCGTGGCGGCAAAGTGAGCTTGAGAGGATGAGCGCTGAACAAATGTTGGACATTTGCAGGTCTGATTTCTACTGCTGGTGCTTGGACTGCAGGGATACATAGTCCCAGTGCCTCAAATTAAGGGGAGGCGCGTAATAAAATTAAGAATACGTTGGGGATTCCGAAAGGTTAATTCTAGTACTATATACACTATTTTGAAGATTAATCACGAAAGGTTTGAAATAACTTCCATATATTGATGAACTTCGATCTCATCCTACTTTTATGAGGCACTGGTGTTGATCATAGTCTTGGACTATATATTTGTATGTTTTAATGTATAATGCTAGGCTGCTAGCTTGATTAATCTACGATTTCCCCGGCCTCTACATGTAAACCAAATTTGATCCTCTATTATTATGAGGGTCGATAATTTATATGGTGATGCTATTGCACCATATTTTTCTATTCACACACCCCCTTCATGATGTGTATCAATCATAAATCAACTTTAAGGGACAATTTTATAAACACAATCAAACTTTAGTGGTAGACAAATGCATGAGGTGTGTGAATAACAAAATAAAGTGTGTTAATAGCATCACCTTTTTTATTTCATAAATAGCACTTGGCCATGACAACTTCACCTTAGCCAATGGGTGAATTGTGATGGGCCAATTTCCGTAGCCAACTTAGTGATGGAAAAGGCCTTCGCTGCATGCCGTCGCTAATTATTTGGCGACGACTTGTTACCGTAGCCAGAAGCAATGGCCACGACTGCCACGCCCTCAATAGCGACAACAGAAATGACTTTGTTGAGCCATTGTCGTTGCTCTTTTACAACGAAAAAATGACTTTAGGCGACGACATTTCGTCGTGGCTAACCAAATTCTTTTTTGTAGCATATGAATGCCAAAAGTTGTTCTTCTCTTTGTCTCAGAGAAAGATACAAGCTTGCTTGATATGATTATGGTCACTTCCATCAAAGAGAGAAGAGAAAAGAAAGAAGAGAGAGAGCAAAAACAACTCCCAACAAACGGTTACGAATGATAAAAATGCCTTGAAAAACTGTTTGTTGGCAACCTTTGTGACGTAGGTAACAGATAACAAAATTACTAATCTTGGATAGTGTTTGAAACGTCAGATACCATTCTTAAATTTTTATAACGTGGGATAACAAGTGCATATTTAGTGAAAATTGAGGCACTAATTGCACTTTTTCCCTTTTTTCTTTGTTGTTGTTTCATCTATCAATTTACTTACTATTTCTGATGCATATTTTGTATGCATATTTCTATGTCATGTCGCTCACTTATATTCGATTTGTTTTTCGTTTTTTTTCATCGGCGTCCGATCTTTTTTTAAGTAATGGTCATTTGAACAAAGTAGAATTAGAAAAATAGTATTTTAGGTATTGTAAATGGGTGAACAAAGTAAACTTACAATTAAAAATATATAAGTGGAGTGAGAAGAGAGCGTGGGATGAAAAAAATGGTTTGTGGAGTGTCAATAGTCATACCCTAAAGTAACCGCTTAACCCATGCAGAACACAAATTCTTGCATAAATTCTACACCCTCAAGTAGATTTATGTGAAATCTCTTTGGTTAGAGATATGAACCGAAATACTAGCATTCCAAAGATCTCAACCAAACCAAAAGCTATTAATGCCTCATGTCTCATGGAAACCTCTTAACAAAACATGTCTGATTAGTAACCCATCGTTATCTTAATAGTTTAGCTAATTAACAATTCCGACACATAAACATCTTCTACTGATCGTGAGACCCTTAAACCATAGTTGAGACATGAGAGACACCATTAGATGCTAGTCAATTACATTTGGAAAAACCTCATATTGGTCTCAAATTGTGTCATGAATGATGAATTACATAACATCCCCAATGCTACCCTCTGCTTGACACATTGCTCGACTCTGTTTATAGGCCTGAACTGTTTCAACTTCCTCAGATCTCATAACGCCCAAGTGATTAGCGCTAAATTTGGATTTGAAATCAAGCTTTCAATACTTCCCATGTTTGTTTTCATTGATGTGGGAGTCAAATCTCTAGCAATCTGCCCAGTTTTTTTTGGTAAGTGAATGAATATAGAAGAAACCCAGGCTAAAAACAGGCCAAGGGAAACAACAAGAACAAGAGCGACAAAGTTAAACCTAACAAAGAAACACCTTCCACAAAGTGGAGGTGGAGAAAAAAAACTAGGAGAAACAACACCTTCTAGAGACAACACAGAAAACTAAGAAGCTAGACTCCATTCATGAAAAATGTAAGCGTTAGAAGGAGAATGAGGGATTTTCCAAGACATTAAGCAGAGGCGAATTGAGTCCAGAATTCCTTTGAACACAACAATAGAAGGAAGACTTTCATTACTAAACCTGCGGTTATTTCTCTCGCCCCAAATTTCATAGACCACAGCTTGTAAAGCTAACTTTCTGATTGCAACATGTAAAACATTTACTTTCCAGTTTATAGCTGCCTAAGAGATGAAATCAGACCAAGAAAGAAGAGGTCTACTCACATCACACTTGGACAACACATGAGTCCATATACGAGAAGAATAAGCACAATCAAAGAACAAATGGTTGTGACACTACTACAAATACTGTTTTCTATGACAGTTTTTTATGACGTTTGCTCAAAAACGTCATTTAAACATCTTTCCATGAGGTTTTTGAAAGCAAAAGTCATGGATATGAATTTCGGCTTTCTTTTATGATATTTTTTTACCGTCATTGTTGGTCTTGATTTTTGATGACGTTTATTGACTGTCCTGAATTTTATGACGTTTTATAACCGTCATCATATAGTTTTCCTTGATGTTTTTTAGACATCATGTTTGATATATATAATGACAGTTTTCAACGGTCATATAATCATTTGGCCAAATTTTTAAACATCCCGCGTGTTGTTATTTCACATGCGCACGGTCCAAATTTCGTCCACACCCAACTATCGTTTTTTGTTTTTTTTTCGTGTATTGGTTTATTAAATGAGAATTATCAAAACATGAATTATTCTTGGCCCTTGATTCTCTACCCTAATCCATCTCTCAACCTGGGCCATTGGCCCAAAGTATTTAAGGGAAAAATTCCCTCCTTCACCTTATTTTGTCGAGAGAGAGAGGGATGGACAGAGGAGAGCAGCGACGAGTCGCCACCGCGACTAAGCTGTCTGTCCGCCGCCGACCGATTAGGGACCACCATTACATTGTCATGTTCACTTTGTAATTTAATTTGGATACCCGTTTGATAAGTGGAACTAAGGGATTAATTTCCAAATGTAACCAATAGTATTTTATCTCCATTTTCATGTGTAAATAAAAAAATAATTTCTGAATTTCATCAGAAATAATTTTTTTAATATATTGAAAACAATTAATGACGTTTTGAAAATGTCATAAAAAATAGATTAATGATGTTTTACAAATGTCATTGAAGCATTCTGGAAACGTCATTGAAAAGTTTCTATGACAAGAAAAAAGTGTCATAAAAAAGTAAATGACGACGTTTATCTAACGTCATTGAAGGGTACTCTTACCATGACATTGGCTATAACGACACTTCTAACGACACACGAAAAACGTCATGGAAGGTTTTCCATGACGTTTTTTGTGTCATTGAAGCCCTCCTATGTAGTAGTGTGATTCATAAGAGCAACAAGACAAAATACATGATCTGGGACAACAAGCAGAGAAAATTATAACACGGTCCATAGTTGATAGCCTTCCTCTGATAGCAAGCCATAAGATGAAACTCCATCTCACAACACACTTACCAAACTAAACTAGGCGATGTCAAGGAACAATAGGCCTAGAAGGACGAAGAGCATTCCAAGCAGAAGTAGTTGAATAAAGCTCATTAGGAGAAAGAGTCCATCGAACAACATCACTAACCTCTGAATTAGGAATGATTTGAGTCAAAGACACTCGGACCTCTATTAACTTGCGGCATAGGGAAGGGAATTTCCAATAATTATTACAGATAATATCAATCATCATAGTTGACTTAGAGATACCAGTTTCACCAATCATATCAGATGACCATCTAAGAGTAAGAGGGCCAAGAAGAGGCCAATTATCAAACCATAAAGAAGTAGCACGACCATTATCAATGAAAGAACGACAAAGCTAGCTCCCTAATTTTAAGCAATTTCCTCCAATTCTAAGAGCACATAGAAGGGAGAGGGGCATTCCAGAACAAACTATCTTTTAGTAAGTAAACCTTCACCCAATAAGGGAGAAGTTTGTTTGGGAATCAGTACATCAGGAAGCCTTTGAGAGAATCAAGGAGTGTTTGGCAAGTCCTCCTGTGCTGCGATCACCACGTCCAGGAATTCCCTTGAAATTATACATATCAGCATCTTCTTACTCTATTGCAGGTTTATTAACTCAGGATGAGACCAGGAAGGATGGTAAGGCCAATTGCTGGATGCATAAACTAGATATTCGCCAATTGAGAAACTTTGTCTGACTTTATACTTTGCTGGATGAAAATTACAACATTATATCCTATCATTCAGTACATTGGTGGTGGCACAGACTGACTTAGTAAAGTATATGCTGACTAGGCCTTTCTTAAGAGGTAGAGTTGGCAAATGGATGCTAGCTTTATCTGAGTTTTCACTTCAATATACTCCACTCAAGGCACAAACTGGGCAGGCGGTCTCAGACTTTCTTTTGCATCATCCTGCTCAGGAACATGTGGAATATCAAGATGAAGAAGTTGATCTAGTTTATACACATCCATGGGTTCTATACTTTGATTGTAGCTATACAGATTCTCTGTCAGGAGCTGGCATTTCATTGGTTAATCCAACAGGGGACAGGTTTTCTTATTCTTTCCAGATGGAGTGGAAGTGTACTAATAATCAGACAAAGTATGAAGCGATAATTGCCTTGGAGATGCTTCTAGAGATGGGAATCAGAGAAATAGAAGTGTTGGTCGATTCACTCTTGGTGATTAACCAACTCAGAGGTGTGTACAAGTGTATTGCTTTTGGGCTAATCCCTTTCTGGGAAATTACTGGATGAATTTGCAGATGTTATGCTTAATTACATACCTAGATAGAAGAATTTTTCATGACAAATGAGTTAGCACAAATTGCTACTGGTGTCAGTTTGGTTAATGGTGTTCCCGAACAGATTCTTAAGGTGGAAAAACGTACTTTACCTTCTTTCATGACTCGCTGGGAGATTAATAATGAATGGTTGGTGGCGATATTAGATCCTATTGATGTTGATTGGCGATAACCTATCATACAATACCTGACAAATCCATCTGCTCTAGTGGATAAAAAGGTTAGGAACTTTGCACTCATTTACATCCTTAAGGGAGGAGAGCTTTTGCGCCGAGGAGAGGAAGGTGTTGACCTACGATGTATCTATGGAAAAGAAGCTAAAAGCTTGTTGAGGGAGGTGCATTTGGGGGTCTGTGGATCTCACCAGGCTGGACCCAAGATGAGGTGGCTCATTCGCCATTATGGTTTCTTCTGGCCATCTATTCTTAAAGACAGCATAAGCTTTGCTATGGGTTGTTTCGAGTGTCCGGCTCATTGACCAGTCCAGCATGTTCCAGATATTCGCATGTAACCTATTATTAAGCTTTGACCTAGCAGAGGCTGGGCATTAGACTTTGTAGGGGTTATTTATCCCCTTTCCTCTGAAAAAAAAACATAAGGGCACATCCAATTGTTGGAGGTGAAGAAGAGTTGGCGAATGCTCTTCCTAACACTTGGTTTTCTAGAAGTCAGTGACTTGCTCATCTCTAAACTGAATGAAGTAGATCTGCAACCAGTGGTCTAAAATACAAAGTGGGTCTGATACGTCGCTGCAATTCAGTTGGTGAAGTGAAAATCTTGTACAACGCTCAATATAGAAATCTCAATACTAGATGAGCTAGACCGAGACGATCCCCAATGAAAAGACGAGTTGCAGTACATGCCTAGGTCTTGGTTAACTTTTGGGTTGCTGTGCAGGCTACAAATTTGTGAAGCTAGAAGTCTAGGAATGCAATTCCACTTTGCTTGTCTACGCGAGGGTAGAAATGTCCAACTCATCCTTTATAGGATAGATGTGTTGGGTAGTCTGTTGGATCAACAGTGTGCAAGATGTCTGCATCCTCGTAGAGATGATCTTGATATGGTTCCTTAGTAACTGGAAAACCAGTAATAGCATAAATATCCAGTAAAGTGATACCCATTTGACCAAACCTGAAATCGAAGGTGTTACTGAAGGAGTTCTAGAAGCAGGCAGCAGTCATCATCGGAAGTCGATTTGCCCCGCGACTATTCAAAGTAAAACTCAGGTCGATAGCATCCGCGATTCCTGTCAGCTTTCATTGATCCAGATCAAGTGCTCTACGATTTTGATACCACTTCATCATTTGATCGCTTGGAAATGGCCAGGCTCCAATTCTGGCTGGACAGTCGCTTTGTTTCTGCCATGCAGTAATATCAGCAGAAACATTTTGAAAGAGGAAGATTGGTGCTCTTGATTCATGATAGTAGTGTTCAACTTCTAGGAACTTCTTCATGAATGGACCAAGCCCGGAGGTGGCTCAGGTGGTCAATTCCATATTGGAGTGATTTGGGTGATTGATGGCTTTTAGCTTTTCATAGATTCTCTTGCCATCAATAGCCATTTCTTTGGTCGGAATATCAGTCATGATGTAAAGATGTTACTACCGGAATCAGTAGTTTGGCCGAAGAAAAATTTTCGTCGACCTGTTAGCCAAATTCGTCGGCTAAGATCTTAACCGACGAGTTGTCACCGGATAAGATATCGTTGGCAAAGACTCGTCGGCTATTACTTTAGCCGACGAAATAAAAGTGGTCGTCGGCTATAGTTTCACACTTAGCCGACGACATATTTTTTATTTTTCGTCGGCTAAAGTAAGACTAAAGCCGACGAAATAAATTGTCGTCGGCCTTAACCTAAGACTTTGGCCGACGAACTACCTAATACTTTGGCCGACGAACTATAAATATTTCGTCGGCCAATTTAAAAAACTATAGTCGACGAAATGTACTATAAAATATAGCCGACGAAATATAGTACATTTCTTCGGCTAAAATACTACTATAGCCGACGAATTAAGGTAAATTTTATCGAATAAACTTTGAAAAAAAATAAAATACTATAGCCGACGAATTATGGTAAATTTCGTCGGCTATAGTACTTTTTATACTAAAAAAACCACAAAATTTCTAAATTACTATCCAAGCAAGATGTAAATTACACAAACAATTTTATATAACCAACAACGTACACCATCAAAAGTAGTCTAAACGTTTTGCATTAAATTATTAATTTATAAATTGTTCATGAACCCATAAAACTAAATAAAATCTATATCATCTAAATCTATATCCGCCATAGGAGGAGGTTGCTGTTGAGGAGGTTGCGGCAGCTGAGGTAGGGGAATAGGCGTAGGCATGGGCGGAGGTGGAAGTCCCTGAAGCTGGACAGCTGAAAATTTTTGCAAGTACTGGAACATCTGCTGCTGCTGTGCCTGGTTGGTGGCATATACTGCCTCATTATACTCTTGTAAAGCAGTTTGGTGTTCCCGTAGCATATAAACTTCCACCTCTAGCTAAGTCGTTTTGCAGCTGATCGAGGCTGTTGTTTTTTTGAAATCCGGAAGTGTTCTTTAGTACCCCCTCGCCCTTCTTTCCTAGACCCCGGCATTAGAACTTATTTTCTCGCGGTGGGAATGTTGTGCCCATGATCCTCGCCCCAACCCTGAGATCTGAAGTGTCGATCCGAGACATGGCTTCGGACATGTCTTCCTCTTACGTGTCTGGCCATGTCTCCCTCACTATAGCAGTCATCACCTCGTCACTAGCCTGCCTCACCCTCGTCTAATTGGATAGAAAAAAATAATTAATTAACATTTTGAAATATATATATATATATATATATATCTAAATATAATTTAAAAAAATTGAAAAAGGTAAAATGACTTACAATATCCTCCTCGGCGTCAGGATATGCCTTCTCGTACGTATAGACATACCGGTTGACTTCTGGATGTTCCCTGACCGCCTCATCCATCAACGATGCGAACGGTCTAGAACTGGCATGATGGTTCCTTATGTTGCGTTGCCGGTTCTGAGCGTTCCCCAGAAAATGGCCTACAAAGAAAAAAAATTAGTAAAATATTTTAAAACTTACTAATTAATAACAATATATGAAATAATTATCTGTTTATGAGGGTTGTTGAATTCTGATATCAGAAACCAACGCCACTCGTATTCCCTGAACTGGAACTCAAAGGGGGGTACCAGAACGTTCGTTCTCATGCGTAGTCTAGTAGGCCCGTAACACGTTCTTCCACTCCTTGTACCTACAGATACCACAAAAAAGTTATAAAATATTATTAATTACACATATAATTTTGTTTTTTCATTAACTTTCCAACGTGCCTTCCCCCATGCAAAACGTCCTCCCAGGTGTTCCTCAAGTGCTGGGGAACGCCAAACCACACCTGCATTAAAACATTTATTAGTTTAGTTTTTCATAAATCCATAATGAAATACATAATATTAATTATGAATTTTTTATACTTACCGACATTGCGTTGTGGACCATGTCCTTAACCTCCTGTGGGACCTCGTCCCAGTCTGACCACAACATAGGGACTCTATCCCTAATGAGGGCTCCCACACGGCCGGAGTACATCCTCGTCTTCCCGCCCGATACTACGTTCTCATCTCCGTCAGTATCGATTACGATCCTTCCCGAGGTACTCACGGTCTTCTCGAGAGCCCTGTCACTGGGCCTCTCTTCTTCCTTGTCGTCTTGGCTCCGACGGTGCCTATCATAAATTGATTATGAATAGATTATTCTTATTATGACATTATAAGAAAACAAATTATTTATATTTCATTACCTGAGGGCGCTAGGGCTGACGCGACGGATTCCGACTCTGTCGCCGATGATGATACCCACGCAGAAATTAAATCCGTACCAAAATGCACGAACATGTACGCCGCTGATGGGGTCACCTGCGGGGGAAGTGGATAAATCGGCGCCCCTGAGTCATCGACTGCCGGTAATGCCGGTATCAACCGCGGAAGGTAGAGAAGAGGCGGCGGCATCTGTACCCTAGAAGACCCACCCTCCGAAACAGTAGGGCTCGGAGTCGGTGACCTATGTATCTTAGGCATACGTGGTGCAGACACCTCCGCCTGAGTTGGAGGCTACAGCTACCTCGAAGAGTGAGGGACGCTCGGCTGTCTCAAGGAGCGAGGGGCGTCCGGCTACCTGGAGGAATGTGTGGCCCCCGGCTGTCTGGTGGAATGTGTGGCCCACGGCTGTCGGGAGGAATGAGTGGCGCCCGGCTGCCTCTGCGTCGGCTCCAGAAGGGACGCACGTCGGGCTATCATTAGGCCCTGAAACGACGCTTGAGGTTTTCTAGACGTTCCCTCAGACAAGTCAGACCTTTGGCCCTTTGAACCCTTAGTTTTACTAAACAAGCCTTTCATCCTGTTTATTAAATTATTAAAAATTTTAATTTCTACAATTAATAAAAATTAATATTTTAATACAAAAATATACCAAATTATCAAAAATTAACAACATTATCACAAATATATTAAATATACCAATTAATATTTTAATATACCAAATTTATTAAACATACCAAATTATTACAATTAATATTTTAATACATAAATATACCAAATTTATTTAATATACCAAATTATATTAAATATTTCAACAACATTATCACAAATATATTAAATATACTAATTAATATTTTAATATACCAAATTTATTAAATATTCACAATTTCAATAACAAATATACCAAATTAACAAAAATTTCAATTCAATATATACAACAATAAATTCATATAATTCAATATATACATCAATAATTTAAAATCATTATATAATTCAATATATACATCGCATCGCATCCCTTAATTTCTTGAAAAATTCGAAAGAGAAAGAGGGCAGTGGGAGGCGGAGAAGCGGAGTGGAGGACGGTAAGAGAGGGAGCAGATGGAGTGGAGGCGGAGGAGAGAGGGAAAGAATGAGAAAATATTAGGGTTCTGTCGCTGAGTTTTGATATATAGGAAGAAGTATAGCCGACAACATAAAACATTTGTCGGCTAAAACTATGTGTTTCGTCGGCTATAGTTCAACTTTAGCAGACGAATTTAAAAAAAATTGTCTGCTATTTACAATACTATAGCCGACGAATTTACTAATATTTCGTCGGCTATAGTACTTTTTATACTAATTTATTAAATTTATGTCCAATTTATATGTTTAATCTTGTGAAACGAAAATCTGACAGTCAGATATCATCATTATGTTGAAACATGTGTGTGGGTAAATTTTCAGCTTGATCTGACAAGGTTAAGGACTCGATCCGTACGGTCAATCTCGTGAGTCAAACCCCTAAACGCAAAGAAGCAGTAATTTGACCGTCTAAATTACGTTTTCTGCCCGGACCTTCAACTACAAATAGTTTCAAATCGATGAGACACAACTAGTGGTATAAAAATTACAAGAAAAATAACCATCGGAGATAGGCTACCTCTAGGGAGAAAGAATAAAAAAAATGCATTGACCGCAACTATTGGCACCGAAACTTTATCGAAATTATGTGATTTTTCAACCGTAGACATATTTCATCGTTCCGGTCATATTTTATTTCATGACTTTTTTTTCGTTTGAAGCTTCTACGTATATTTTGTTTTTGAAACAGAACATTTACTTAACACTTGGTAAATTAGTTATACAACATTAGTAGGCATGTTGTGATTGTGATGATCAATCTTGTGAAACAAAAATCCGACTGTTAGATATCATCATTATGTTGAAACATGTGTGTGGGTAAATTTTCAGTTTGATCCGACATCATTAAGGACTCGATCCGGACGATCAAACCCCTAAACGTAAATAAACGGTAATTTGACCGTCTAAATTAAGTATTCTGCCCGGACCTTCAACTATAAATAGTTTCAAATCGATGAGACGCAACCAGTGGTATAAATTATTATTTTATTTATTTAACCTTAGCCGACGAAAAATTAGGGTATTCGTCGGCTAAGATAGTTTTGGCCGACGAAATACATCATATTTCGTCGGCTAAGATAGTTTTAGCCGACGAAATAGGCCGTATTTCGTCGGCCAAGGTAGTTTTAGCCGACGAAATACATCATATTTCGTCGGCCAAGATAGTTTTAGCTGACGAAATATATCATATTTTGTCGGCTAAGATACTTTTAGCCGACGAAAAATGATATAATTCGGCGGCTAAAACTATCTTGGCGTACGAAATACGGCCTATTTCGTCGGCTAAAATTAAAAAATATATAAAAAACAGGTTGTGTAATGACCATACCAATTTCTTGTTCATATATCACCAAAATTAAATTAAATTATGAATTCAACAGCTTGTTGTATATAAAGCACACATCAATTTGTATTACAAATTCAAACTAAGAAGGCACGTAATCGGAATCATCCGATGAGTCTTCTTCGGTGTCAGAATTAATTTCTGGCAATCTATGCATTTCCTTATCACAAGAGTCGTCGTCTGTTTCTTGATTTGGATTCATATTAGTAAGCCTTGCGTCTAAATCACGAATTCGAACCGAACGACCCGCATTAAAATTATTAAGGCGAATTGTTGAGGAGTCAGGAATACCTATTACACTGGGCTCTTGATACGCAACATCTTCTTCCTCGTCTTCGGCATCTCTAAGTGTAGCCGCCCGGTAAATATTTCGAGGGTGCAAAAGGTTGACGACTTTTCACGCGTCACTCTTAACAAGGTCATCAAGATAAAACACTTGTTTTACCGATGTGGCAAAAACGAACGGGTCATCTTCGGAACAGCTTGTAGCAGTGTTCCCCGATAAAATCTCGTACTGATCGATCTTCATGCTCTGCAGGCTTCTAGTATCAAACCATCTACATTTGAAGAGGTGCACTGTTATGCCTTGCCCATAAACGAGTTCCATCACAGAATCGAGAACACCGTAATAATCAACTCCATTCCGCCCACTATGCACCATCACCCTAGATTTTTGTGTTCTCCATCTGTTGTCTCTCTGTTCACATATAAATTGCATGCCATTCACCTTGCACATCGGATAAACTCTTGACATTATCGGCTTCATCGCTAGAACTCTTAGTTAGTGCGACCAATTTGGGTGATCATCGAGTTGATTATGGTTCATCTGCAACCAAATATTCAATGTACTGTAAATATGAATAATTTTGCAATGAATGAGTCATGAACAAAAATAAAGAATTACATACCCAGCCGCCAAAATAATTAGCGAACTCCTTGTTGTGGTAGTCGAGATCACCTTGAATGTCTGGACAGTATAAATGGATGTCTTTCCAATATTCAACTTCTGGACAATTCATCAATACCCACCAATGGGCTATGACTAGCTCATGTGGTTGCAACTTGTAAGAGTCTGGCAAAATTCCATAAACTTCAACATCATTAGAGACTATGGAAATGCAACATCTACCTGTATGGTTTGTGGAGTTTCCTTCAACGCTCCTAAATACAACTTCATGTAGGTGACACACTCATGCGCAATATATGCTTCAGCTATAAATTAATCCTTCAGGCGCGGATTTATTAGCCACATAAGTTTTGTAGTCTCCAAATTGTCTATATATAAATAAATTGTTGTAATATGTTATGATTATATATTGAACATGTACAATAAAAAATTTAGGTGTAAAAAACATACATTTCCATGGGATACATCCAAGTAAAGTGTACTGGACCGATAAACAATAATTGCTCAGGAAGATGGATCATCAGATGCGGCATCATGTCAAAAAATATTGGAGGAAATATCCTCTAAATTTACACATGATATAAATAATGTCCTGTTGAATTTCCCGGAGGTCAGATTTTGTCACTTCCCGTGTGCATAACTTTTGGAAGAATATTGACAACGCTACTAACGGCTCCACCACCTGACGAGGAAGGAACGATCGAATAAAATAGGGAAGAGACATTGTAGCAGAATATGACAGTCTTGACTCTTTAACCCGTACATTTATTATCTCGAATGTTTACACACCGGGCTATATTTCCTGTGTAGCCTGAAGGATACTTCACATAACTCATCCACCTGAAAATTACGTTCTTTTGCCGCCACAATATTGGGATGATTGCTGAGCTGCCCAAAATCATACTCATTAAGAAATGCTAAAATTTCTTCCCCCGTACATCTTCTAGGAGGCACACCATTTTCTACAGTCTCATCAAATGCCTTGTTATCGAACCGACATTCGTGATCATATGGAAGGAGAGTACGGTGACCCAATATGCATATCTTGTTGCAATGACTACTGCTCCACTCATCCCTAAGGCACTCTGGACAAGCCTTGTATTCCCTAACAACGTTGCCCGACAACATCCCACGGGCAGGAAAATCACTGATGGTACCAACAACGATGGCATGCATCTGCAATACCTCGAGTATGTACTTGTCATAAGTGGGATGACCAACGTCCCAAAAAACTTAAGCTCTTCAATCAAGGGTCTCAAATACACATCAAGACACTTCCCAGGATAACCGGGTCCCGGAATCAACAAACTCAACATATTGTATTCCTTCTTTATTCACATCCATGGAGGAAGGTTGTATGGTACCAAAATCACCGGCCATACACTGTATTGAAGACTCATGTTGCCAAAAGGATTGAACCAGTCGGATGAGAGCCCGAGTCTCACATTTTGGACCTCTGACACAAAATGAAGAAACTCACGGTCTATATGCTTCTAAGCCTCCCCGTCAGTAGGGTGTATAAGGGTATCTTCGCCATGCAATTCCCTATCAGCGTGCCATCTCATAGATTTGGTCGTGTGTGATGACATGTACAACCGTTCCAGCCTATCCCTCAACGGGAAATACCGAAGTACCTTCACAGGTTTCCTATTGCCTGCAGGAGTCAGCTTGTACCTGTCACTCTGACATACTGGACATGCGTCAAGGTCACCAATGTCATTCCCTTCTGGATCTTTACCCCAGAAGAGAACACAGTCATATCTGCATGCATGGATCTTGATGTAGGAAAACCCAAGATCTTTCAGGATACATCGGACCTTATGATGAGTAGTAAGAAGACGATGACCGTGGGGCAGTATCGAAGCATTGTATTGTAGATAGTCATCAACAGCCTTCACAGTCGATTTTGTCTCAACTTTAATCTTCATAACGTCTATCACACTTTCAAGAACCGTCTTCTGACAACCTGGGTACACAGGGGTCTGTTGGAAAGCAAGTAGTTTGTTGTATCCGTCAATACCAGCAGTGTTGACAACTCTAGGGATGGGCTGCACCGGCTCAGGCATATATGGTCCTTCAGAGCATACACCGCTCTCATAGGAAACATATCGTTGATGAAGGTCGTTGTTGGATCGTTGAATGTACTGCCCGTCTCAGAAAATTGCCCATGATCATACGGACCCCTGATGATGTTTCACCGTGATATATCCAACATGTGTACTTCTCCTAAAACTCATTACTCTTAAGGTGCTGTCAAACCTTGTCAATTGCAAATCGATGCATATCACTGCGACACTGACATTTAGTGCACGGGCAATAGAAAATTGTATTATCTTTAGCATTATCCATCACATATTCAATAAAACTAATAACTCTTTTATCATATCTTTTATCTCATTTTAGAAGCGAAATCAAACTCTTATCCATATCTTGAAAAGATCCCATAATATATATGTATAAACTCTAATTAATTAAATTTTCAAATCATTTAGTATTCTATCTACATTTAACGTATAATTAATTAATAAAAAATTAATAATTAACACACATATATATATACTAATTACTAATTATATGACAATATTATATATATATATATATATCAATTAACATCAATCATAATCAAAATATTACTTAATTCAAACTATATATATGCATGAACACAATATTATAATTAAATTAATATATATATATATATCTACTTATTAATATATATATATATAACAACAACTTCATATATATTATCAAATTAAAATCGATCAACTCAATCACACTTAAAATCCAATAATTCAACTCAAATTAAAACTCAAAATCAATATATATATATATATAACTCAAATAAAACTCTTAAATCAACCCAAAAATAAAATATATACACATATACGTACCTATATATAGCGCCACAAATTAATTTTGGACAGATTTCGACGGCACCCAACAATTTCGCCAACACCCAAACTTTTTCTCCCGTTTTTTTTTCACATGAGCTGTTGTCTAGATCTGGAAATATAAGGACTTTTAGCCGACGAAATTATATATTTCGTCGGCTAAACTTTAAAAATTTTGTCGGCTATAGTCTGTAAACTATAGCCGACGAAAAAATTATTTTAGTCTACGAAAATAAATTTCGGCGGCTAAAAATCCACCTTAGCCGACGAAAAATTAACTTAGCTGATGATTTTTTTTTGTCGGCTATAATGTTTATTCTGGTTGTGTGTTATGGGAATGAGATTTGGTGTCGGGGTATTTAGAAGGACTGAACATGTATCTCTGATGATAAGCGTTGTTTACTGAAGGTAGACGACTGTAAAGGGGGAACGATGCGGCGTTCCAATTATTTTAAAGAAACTGAGACGGGTTTCTAGCCCTTATTGATTTTACAAGTGGGCTCGGGTTCAATCTCAAGGCCTAGGGGCAATGTTTGGGCCAAAATACTATTTTCCGACGAATACCTGGCAGAAGAGCCTATTGGACCGATTCTTACGGTTTACGTTATTTTAAATATTTTCTTTTCTGTTTGAGGTCATGCTTGGCGAAGATTTGTAGTTGCTTAAGGAATTTTTTCATGATATGTCGTGATCCGCAAGTAAGAATAAATCTTAGTGTTCACTATATAATGGGGTCAAGGTGTATGATTAAGAGACATCAAATCAAATACAAACCTTTGCATCCTGCAAATCAAGCCTCCCTCGGAGCACCTCTACCAAATTGGGATGGGTCATTCGTCATTTATCGTCTTGTTGGTAAATGTGCTTATTATCTTAGGGAGTTGGATGGAGAAATTCATCCTAATCCTATCAATGGCCGTCATCTGAAGAAATATGTTCCTAGTGTCTGGGAATATGAAGATCCTCCACAGGTTGTTCAGCTTCCTGACAAGAATTTGGTTTTCCTTTGACTTCCCACATGGGGGCATGGTACATATACAATAAGTTTGCTTGGTTTAGCTTCTTTTGTAGTCCATTCACGGCAACCAAACCAAAATGGGGGGCAACACTATACTATGCAAGATATAGGAAACCCTAAAAAAATTTTCAAATTTTCAATTTTTTGGAACTACAAGAGTTTCATCTGATCTGTAACTATTTGAGTTTCAGTTTCGTCTGTATATATATTGAACCAACACCTGTGGTTTAAAATTGGGAAACCAATTTTAGTTTCAATACAAACAAAGACAAGAAAAACAGTCAAGTGTTTTATTCATATGTGGCTTTGTGGCCAAGAACATTTACAATATGAAGAAGCCATAAAGTTTCTCTGGTACCACAACATAAATCCTACTACTATTCGCTATTTATCGTAAGAAATATAAGATAGGAAAAACGGTTGGCAGAGGAGAGTCATATATACCATCTGAAGGGCTCTATGCCGATCAAATAATGAACACAAGCTAGAATGGGTTGGCATAAGTTGATAGTCCTCATAATCCTTCTATGGACTACGTTGTGAGATTACTTCACGTTCACACAGATCCTACAACAGAATTCACACTTTGTGGAAGGACTTGAGAACATGTCATTAAACTTATGTACCATATGAGGACAGGCCACTAAACTTAGAAATGGTTTGCTCATGGTGTATGAAATCTGGTGGAAAGAATTTCTTGAGAAGAAGATAGGTGATAAGATCCATTGGGAGGATACTGTGAGGATTAAGAGAAACTGTTATGAGTTCCTCAATTTATAGTGGTGAATGAATAGATCTTAACCTTTAGGAAACGGTTTTGATTATTTTGGTCAAATGTAGTTGCGTTTCACATCGTTTAAGGATCTCAACATTAATAAAAATCAGGCATTGCGATTTACCAAGACACTACATTTAATAAAGGAAACAGTTGGTTACTAGATGATTGAAGTTTGGGTCATTTGCAAAGGAGGTTTTAAGCCCAATAAGCTGTTTACAAAAGCTTGCCAGCAAACTTAATATCTAAAAGGATCCTTTCAAGGTCAGCTTTGGATGTTAAGGGTTTTTCTTTTGCCTTCTTTTCTGAATCTTTTGATTTTTAGAGATGGTCCTTTAGGCTCTTCAGCTCCGAAATTCGTGCTTGAATAACAGAGAGTTCGGCTTGTTTTTCCTCACATGTTTTTTTTCAGTAGAGCTTCCATTTCTGCTATGCGTTTTTCCGAAGTAACAGTAGCCTCTTGATACTCAGACTGGAGTTGTTGGGATGCTGCAGAAAAAGATTTCAGTAGCTTACCTTTCTGTTCGCTGATGGCTTTTGATTGTGTTCTCATCAAACTCCCAATTGTCGATTTGTAAGGGCAGATGTTGCATGCAGTTTTTAAGGAACTCCAATTTTTCAACATCTACATAACTATTGAGGGTCGAAATGGCTTCAAGGATTTTGTTTTCATTCTCCTCCAAGGTAGTGTCAACAGTGTCGAGATTCGCCAGGAATTCCTTGACTGCAATTACTTTAGGATCAGCAGTAGTGGTTTCAAAGAGGGCTTGAAGACTTTCCTCTAAGGACGTTTCAGCAACAGGCATGTCTGAGGGTGTTGCACTTGTTGACCCACTAGCTACAGAAATATTCTCTTGTCCAGCCATTAACACCTGGAATTTTAAAACCTGAGCAATTAGATTTCAAGTATGGTTACGGTTCTTGGTATATCAAAATATGAGAAGTGTATAACCTCAATAGAAGACGAAATCTCTTGTGGGTTAACAGTGGTTGAAGGAGGGATATCCTCATGTTTTTCAGAGGTCACAAATGCATTCACGGGCCGGAAAAAGAGTTGATTCCTAGAAATAAAACTAAGTATGAGTTTTGTAAAATGAAATAGATTCAAGAGCACCAATCAACTCTTTTTCCTGCAAAGCCTTATCTGTAGGCATTCCCCGCTTCTCCTCACCAAACCCCTATTCGTAGGCATTCTCCGCTTCTACCTCACTTAGCCTCATCCGTGAGCGAACAGTCCATCCCCACTTCATAAAGACCGATTCGTCGGTGAATACTCGCAAAACCATTGTTAGGTTGAATAACCTTAGCAAACATCCCCAGTTTGTCAAAGAATCCTTTGGCGAACACATCACAATCCTGGTTTATAGCTCTGCTCAACCACACCGGTCTGAGTAGGAAACGGCAGCTTCGTGAGAAGAGGAGAAAAATCCTAGTTGCTCTTCAGCTAGGTCTAAGAAGAACCTAAGTGCCGGTCTGACCAGCGCTTGTACGACATTTGTTTGAGAAGAAGTTAGAAGGCGAACAAGCATCAAGGTTGTACCTGACCCATAGGTACTGACACGTCTCAAGCCTGGTTGTTCGAAGAAAATCTATTTTCACACCGAACAGCACGTTTGTGCAATTGTGTCTCAAAGTTCTAGAGCAAGGACTAAAATCTTCACAATAACCTCGATATTTTCTTGAAATTTATGTTTTTTTCAAGCATCGATATTAATTTTATTTTTTCTGATATTTTATATTTAGTTTATTTTTGGTCAAATATACAAATTATATATAAAATTTGGTAAAATTCCATTGAAATTTGATATATTCTTGATATATCTATCAGAGATTTCCTTTTTCCAAACAATCGAAATTTCCGTAATCGCCGAATGCTTGTATATATTCCTTGGGGGGTTCCAATGTAGTTACTTGAGTAAATTTCCTTCTAATTCTCTAAGAGCTTGACATAAATTACACAAGTTAGAGAAATGTTAGGGCAGTGGTCTGAACCCCTTCACAACTCAATGTAGATCCGCCCCTCAGTTGCACAATGCACCAAAATCCATACGGAACATTGCGCAAATCTGTAGGCATTGAATTTATACAGGCAAGCTCATCTTTTACATGAGACAACCTCTATAGCTAACCATCTTTTATATCGACTTTTTGGTTAGGTATCGACACGTTCACCTCAGGTACCCAATAGTTGATCAATTATGCAAATCTTGAGCCAAATTGGTCATCAATTGGGTGTTTATAATCGTGACTTACAATTACAAATTGTAGATACGGCTTAGACTGAACAAGTTTGCTTCCTCCAGTGATTTGATGTAATTCAATAACCAAAAGATCAGTTATTTGAATGAAAATTACACTCATAAAGGCACAGAAACTGCGACTCCTTAGTTTTCTGTCCTGCTAAGTTATAAAATTTTCTGTCATATGGTGACATAAGCGTTAAACACTGCACAATTTCAAAACTGTTTTATAAGATGATATCAGGGAACCCAATCAACACATTATAATAAAACCTATTGGTAGGAAATTCCAAAGTGTTTCATTATATCAAACACATTCATGATACAATCGCTTCACACTAAAAGAGCATAGTTCAACCGCTTTAACACCCATCCGATCAAGTTCCTTAAGAGCAATTTAATTGAATATTCACTAGGGTCAATAATGGAAGCCGCTGTGACATTTAACGTGGCTTTCACAAGTACAATCATAATACAAACATAGAATTACCAAAGCCAAGCACTTTGAGGAAGCTTTTCATATCTGGAAGAGAAAAAGATAACCCATATAAGATCCCTGTGGCCACCCATTGTCCTGCAAAAAAAAGCCAATTCCATATAGAAACATGGGTAAGTACGTCAACACAGCCACATAATATTGGGAGGGATCGAAGAGTACTTCAGAAGGAAATGCTGTTTTTGGCAGAGACTGAAGTTAACCACGAATCATCAGTTCTAGCTCTGCTTTTCTCGCACCCATTCAACAAAATTGTCAAGGATCAAAGGCCATGCAAGTTCTGGATCGTAGTTGCTAAGGCCTGGATAACTTATCTGCGCAAAAGATTGTAAAGGGTAAGCTTGAGGAGCACTGGAACCAGCAATATGAAAAAACGATATACTAGAGGTATTCTTTTTTTAGGCAAGGGAAAATTCAAATGGGCATAGCTTAGTAAATTTAGAGCGGTTTCAAATGCATTAAGATACCAACTGTAACTAATAGTTGCAGAAAATCATGTAGCCAGACGTTTACCCAAAGTGGGTGTATGGTCAAACTAAAGGCTTGGAATTTCGACATGCATAATTGAAAATATGTGTTAGAGCCAAGATAGCATGTATATGGAACATTTTATACATTAATTACATTATAATTAAATCTTACAGTAGTAAATAGGATAAACAAGCTGAAAAATTGAAGAGAGAAACAAAAGCAGCAATTTGAAATCAGCAACCAAAGTTTGAAATTACCTCATCACAAAATTGGTAAAAGCCCATCCATTGATCCATGTTTATGACTTTGTAATCACTCTGAGTCTGCATTTAGTAAGGAAACACTTTAAAATTTACTTCTCATATTTATTTATTGGGAAAACTACAAAAAAATACCTGAACTTTGAAGCTCATTTCAAATAAATACCATATTTACAGATTCTTTCAAATAAAAATTTCGTTATACATTCCGATAGAGGAACCGTTAACCTGTCAACATGGCACGTGTGACGTGTCAATTCCTATTGACTGGACCTGTCAGCAAGGGTATTTTAAACAACGCAAAAATTTATTCCCACTGACTACCTCTCTTAACCCTAAATTGTCAGCCCTCTAGCTCCAACATCAGAACTTTTACTGAGATCTATTCAAAGTCGAGATCTCACCCCACGTTAGCAATATCACAGGAGCAGAGTCTAGTATCGTTGATGAGTAATTCTCTTTGCTCTGAAGGTATCATGCTTGACTTTGTTGATTTGATGGCTTGGACATTGACTGGATATTTTGATGAACAAAGTTATGGTGAGTTTTCAATTCTGGGATTGTTCATTTATTAAAACACCATGAGGACTTGTTCATTTTGCCGCTGCATTTTTGTTATGGCATAATGGAGATATATTTATAACAATGTATTCTATACTTTCTATACTAAAAGAATTAGAGAATTGAGTTATGCTTTCAATGTTGCAGTTGATCCGGATAAATTCATGATTAGAATGTATCACAATGGCAATATGCTACCGCTGAGTTATGTGAATGGACATATTGCTCACTTTGACTATTGTGATAAGGATAATATGTCTGTGTGATCTTATTGCAATGGCAAAAGAATTAGGTCATTATGGCATATAAATTATTGGTATAAGTTGCCCGTGACGGGAGTTGGAGCTGCCATGACTGTTAAAAAGGGATGATGATGATGTAGTTGATATGGTGGCTTTTGTGCCTTATGTGAGGATAATTGAAGTGTACTTAGAGCATATACTAGACTCTGCTCCTTGTGATATTGCTAACGTGGGTTGGGATCGTAATGACATTGGAATATATCTCAGTAAACGTTAGAGGGCTGACAATTTAGGGTTAAGAGACACAGGGCTGAAAATTTAGGGTTAAGAGAGGTAGTGAGTGGGAATAAATTTTTGTGTTGTCTAAAATATCCTTGTTGACAGGTCCAGTCAATAGGAATTGACACGTCACACGTGCCAGGTAGACAGGTTAATGGTTCCTCTAACAGAATGTATAACAGAATTGAGACTTTGTAGGATTTTGCATAGCTTGAGTATTTATTTGAAAAAAAATCTGTAAATGAGGTATTTATTTGAAATGAGCTTCAAAGTTCGGGTATTTTTTTGTAGTTTACTCTTATTTATTTTTCTCAAATAGTAGGTGTGGATATATGACTTTAGCCATCAAAAGGTCCACATACATACATGGCTGAAGAACAACACAAATGCAATCACTAACCTTTAAGTACTCTACATATGAGTAAACCTGCACATGGTATTGAGATCCAAAAATAATATGTAATAATTGGCATATGCTCTCTATATCTATGCTCTTCTGTTTCCCCTCTGACAAAAACAAATTACACAAGGTTGACATTAGCATGCATGCACAAATTATAAAAAGGACACAGCTATGTTTGTAAGATGAAACAACAAGCCTTACCTGTTAAGCAATATTTGAATCCATAGGAATAGAAATCCACAAAGTTTGATGGCCTCCTGACCTTTAAATGATACAATCAAAGGACAAAAAAATCAGTTCTGTAACCTCCATCTTGTATATGGGAATCTATTTAATTATCACAATGTTCTGCAAGGAAGCTAACTGAAAATAATTTACCTCTTTCTCCAGCTCTGGAAGTGCCTTCTTTAATTTACTTAAACTATCCACCCTTAAGGCTTTCAGTGCAACTCGCCACTCTTCCTGTCAAAGATGATATTGGTCTATCAATTACAACACATGGGGATAAGGAACTATGGACTATTACAGTATAATCCATCAGACATATATACAGGACACGAATATGCCAAATACAACGATTCATTAAAATTATAAACTAGACACGGTTAAAATTGTATTTACTTCAAGCAGATACTCTCGTTATAATATTAGCATATCCTTAATGATGGGGAAAATGGTTGTTCAAATGTAACTAGCCCTTCATTCAGTAACGAATCCTACAAAAAGTTAGCCAAATTAAGAAAAAACATTTAACCATTTGATTAGTACCAAGATCGTTTTAATTTTATCTAACATTCTACATTTGGTTACAGAATTTTAACGACCAAATAATTATGAATTTGGTTGATTTTTTACACACAATTCTTGCATATGAATCTAAAAGATCAACAGTTGAATTAGGTTGTATGCTAGTGAAAATAGTAGAAATCCACAAATCTAAAAGTATGGATCGTCCTCTCTAGATCAAGCTACACGTGTGTGTGTTCTTGCATAGGAATCTAAAAGATCAACGGTTGAAAACGTTGAATTAGGATGTATACTAGTGATATAGTAAAAAATCCTCAAATCTAAAAGTATGGAGAGTCCTCTCTAAATCGGGCCTCACGTATACGTGTGTGCGTACCAAGATCGCTTTAATTTTATCTAACAGACTACATTTGGTTACAGAATATTCATGACCAAATGATTATGGATTTGGTTGATTTTTTAGACACAATTCTTGCATAGGAATCTAAAGATCAGCAGTTGAAAACGTTATATTAGGTTGCATACTAGTAAAAATCCTCAAATCTAAAAGTATGTAGTCCTCTCTAGATCGGGCCTCACGTATATGGGTGTGTAAAGATAAATCAAAAACAATTCTTCAGTCAACAACAATAAGCCAAGGAAAAAACCAACAAGTAGGCAAAAGCAACTGTGCAGAAAAAAGAAAAGAAAAAAAAAGATATACTAGCTTATCAATTTCAGTCAACATACTAGAAAAGCGTTGCTTACCAGGGTGAAGTATCCTTGTTTTTCAGCTCTCATTTTCCTGGTCCATCAATTTCAACACATTAGAATGAAACAAATTTATTAAGTGAGGTCACAAATGACTGTCGATAAAACTTACCAGGCAAGCATCAAGACCCTAACATCTGTAGGGTCAACTTCCATATCTACACAAAGACATTCAATTCCCTCTGGGCTGTTCAGAAAACCAGATGAAAAGGAATAGTTAATACGAGCATGCCATATGTTTATAGGTGGAACCTAATATTTCACCTTTACCGGGTTACAATTAAATGTGAAGCCACTCCGGGCCCTTTGTCTGGGCCCAATTCGCCATAAAGCTGAGTAAAGCAAGGGAAACTACTCCCACATTGGAAAGGGACAGAAATGCTGCCTTCAATGCTACTACAAATACCGGCACATGCCTCCCCATAAAGGTAGGATGAAACTTCTTGACTATTCCCGAGTTTTATGCTTAGCTGACAGTGTCTAACTTAAGCATCGGAGTGGCTTCCCTCGGTAAACCCGGGGACGCCTCTTTGACGTGTTTGTTCTTTGCACAGGAAAACTCGGAGTACAGGGAAGTCCGCTATTTCTGGAGCCGTGCAACCCGCTAAAGGGACCACGAGCCACCCGGAAACAATTGGTGCTCTCGCTGAGAGTTGAACTCAAGACCTCTCGCTCGATATTTTGAAGAACAATGGTGGAAATGCCAATGAGACATCAGCCAGACTTGCTGATGTAATGACCCAAGGAGGGAATCCTCCAGGTTATGAAAACCCGCGAACTATTGACAGTGCATACATGCCAAGTAGGTACCGAGTTATCTACAAATGTCCAAATTCATTATATTTTGATGTTATATATAAAGCCTTTCAGGCCCACATCAAACCCGGCCGGGTTATGTCTATCAATCAGTTTGTTGAGTGAATGCAGGCGATCTCCATTTGACATGAAATATTGCAAGCCTTTCACGGCCTTATTTCATGGTCAAAACTCAGCAAGCTCCGATAAATCTCCGATAATCTCCGATAATCTCCATTTGACATGAAATATTGCAAGCCTTTCACGGCCTTATTTCATGGTCAAAACTCGGCAAGCTCCGATAAATCTCCGATAATCTCCGGTCTACATGACGTGAAATATTGCAAGCCTTAACGGCCTTATTTCACTGTCAAACTCGGTTATGCATCGGGTTGGAAGTCATACTTGACCCGTAAAGCCCTAGCGGGCCTTGGAAGTCCTAATGGACCCATAAAGCCCTAGCGGCCCTTGAAAGTCCTTATGGACCCGTAAAGCCTGAGCGGCCCCATTTTCACTTTATAATGTTAACATGCCGACCCGGCACTATATTTGTGAATTTTGTCAACACTTGAAGGTTATGCATCAGCTCACCGTGTTATTTGACAGGAAGCCCTTGGAAGTCCTAACGGACCCGTAAAGCCTTAGCGGCTCTATTTTTATTTAATCACATTAACATGCCAGACCGGTAATATGCGTACATTTTGTCAGCACTTGTATATTATGCATCACATTACCGTGTTATTTGACAGGAAGCCCTAACGGACCGGTAAAGCCCTACCGGGCCTATTGTTATTTTATGACGATAACATGCCAGACCGGCACTATGTGTAAATTTTGTCTACACTTGCGAGATATGCATCAAGATTAACGTGTTATTTTACAGGGAAAAACCCGTGTTATAGAAGGACATTCTCCCGCAAGGCCTTAGCGGCCCATGGAAGTCCTAACGGACCCGTATACCCTAGCAGCACTCTTTATTTACATGTCAAACCGGCATGATGTGTAAATTTTTATATGCATTAAGTTACCGTGTTATTTCACAGGAGGAATTATGCGAAGGAAAAGCTTGATTACTTTAAAGAGGTCAATTACAAAAAGTAGCGAACCGCTACAAGTAAAGTCTAGTCTACGAAAACAAAGACAAAACTTAGAGGCTCCAGCTCATGGCGCTGCAGACCCGTTACCCCCGCCAGCGCTCGAGCCGCCACGTCCTCCCCGGGGCCGTATGATGAACTGACCCCTACGGAGAGGTGGCCGGTTTTGAGGACCACCGACAATCCCACCACGGGAAGTACCTCTCCGGGCTGCTGAAGGACGAACTGGGGGACTCCGAACCGGGTTTGCAGGAGCCCTAGGGTTTGCAGCCACAGCAGGAGTCGACCGGGAGGTGCCTGCAGCCTCGTCGGGTCTGACATGACCTTGGTGACCATCATAACCGGCCTTGTCGAGCCAGCCTTGGCGAATCCCAGCGCTCACTATTTCGGCACGAGCCTCGGCCCTTGCCGACCGCATCTTCAATTCAAACTCGGGACTCGCTAGAAACTCGGAGACAGCAGAGTCCCTGGCCCGGGAAACGGCCTGCACCAACTCTCCTTTCTGCTGCTCCACAGAAGTCACTTGTTGCTGCAGCGCTTGATTTTGTTCAGTAAGCTGAGCAATGGCGGCATCTTGAGCACACCGGTCCTCCCGGTGACCCTCGATGGCTTTCTCCAATTCCGAGTTCTTGGTCACCAAGTCTGCTACGTGTTCTTCTGCCTTGGCCAACTTCGCACTCGACGCAATAGCTGATGCGCTTGCGAATTCCCGGACCTGAGCCAGGTTTCCTTCGCTCGCCGTCACCTGGTCCCGGGCGGCCCGGAGATCGTCCCTGACGACTCTCTCTCGCTCGGGGATGCCTTCGGTTATGAGCCGATCAGTTGCCAAGTACGACAACCTGACAGCCTACACAAATCAAATAACGGGTTAGTACAAGGAACCAAAAACAAAAGAAGAACGAGTTAAAGGAGAAGACAAACTTACCCGCATCAACTTCTCCTGCGCCCTCCGGGCTACAGTCAACGGGTCCTCATGCTCCAGGACATAGGAGTCGGCGGCGCAGTTCTTCAAATCCGCTACCATTCTCTGGATGGCCACGTCCGCCATTCCCGCTCCCGCCAACTCCTCCATTATTTCTGTGGTGTCCCGGTGCTGCTTTCTCTCCCTCCTCTCTTTCCTCTCCTTCCTTCTCTTCCTCCTCTCGGACCTCCCCGAGCTGGATGCCTCACGGGTGCGTTTGCGAGAGGGAACGGGTTCCACTTCGCGCACTTCGTCGCTCCCATCACTCCCCTCCGGGTTCTCACTCCCTATCACCCTTTCTAACCCGCCAACCTCTTCACCCCCGACGTCATCCTCTTCGGTAAACTCCTCCTCACCCGGGAGCATAGATGAGGGAACTGCGCTCATCACCGGTTCTTCAAACTCCACCTCTTCGTCTGCTAAGGGGAATTGAGTCACCGGTTCTTCAACCACCGGGTCTTCCGCCGCCTCCTCCGCGGGGCTCCCCACAATCTCTTCGTCTAACTCCTGGTACATCTCCGTGCCAAGTACCTCAGCAAGGTACCCGGGGATCTCGTTGAAGTGCAAGGTGTCCACGAGGAATTTCTCAGTATCCTCTTGCTCTGCTTCTGGGCGCAGGAAAGCCGCTTTCGTGGTCAGGTTAATGTCGTATAATTGACCATCCGTTGCTTGTGTCCGGATCCCGGCCCAAACAGCCTTATCTTCAAAACCGTCGTATATTCCCGGGTTCTTCCGCTTCGTAAACTCCATCGGGAGAAGAGCTGCAGAAACACATATAGCCCGTTACACAAGAAGCATTTGATTATAAAAATTGAAGGGACACGAGACAAACCTGGGAGCTCCATCAACCGGCACCTGCTGTACACATACAGCCTGCAAAGCCGGTACGAACTCCGGTCATCTTGACCCCGGAAGGCCCATAGCATCCTCCGGATCCTCTTCTCCATCACCGGTTCCAAAGGAATATCGGGGACGTCTGCAACACGAGTAACATAATTATAACCCGGGATAGAGAAAAGAAAGAAGAATCCGGAGAGAAAGAAGGACTTACTCATCAGTGGCTGGAAGTCACCCGGTACTTGAAGTGCGTATCCCGGGTCTTGAAAGTTTCTTATCAAGAAACTTTTCTCCCTCCAGGTCCGGCTCACGGAGGTTGGCAGGTCCTCGACAATCTTCTTAAAGGTCGCCTTGGACTTCAGTTGGATAGTCCCGCTAAAACCCGCCTTCCGGGAGTACTCGGCCCGGTACATGGCGTGCAACTCGTGGTATGTCGGCATCTGCTGCTTCAGTACTTTGTACATAACGCACAACCCGAGTAGCTGCCTCCACATGTTCGGTCCAACTTGCCCGATTGCGAAGTTACTCGCAGCCAAGAGGTACTGCACCTCTACCTTCAGCGGGAGTGACAGGCCGCAGCGTAGCTGATACTCGTGGCACAGCGTCCACCCATCCCCGGGAGCGAAGAACTGGTCCTCGGGTTCTAAAGGCCGTATTTCTACAGACTCGGGGATCTTCCAGTTGCTCCTTAGCTCCACGATCTCCTCCGCTGTCAATGAGTACCCGGGAGGGTCAAGAGCGGTCCCATCAGTGAAGGTTACGGAGGCAAACTCGGGGACGTGAGTGTCCATTGTTTCGTTGGCCATCTGCAAAAAAAGAAAACACGGGGGCGTCAACAAAACCCAGGTAACCCGGCGTCACGAAGCTAAATTCCCAGACGCAGAAACCCAGAAAACGTTCCTGGGAACCCAGAAACAGTACACAAATCGTCCCAAAACAATCAAAAAGGAGGGAAGAAGAAACAATACCTTACTTTTGAGTGTTTGAAGGGGTTATTGAGATCGATTTTGGAGAATCCAAAGAAACAGCGACAAAAGAGAGCGAAAGCAAAAAGGCACGAAAAAGTTATCGGGTTTGGAGGTGAGACAAAACTGTCACCCTCAACCCCTATTTATACAGTTAGAGGTGTGCACTGAAGGGACGTTTCAGTTTCTCGAGGGAAACGACACGTGTCACGCATGCCGCTTCACAAAACCGAAAAACTTTTCAGTTTCCCCCCACTACAACCCGGAGACGCCGTTTTGAATTCTCAACGTAAGAGTGTCTGTGGGTTACGCTTGCGTACGGACTTGGGGGACTGGGTACCCCGGGTTTGGTTGCTAACTTTGTAACCCGATAAAGAAACGATTTTAAGTCCCCACCCAAGCGTACCCCTTGACTGAGGACTTGGGGGACTTGTTTATAGGTGGAACCTAATATTTCACCTTTACCGGGTTACAATTAAATGTGAAGCCACTCCGGGCCCTTTGTCTGGGCCCAATTCGCCATAAAGCTGAGTAAAGCAAGGGAAACTACTCCCACATTGGAAAGGGACAGAAATGCTGCCTTCAATGCTACTACAAATACCGGCACATGCCTCCCCATAAAGGTAGGATGAAACTTCTTGACTATTCCCGAGTTTTATGCTTAGCTGACAGTGTCTAACTTAAGCATCGGAGTGGCTTCCCTCGGTAAACCCGGGGATGCCTCTTTGACGTGTTTGTTCTTTGCACAGGAAAACTCGGAGTACAGGGAAGTCCGCTATTTCTGGAGCCGTGCAACCCGCTAAAGGGACCACGAGCCACCCGGAAACACCATATCTCTACTAATTAAGGCAATTTGCCTTATGGAACTGCTAAAGTAAAATCTCTGCTATTGCCCCTTGTTTATTTAATTCTTAAACTCAGCCTTAATACATGAAATATAGAACAGTAAATCAAAATAGATAGAAAGGAAATACAGTTTCAGTTCTCTTCGAAAACTGATTCGCAGTTATTATTCTTCCACATTTATAGATGTGCAGAAGACGTTCTCGCATAGGAAAGGAGAAAAGTGGAACATGAGTAGTTTCTCAGTTTCTCTCACCGTTTAGAAAGTATACAGTTTCGTTTCCACTACCCATCCCATGACTATTTGATGCAGAAAGCAAAGAGGCATAATAGAGAAGTCGGAGTGGAGAAAAAATACAGACAGGTATGCTAATGGAAGTTGAACTGGATTTACGAAGCTTTTAATTTGTGTTTTCGCTATTTACAAGTTCGATTATCAGAATCATGTCTGTTTAAAAGTTCAAAATTTGCAAGATGCAAAATTTGGGGTTCGAATATTATGTGGTACACCGGTGACGCAAGATATATTAAACTTGCAAGTTCAATAAACTTTGTTTAGTTTACCCAATTTCTTTGATCAAACTTGCAGTTGCACCATTTCCCAGATCGGTTCATCTCAATAATAATCAGGTAAACTGATCTCTTTATACAATTGATGTTTCCTCTCCCCTCATACATATGCCGACACTTTTTTTAGCATATGTCCTCTAGATATGCATCTCACTAAAACATCGGTTCTTTCTCAGGTTTGGGATATGCATGATTTGAAAGATTATTCTCTACCTAGCTATATGATTGAAGATGCCACATATCTTTATTTTTTTCTTTTCTTAAAATAATCTTTCACGAAACTAAATCCCTTATGACATTTTATGTCTTAATATAGTTGCTCTTTATCTTGGATTTGATCTTCTTTCTGCATAGCAGTTATGTATATAATTACTGATTTCTGCCTGAGTTTCAATTTTCACCCAAACTGTAATTTATGTATTGTGATTGTACTCGAATTTCAAGCCATATATATGTTGAACGTGTGATTTACTCAGTATAAGATTTACATGTAAAAGAAATTCAGAGCACGCGCGAGCGCGACCCTTTCGCACGTGCATACCACGTGCAAGAAGGCTAGTATATATTTATGGAAGTATTGCTTCTCACATTATAAACTATAAACAAGGAGGAGATGATACAAGAATTATCATATCGTGGAATTAGATGTATCACATGTCAATGACAATTATTACACTGCAACTTAAAATTGTGAAATGATGTTTCTTTTTCAGAATTTTTATAGTTATAGGAGCATCATATTCTGTAGGCCTTTGAGATCAATTATGATTCCCTCAAGTTTGAGAAGCAATAATAAACAAGGGATTACAATAGGGCTATATCATCAGAGCACAAGGTCTTCAAGGAAAATAGCATAGAAACCCTTTCTAGTGATTCGTGTTAACAACTTAATATGATGCTGACTTGCTATCTGATTTAAAAAAACCAGTGATTTGGAACCAAATTTTTCTTTGGTTCCAGAAGATCCCTATAGTTATGACACGACTACTGTTTAAGATTAACATATCCTTGTCATAGCGTTCAAAATTCTGAAGTTCCTTGAGGACTCATAGATGTTACAAGATCTAGACTGGCACAAAGAAATTAATAAATTTATTTTGCCACTACGCTCTAAGCCTTTCATTGATAAAAATTACAATTTTTCGAAACATGTTCCCACAAATGCAGAGACGAAATTCATAAATCCAAATAAGTAATATTACGGAGTAGACTTACTCAATCTCACCAGAAGTTGTATTTGCATAGGTATAGAACACATTATCAATCCGTTCCAACACTTTTGAAGCCGCTTTAATGGCTGTACAGTTTAAGAATGGATTAGTTATACTTAAATGAAATATGGAATCTCGATGCAAACTCTATTTGAGAGACCAGCACCACCTACGCCAACTATGTAGCACAAGAAAGTTGTTTATGAAAATAGCGAATGAAAGATCTAATCCCTGCTATCATGAAACTAAAATCAATTACATGCACGAATCACAGAAATCAATACTTACTAGTACAATCGAAACATCTCAAAAATTAAACAAAAATAGAAAGAGAGATCGGAATAACAAACCGGAGCGTCTCATCTTGGGCGGAATAAACAGAGAGAGCCGAGAGCACCAGAACTGTGGTTGTGGAGTTAATTTTTACTGGGTGAATTTGTTTTACTAAAACGAGATCCCGCTGAGTTTCGCTACTTCAGATCAGTTCAGTCCAGCTATTACTCCAAAAAGTAACTATTTTCCTTTTGTTGGATTCCTTCATGGACATACGGATTAAAAATGAAATAGTTCGAGTTAAGTTGTCGTGTGCGGTTCAGTTTCACGTTAATTGTTTCGTGTTTTAAAAGAATTTGATGAGTCGAATAATATTCGATTTCTTTTTAGTTAGATCATTAAAATTAAGCACACTATATTCTTTTAATTCTTGCATTTTATGGAGTGTTATTTTTTTTAATTTTTTATTTGTCAAACTTAAAAAATTTAATCAAACTCCTTTCAACCATCTTACAATCTTACATGATCAACCTTAAAGGTCACAAATGACCCTCCAGAGAATGTTGTTAGAATATTTGTCTAACAACAATTTACCCAGTTAAATTTGGTCTAACAACAATTGTTAAAAAGCAATTGTATGAAAGACTCACAAAAAACAAAAACTGCCCAAAATAAAAGCTATCTATACCTACTGTAAAATGTCGAGTGTGCTCACATTGCCTGCCATTAACACTACATACTACTGTCAAGGTACATGAAATTTAGAATTTTTTTCATCTCAATTTAGTTTCCTTGTGAACTTTGTAAGTTGCCGCCTTCAAAGCTGTGAGAAAAGAAGAAATTGCAAACTTAGTAGTATTTGGTCAACTTGAAACTAGTACACGGGTTGATCAGATTCTTACTATGCAACGAGCTGGTGTTACTTGTTGTGATTTACATTTTTGTTAGATTAAGAGTTTATTTGAATTGTTTGGTGGAACTAAAACAACTTTTGTTTATTTGACTTATCAAGAGACATTGGAGTTTCAATGATAATTTATATGAATTGTTTGGTGGAACTAAAACAACTCTTGTTTATTTGACTAATCAAGAGACATTGGAGTTTCAAGGACAGTTTATTTGAATTGTTTGATGGAACTAAAACAACTCTTGTTTATTTGACTAATCAAGAGAGATTGGAGTTTTAAGGAGAAACATTAGATTTTTCTTTTTTGTGTTATTTTTAGTTATAATGAATAAGGTAATGAAAATTACTAAAGTTTTTTCTCCAACATTGAGACAAAAGTCACTTAATTTTGTTCAATCAATATTGCACTCCTGGAGAGCTAACAAAACATTGATGCGCAAATTTCTTAATAGATCTAGAAGAGTTATGTGAGAAACATGATATTAATATGACTCATATGCTTCCTATGGAAGTTGAAGGTCGTCGTTTTCAACAAAGAGATTTTGTCACTTTTAAGCAACATTACCATGTTGATGTACTTCATGCTTTAATTGACTTTCAGTTAAGTGAGTTGATGGAAGATTCTTAGAGCATTTGTAAACCTCTTACTCTTGCTTCAACCTTGGATCCTCATTCTAATTTCAATAAGTTTAAAACTGAACCTATTTTTGATCTTGTAAGATGTTTTATCCTGAATATTTACATGATGGTGAGATATTTTCTCTGGAGTTAGAGTGTGCATAATATGAAAAAGACATGCTTAGTGATGCTAAATTTAACCTCAACTAGTGAGCTATGTCCATTGCTGGTTCAAACTAGAACGTCAGAAATTTTTTCCAATACTTTATAGAATAAATTGTTTAGTTTTGACTCTTCTAGTATCTACAACAACTACTACTAAAAGAACATTTTCACCATGAATAACAAACTTAAAAATGAGATGGAAGAAGAATTTCAAGATGATTGTATTGTATGGTTCTCCACATTGAAAATGAATATGTTGATTCTATTATAGTAATGATTTGTGATAAAGAAATTTGAAGTTTCAAGTACTCATAAGGTTTGATTTACTTAGTTAGCGAGGTTTTGCAACTATATATATTTTGTATTAAATTGACATGTTTATTTAGCTTTTTTTGTGTTACATCTAGAGAGTTCTATGAATCTTGTTTTGTATAAGCATGCATTGGAGATGTAAGATTCACTACATGTCCCCTGTCAAAGTGTATCTTTCTTTTTGATCTAAAAATTGTTCTCGTGCCGTTGAGGTTTTTTTTGTATAAATTCAAGTCCCACATAGTTTCAATTCCTAAATCCACCATTGGGTTGTAAGCTTTGATCTTAGGGCAATAAGTGTTCCCACCTTGTTCCGATATCATGTTTCCGGGAGTAGAATAGTAAGTCCAGTCTGACGACTCCTGCACAAGTAACAAGGTGTCAGGAGCTGAGACTAGGGTGGTCCCAGTCTCCTTCATATGGTTATTGTGTCATTACGCGGGTAGAGTTGAACATAAAAGTTGTTTGCACAAATGGTTTTCTTCAGTTAAAAATAATTATAACAATAGTTTGGGTGTTGTTAGGGCATCTCCAATCATTGTATTATAACATATACCTAAATTCAAAATTTGACTCACTCAAACCTATTTTTTATATGGTTTTGCATCTTTAACCTTTAGGCCCCGTTTGGTTAGTGACAAAACATGGTATGGAATGAGAATTTGTTTCATTTCCATTAGAATGTCCTGTTTGGTTATGTCATCAATTTGGAATGGAATGTAAACTTAATGAGTTGGCCGGAATCCAATTCCATAAAAGAGGTAAAACTGAAATATCATCTAGGATAGTGCCATTTCATTTCTTTCACTACATGGAATTGAAAGTTTACTTATATCTTTTAATAAATAAATAGAGGATTAAGAAATATTAGCTCCTTTGTGAAAACTGATTTAAGGCGACAAGCGCCCTCTCACAATCCTGAAAGAAAGGGGGCCAACACATCTGAGAACCCACCGTCTGTCCCTCCATTTATATTTATTAATGAAAGTAAAAATAATAAAACAAGTATGAAAGGAAGGGAGACCAAACCAAAACCTTTCCCAACAAAAGCAATGTGTAGAAATTCTCTCAAAACTAAAGATCTAAAAAAGATATAACCAAGCTGAAAAAGAGAACACTTTCCAGCTTTTGAAAAATAAAGTAACCTTCAACCAAACTGTCAACCAACATATTAAGACTGCCCATAATATGAAAAACCCAAAGCGTCCATACACAAGTAAGAACAAACCTCAGATGGAGGAGTAGCATGCCAGCACAAGGATGAGGACATCATCCTAGATTAGCAAACTTATCTGTAACAAAATTTCCTTCACGAAGAACATGTGAGCATGCGAAGGAAATATGTCAAATCCATGTCACACAATTGTACAAGACAATACGCAATGGCCAATGAGGTACAAAAGAGGAAGAAGAAATACATTGAAGTACCGTTGTAGAATCACTCTCCAACCATCTGTGATGCCAGCCAAAGTGAAAAACAACACAACTCCCACAATAGCAGCCATACGTTCAGCAAAGAAAGAAGTTTGAGTACCCAAGTCTTGACAATAACCACCATTAAAACATCTAGAGTTATCCCTAAACACTTCACCGCAACCAACAAAATTATTGTTTCCCTTTGAGAAGCCATCAGTTTTGGAGTTATGGACCATTGTGAGCAAACTACACTAAGGTTCACTTTTTTGGAAACAAATTTTGTTATGGTAATTTTGTTGATGTTGATGAGGTAAAAGAAAATCTTTGTTTTAAAATATATGACCTTGGTTGACAATGACTCATAGGTGAGTTAAAACAAGTCACTACCAGAAGAAAGACTTAAGCCGACGAAAATATAAAAAATAGGCCGACGAATTCTTTTTTCATTGGCTAAAGTCAACTTTATCCGACGAAAATAGAAATTTTCCTTCGTCAGCTAAAGTAAGTTTTTCGTCCACTATAGTCTGTGAACTTTAGCTGATGAAATTTTAAAAGTTTAGTCGTCGAAATATATAATTTCGTCGGCTAAAGTGTCTTATATTTGCAGATCTAGACAACAACTCATTTAGAGAAAAACCGGAGAAAAAGTTTGGGTGTTGTCGAAATCTGTCCAGAATTAGTTTGTGGAGCTATATATAGGTACGTATATGTGTATGTATGTTGATTTTGAGTTTTATTTGAGTTGATCGAGTTTGAGTACGTTAGATGTGTATATATATAACTCGATCAACTCAAATAAAACTCTATATATATATATATATATGTGTGTGTGTGTGTTGATCGATTTTGTTGATGATTTGATAATATATATGAAGTTGTTGTTAATAAGTAGTAGATATATATATATATATATATATATATATATGTTAGTTAATTTATAATATTGTGTTGATGGTTTGAAGTTGTTGATGATATGAGTTGATGATGATTTTGTGATGATGTTGATATATAATATTGTTATGTAATTATTAAGTATTTATATATGTTAATTAATTTGTTATTAATTAGTTGTAGTAGAATATTAAATGAATTGAGATTTTATATATGAAATTTAATTAATTAGAGTTATACATATATATTTTGTTATATTTTTAGGATATGAATAAGAGTTGGATTTCGTTTCTAAAATGTGACAAAAGAAATGGTAAAGGAGTTATGCATTTTATGGAAAATGCGTTGGCTAATGCTAACGGGAATACAATTTTCTATTGCACGTACATGAAATGTCAGTATCGCATCGATAAGCATCGATTTGCGATTGACAAAGTATAGCAGCACCTGAAGAGTAACGAGTTTGGAAAAAGTATATATGTTAGATATATCACGGTAAAACATCTTCAGGGGTTCCGCATTATAATGGACAATTTTTTGAGACGGGAAGTGCATCCAACGATCAAATAATGACCTTCATCAACGATATATTTCTTTATGAGAGCAGTGTATGCGCTCAAGGACAATATATGCAGTGTATGCATTATATAACAAACTGCTTACTTTCCAACAGACTCTTGTGTACCCCAATTGTCAAAAGACCGTCCTTGAAAGTGTGATGGACGTAATGAAGATTAAAGTTGAGATAAAATCGACCGTGAAGGCTGTTGATAATTATCTACAGTACACTGCTTCGATGCTGCCCCACAATCATCGTCTTCCTACTCCTCATCATAAGGTATGATGTATTCTAAACGATCTTGGGCTTTCCTACATCAAGATCCATGCATACAAATATGATTGTGTTCTCTTTTAGGGTAAAGATTTAGAAGAGAATGACCTTGGTGGCCTTGACGCATGTCCGGTATGTCACACTAACAGGTATAAACTGACTCTTGCACGCAATAGGAAACCTGTGAAGGTACTTCAGTATTTCTTGTTGAGGGATAGGCTAGAGCAGTTATACATGTCTTCACATACGGCAAAAGCTATGAGATGACACGCTGATAGAGAATTGCATGACGAAGATACCCTTATACACCCTGCTGACAGGAAGGCTTGAAAGCATATAGGCAAGAAGTTTCCATATTTTGCGTCAGAGGTCCAAAATATGAGGCTCGGGCTCTCATCAGACGAGGTCAACCCTTTTAGCAATATGAGTCTTCAATACAGTGTATGACCGGTGATTTTGGTACCATACAACATTCCTTCATGGATGTGCATGAAGAAGAAATACAATATGTTGAGTTTGTTGATTCTGGGACCCGGTTATCTAGGGAAGTGTCTCGATGTGTATTTAAGACCTTTGATTGAAGAGCTTCAGTTTTTTGGGCTATTGGTCATCCCACTTATGACAAGTAAGTGCACGAGATGTTCCAGATGCATGCCATGATTGTTAGTACCATTAGTGATTTTCCTACCAGTGGCATGTTTGTCGGGCAACGTTGTTAGGGGATACAAGGCTTGTCCAGAGTGCCTTAGCAATGAGGGGAGCCTCAGTCATTGCAACAAGATATGCAAATTGGGTCACCATACTCTCCTTCCATATAATCACGAATAGCGGTTCGATGACAATGCATTTGATGAGATTGTAGAAAACGGTGTGCCTTCTAGAAGATGGACGGGGGAAGAAATTTTAGCAGTGCTTAATGAGTACGATTTTGGGCAGCTCAACAATCATCTCAATATTGTGCCGGCAATACCTGAAAGACCCGACAGATACAAATTCTAGACACATAAGAGCATATTCTAGGAACCTCATACTGGAGTAAGTTGTTGATCAAACACTACTTAGATGTGATGCACATAGAAAAGAATGTGTGCGATATTGTGGTGGGCACAGTGCTGAGCTTGGAGGGGAAGACGAAAGACGATCCTAAGACACACATTGATCTAAAAAATGCTTATAAGAAGACATCTGTGGTTGAAAGAATGGAAGAAAAAATGTCTCAAACTCCTTACACTGTGAAGTCTAACAAGAAGAACATAATTTTCTGGTGGATGAGTTGTGTGAAGTAACCTTCAGGCTATACAAGAAATATAGCCCGGTGTGTGATCTTTTGGGACAATTAGATGTACGAGTTGAAGAGTCATGACTGTCATATCCTGCTACAACATCTCTTCCCTGTTTTCATTCGTCCGTTCCTTCTCCGTCAGGTGCTGGAGCCGTTAGTAGCGTTGTCAAGATTCTTCCAGAAGTTATACATACGGGAAGTGAAAAATCTGACTTCAAGCCGTTAGTAGTGTTCTGGTACCCCTACTGAGTTCCAATCTAAGGAGTACGAGTGGCGTTGGCTTCTAATATCAGAATTCAACAACCCTCATAAAACAGGTATTTAAAAAATAATAATTAGTTAATTTGTCATTATGTACGTCCGTTTTAAATATTTTATTTTTTCTTTAAATGTCGTTTCCCGGACAAACGCTCAGAACCGACAATGCAACACAAGGAATAATCATGCCAGTTCTAGACCGTTCGCTGTCTTCATGGACGAGGCGGCCATGGAACATCTAGAAGTCAACCGGTACGTCTATACGTACGAGAAGATATATCCTGATGCCCAGAAGGATATTGTAAGTCATCTTACGTTTTTAAATTTTTAATTTTACATATATATATATATATGTCAAAATGTTAATTAATAATTTTTTCTATCTAATTAGACGAAGGTGAGGGAGGCTAGTGACGAGGTAATGAGTGTTATAGTGAAGGAGGCATGGCCGGATATGCAGGAGGAAGAGATGTCTGAAGCATGTCCTAGATCCACATTTCAGATCTGAGGGTTGAGGTGAGGATCCTGGGCACAACCTTCCCACCGTGAGAAAACAACTTATATTGTCGGGGTCTAGGAAAGAAGGGCGAGGGGTCCTGAACAACACTCCAGGATTCAACGAAAGACAGCATCGACCAGCAGTAGGATGACTTAGCTAGAGTCGGAAGTTGAGAGACTATAGGAACATCAAGCTGCTCATGCTGCCGCTCATGCCGCCTAGATCTCCGTCCAGACAGCCTATATTGTCGCCGTACAAGAGTATAATGACGTGATATATGCCACACAGCAGACCCAACAGTAGCAGATGTTTCAGTACTTGCAGGAGTTTTCAGTTGCCCAGCTTCAACGACTTCCTGCTCTGCCCATGCCTACGCCTATACAGCTACTTCAGCCGTCGCTACCTCTTCATCAGTAACCTCCTCCTACGCGTCCCCCAGAATTGGACATAGATTTAGACAATATAGATTTTGTGTAGTTCATCAATTATATATTGTTTTATGTGTTTATGAACAATTTTTAAAATTTATAATGAAAAACATGTTTTGTCACCATTTTTGGTGTTGTTGGTTATATGAAACTGTTTTTTATGGTGTATTTTGCAGATTGCTTGGAATGGTAATTTATAAATTTTAGTTTTTTTTACTGGAATGGACTTATAGCCGACGAAACTTGTCATAATTCGTCGGCTATAGCATTTTTTTAAGGTTTAGCCGATGAACTATAGCATGTTTCGTCAACTAAACCCTTCTAAAGCCGACGAAATATACCATATTTTGTCGGCTATAGTTATTTTTTAATTTTTTATTACATAATTTAGTCGACGAATATCTTAAATGTTTCGTGGGCTAAATTCTTAGACTATGGTCGGCAAAATGTTGTTTCGTTGGCTATAACAAATAAAATATTCGTCAGCTAAAGTCTGGGACAATAGCCGACGACGGCTCTAGTTTTGTCGGCTAAAGTTATAGCCGATGAAGGCTCGCCTGCTAAGCTCTTAACCGACGAATTGAGCTAACAAGCCGACCAAAGTTTATCATCAGCTAAAGTGCTTGCCCTGTTAGTGAGTTTTCATATTTAATAGATTCTTTATGCCCTTGTGATCATAGATTGGTTGATCCTTGCTAATTATTCTTTATGCCCTTGTGATCATATATATAAAGGTCGAAGTTGTTATTAATTTCTTTGTGTGAGTGTTTTCTAATCTTCAGATCTGGGTCACAATGGTGACGTTTTTTTTTCTGATCTTTGGATCTGGGTCACTATGGTGATGTTGATAGTATACCAGAAACCAAGCCTTTGACCGGGTGATTGGTTACAGTTAGCATTAGAGCTAGCTCTAATCTAGTCTATCAATGTGTTTGTCGTGGGAGGTAGCTTGTTTAGGTATCTGTTACTCACGGATACACTTGTCTTTTTGTATGTCGTGGGAGGTACCAAATTGGTATCTGTGACTCATGGATACATGTTTTGTTGTTGTATGCCATGGGAGGCACCTTGAAAGGTGTTTGTGATTCACGGATACATCTTTGCATTTTTAATTGTGTGGGAAAAATTATTATGAGAATTTATATTATTTTTCGCATATAATTGTTGATTGGTATATCATTATGTGGTTTGAGTTGGGTCATAGTCATGTGTGACTAGAATTCGTATCTGTGTAATAGTCTAGACCATCCTTAGTGGCAAAGATGTATGATTATGTGGGGTGATTTTAGACCTTCCTTAGTGGCGAAGAGATCTAATTTTGTGGTGGGATAGACCTACCTTAGTGACGAAGAGGTCTAATTCAGTTTGATAGTAGACTTTCTTTAATGGAAATATGTCATTTTGGTTATGATTCAATTACAATTCTAGTCCATATTTTTATATCATGAGAGGTATTTTGTGAGGTATCAAGGATTCGTGAATACCTTGGTATCATTGTATGTCATGGGAGGCACTGTGTAGGGTGTCTTGGACTCATGAATATATTAATTATTTTCTCTGTGTGGGTGACTCTTAACCAATCATTTTTTTTTGTTTCAAGTGCTATCAGTATCTTATATAGTTGAGGAGGAGTGGTATAACAAAATTATCATGAAAATTTAGTGTCCTTATGGAGCCTCCAAGATAAGAACATTTGTTGGGGGTATGAACATGTTTATGGGAATTAAAGAAGTTAGTAGCTCTTAGAGTGGGAGTGCGTTTAAATTTCAGGAAAGAAATTTATTTAAGTAGGGTGGAATGTAATACCCTGAATGTTTGATATTAATTTTCATTATCATTTTCGGAATTATTTACCAAAATCAATGCGTCTTCATTATTCGAGAAGGGACCCAAAGTGTTCGGAGTGAAAGAATACTCGGAAACATTTTAGTTAAAGGGTCAAGACTTGACTTTTTACTACATTGAGTTTCTCAAAAAGCTTCCTTCATGAAAATTGTAGTGATCGACGATACAAGTTCGTGGACACATAGAAGTGTAAATCGGATGTCGTGTGAAGACGTTTGGGGGTTTTAGTATAAACAGGAAAAAGGAGATTATGTTTCTATTTTTAGAAACCATTTTTTCTTTCTTCATTTTCTCCCTCTCGCACGGGCACCTTCAGCATCCAAGTTTTCTGTGTGATTTGACCTGAACCCGGCAGACCCGACCTGACTTCTACGGCCAACACAGCCCGACTCAAGTGACGAAACCGGTCCAGTTCTCTACGTCTCTATGACATGAGAGTCTCTGTGGGGGTGACATGCATCGATTTAGTCTGGTTTAGAGCAACTTAGACCAAATAGTACGACAACAAACTCAGTTTCGATCCGGAAGTTGCCTAGGCATCTCAGGTGATTCTAGGGTTTGAAACCACCCATATTTTGATCGTCTCTTCCTCCTAAACACGATTGTGTAAGCCTTAAGGATCAATTTGGCATGAGGAGTTGCTGAGCTTGGATTCTTCCTTTCAGGGCAGTTTTGAGGTGTTTCTTGGGCGAATTGATCTTAATCTCAGGTATTAAAGTTGTTCCTCTTGCTTTGATCTTCAAATTTGATGTTGGGAGCTAATCCAAATTCAGACTTTTGAAGGAGGCACGTGAGGCCCACACGCCGCCGGCTATGGTGCCGAGTGGCAACACGTCTAGAGGCTTGGGTAGGTTTGGTTGCTGATGTAGGCTAGTTTTGATCGTTGTGAGTGCTTGTGAGTTCGTTGTGCTGAAAATGTACATGTTTTAGGGGCAGCGCGCGAGGACCACTGGCCTCAACTTGATGCAGCATGTGCCGAAGCATCTGATCACCTATGGGGTAGTGGGTTGTCCTAGCATCACGTACTCACCAATACGAGTGTTTGATATATAATTTGCCTATTTTAGTTATCGGTTGAGCAAGCTAGGGTCAAGTTGGGGATTTCGTTTACCTTCGGTTTCGAATTTGAGGGAATCTAACTTGGAGTTGTTGTGCTGAGTATGTAATACGGTGTTAGAGGGTTCCTATGACCTAAAGAGGTCTCGGAAGAAGATTTGTCTTGAGTGGCGAAAAATTTGTGTCTTGTTGTAGTTTGATAAGGTTGTTTGTGGCAAGGATTAACTAAGTAACGATATGTTTATTTACTTAGGTGCTTTATTTGCTCGACTTAGCATGTTGGAGACTTATCGTGTGATGGTAGAAGACGCAGCTGGAGTTTCGAGGTGAGTAAATCTCATCGAGGTTCATGATGATTTCCATATAATTATTTGGTCGTAACTATAATGTTTGGATGATGTTTCCATTTAACTATTTGGCCAAAATTATATTGTTTGGATTATTGATTGATTATTCATGTGAGAATATCCATGGAATATTGACAAGGCCATTTGTTAAACAACCTGTGCAATTTAAAAAACCATATCAGTGTAGTATGTGCAAGTAGGGATCGTTCTAACCGGGGACACTAGGGAAGGACTTTATATACTGCAAAAAAGAATGTTAGTAATTTCAAAAGAATACGAATACAAATTATAATGGGATTTTTGAGTTTGGTTCGAATTTAAAAGAAAATAAACACAAGTATTTACAAAACATGGTCATCCAATAATGCAACATTTAGAACAGCACATAGCACCGATTAAATAGCATGCAAGTTCATGAAACAGATTAAAAATGCAGCAATTATATTTTCAAATACTTTGATTAATTCCAACTATATAGGCTTCTCATGTAAAATTAGTGCCTACAATCGCCTGACACTAAATTTGTATATGTGTCACCTTGCTCAGTGCCTACAATCGCCTGACACTAAGACAAGATACACTTATCGAACAAGAGCCATTGGAGACATGATCCTAGGTATGGCGTCACTCATCCTATTAGCATGCAAATCGTTTTACCCTACCATCCCTAAGTAATGCCTAAGAATCAAGGCCTACAATCACCTGACCTTAACCCATAGGACACTACGGCACATTAAACTCCCCCTTAGGAACACCTACGTCTAGATTACCTTCCGGTTCGATTATATGCTCGGGTAAACAATTAATCAATTAAAGTATTTTAATCACATAAACACAGCAAGTTTTATCTTTTGTTCATAACCTAAACATGCATTCTAATCGTTATATCACAAACAATCACATACATAAATCACAAAGAAGAATATATGAACATGTATGAGACATAAAACCACAAAACCATAATATATAGTCAATGAATTCGCATAAACACAGTAAATAACACAAAAACTTACAAAGATCCATACCTAAAACCAACTAGATCAATCGGCAAAGGATGGAGAAATCGGTGGCGGCAAGATATGTTCGGCAGTGAACAATGGGAATTGCGGCAGCTTTTGTGTTTCTCTAGTGTTTAGGGTTTTTGGGCAGAGCTTGGCTCTCTAAAAGTTACAAAAGTTGAAGACACAAAACTAAGAGCTATACATGTCTATTTATACAGAAAATTTCGAAGAGAAACCCTAGGGAAATTCGGCCACTTCAAGGAATCCCATTCCTTGTTGAACTTGTAATCCTTTTGTACTTGGTTTCTTCTTTCTTCTTTGACAAGGATTTCGATTTTGGACTTGGATTTCTGACTTCTTGGACTCTCCTAAATGTTAATGGATCAATGTAGGCCTCATTGCACAAGTTTTGGGCTTCTAGGCAGCCGAATCCATTGCAAGAACTCGGTAGGGACAGACTTTCCCGGTTTGACCGGGAAAGCTCCATACTTGGTTGTTTCGGCTGCCATGATGACTTCTTCGAATCTTCTTCTTCTATGCAGCTTCCCATGACTTCATTAAGCTATTCTTAAGTCCTTTGACATGCTTGGGAAGAATTTTGGTGAAGAAACATCCTCCCAAACTCGTGTGACAACTTAGGCAGAAACTGCCTAGTTTTGCAGCTTGATCTCCGTCCATTGTTTTGATCATAACTCCTTCATCTGAACTCGAAATGCTACGATTCAAGAAGATCTGAAAGCTAGACACATACAGCTTTCCAATGATATATGGCTCGCCCTCAGATTCCTCCTGGATCTTTAGATATGATTTTCCGAAGTTGATGTAGGGTTTCTGGAAATTTCTGCTCGGATCAAAATCTTATGTTTCGGAGTGTCTTTTTTTTCCATGGCCTCTCTTGTTGTCTTCCATGAGTCCAATCTTCATGATTCTTGTTCTCATATGCTCATTTACATGTCATCTATACATTAAACCAAATTCATCAAGATTGACAATGTAAAGGTATAACGAATCATAAGAGAAATAACCAAGTCTTATCCAAAATCGAATTTTCAACACTTAAGCACAATTTTCTGTATAAATGCATGTTTTAGCCATTGCTCTACAGAAAAACCCTTTTGACTCAACATAAGTAAAAACGACATTACTAAGGAATAAACCAAGTACAAATGAGGGTAAAAACATCTTAAAAACATAGCGTAAAATGCTCTTATCAAACTACCCCACACTTACCCTTTGCTAGTCCCTTAGCAAACCGACTCTAAACTAAAAACAAAACAAACGACTCAAAAACTTCTAATACCCTTAGAAAGATTGTCTCAGGATCTTTATCATGCATAACTTTTAAGTTAAAACATTCAAGTGAAAGCACAATTACATAGGTTCATAAACATGTGTCATAGCATGAAAAAGTAAGAGGTTCGAAAATCTTGGCATGACATGTATGATAATTTAATCCTCCTCACAAGGATATACTCTTTTTTTTTCACTCTAAAAATGGTATTCACTCATAAGTATATGCAAAGGAAAAGATGATAAAATAATGAATAACTTGCATATTTCAACAAATAAAAGCTCTTTGAGAATAACATTTTTGGAAAAACCTCATTTAACAACTAAGTGCAGTAATGGACCAAAACCATATGCTTAACTCATGAGAAATTCTCCACAAATCAAAGTCAGCTATCTTAAGAATCATGAATTAATCTCAATAATATGGTTGTAATGGGGCTTGGTTTCATAAGGTAGGAATATTTATGGCAAGTGGTGTTTATAAAACATCACCAAGACTTAGCAATTTTCGCTCCTCCTCAAGTCTTCACTTCATGAATAGGACAAAGGTCAAATATAAACAATCTTAGACCTTCAAATAGTTCCAACTCCAAATCCATAATCTTTACAAAAACACCAAAACTTTGTGCCTTTTTGAAAAAATCCGAAATTCTTTTCCTTTTCTTTTAATTCCGATTGTTTTTTTTTCTTCGTTTTTTTTTCTTTTGCTCGGAATTTTTTTTCTTAAACACTTTTTTTCGGACATACAATTTTTTTCAGCACATATACAATACAAAATATTGGTGTTTAACCCCACACTTGCTCTTTATTACCTTGTCCACCCCACACTTGCTTCACAGCATCACGCAATACAGCTCCATCAGAAGTACTTTGCCAAGTCTTGATAACAAGGTAAAGGTTTAGCTATTCTAAGCAAAGGAATTCTGTTTAAAGGTGATGAAATAAAAGGCTCAATGTAGGCTCAAAGGGGTTAACTAAGGAGTCCCATGACAGGCACAAAATAGGCATATGTTTAATTTGGCTGTGGTGGTGATCCTAATGAGACTTAAATCAATCATATTCAAAATCAAGACATGTTATGATTATAAAGCTTCGAAAATCACATAAGCAAGTTCTAGTAAATTCTAGAGTTCATTAAAAAGCTATAGCACATAGTCATTGAATATGCAAAGAATAACGAGGTTTTAAAAGATAGTGAAATTTCAAAGAATTTAGAATTTTAATCACTCAAAAAGACAGTATGTTGGCTCAAATTCTCACATAGGTTTTTATGGAAACAAATTATCAAAACATGCATACTTTTTTTTTCAAAAATCTCAAGTGTTCATACCACTTTACAAAATCCATGAAACTTGCAATTTCTTAAGATAAATGTTAAACCGTCAATCATGCATTTAAAGATATAGTTCATCATAGACTTTTAAGGGCATATCCTAAGACTCAAAAACAATTAAAAACTAAAAATTACGGAAAATTTTTAAAAATTGGAAGAAAATTGAAAAACACACAAATAAAAATATGTTACAATGTAACCTCTACCCCACACTTAGAAAATTACATTGTCCTCAATGTAAGCTCAAAATTATGTCATAATGTTCTAAGCAGGTGTTTAAGTCACATAATAAATCAACCATAAGAGTGAAGGGTTAAGAAAATTCAAACTCTCGTAGACGGCTCCTCCACTGCTACGGTTGAAATGAGTTGGCTCTCATGCAGCGCTTAATGTTTATAGTCTGTCAGCCTAGACTTTCTCCTTTGAGACGTCACTTTTTCATGAGCTCCTTTGTTTCTCCTTGAAACGTGCTCTGCTTCACTTTGTGTTAACATTGTGCTCGGCGTCATGACCAGGTTTTGCTACCTTGCGTCCTTCTTGTCAGAACTGGTCATTTATGAGAACCTGCAAAACCAATCTGGCACAATTGAACAAAGATCAAGTGAGCATCGTCAAAAATGAAAATTGAAAACGAAACTTAACTTGTAAACAAATAAGTACACGGCATGGCATATGTACAAGCATATGTTTCGCATCAATATATGTCATGTAAGCACAGAATGTCGGCAACCTAGTAAAGTTGCTAGTTGATTTTATTACCCCTAACTTTCAAGGTACGTGGAGCAGTGAAGACTACTGTGCAATGAGCTTGTTCAGCTCAAGGTAGTGTTTTGCTTTGTCCGATATACCTCGAAAGTAGAGCCAATTTTCCTAAGTATTTACTAAAGTGTCTCGCAACATACATATATAAAACAATAATCTGCACAAAAGTATAATACAAGAAATCTTGATACAAAAATAATACAAAACCGAAAAAACACAAGATATAAGAGAAAATTGTTAGTTGACAACAATATACAAAAATCCTTTTTAGCGTCCCCGGCAACGGCGCCAAAAATTGACGAGGCCATTTGTTAAACAACCTGTGCAATTTAAAAAACCCTATCAGTGTAGTATGTGCAAGTAGGGATCGTTCTAACCGGGGACACTAGGGATGGACTTTATATACTGCAAAAAAGAATGTTAGTAATTTCAAAAGAATACGAATACAAATTATAATGGGATTTTTGAGTTTGGTTCGAATTTAAAAGAAAATAAACACAAGTATTTACAAAACATGGTCATCCAACAATGCAACATTTAGAACAGCACATAGCACCGATTAAATAGCATGCAAGTTCATGAAACAGATTAAAAATGCAGCAATTATATTTTCAAATACTTTGATTAATTCCAACTATATAGGCTTCTCATGTAAAATTAGTGCCTACAATCGTCTGACACTAAATTTGTATATGTGTCACCTTGCTCAGTGTCTACAATCGCCTGACACTAAGACAAGATACACTTATCGAACAAGAGCCATTGGAGACATGATCCTAGGTATGGCGCCACTCATCCTATTAGCATGCAAATCGTTTTACCCTACCATCCCTAAGTAATACCTAAGAATCAAGGCCTACAATCGCCTGACCTTAACCCTTAGGACACTACGGCACATTAAACTCCCCCTTAGGAACACCTACGTCTAGATTACCTTCCGGTTCGATTATATGCTCGGGTAAACAATTAATCAATTAAAGTATTTTAATCACATAAACACAGCAAGTTTTATCTTTTGTTCATAACCTAAACATGCATTCTAATCGTTATATCACAAACAATCACATACATAAATCACAAAGAAGAATATATGAACATGTATGAGACATAAAACCACAAAACCATAATATATAGTCAATGAATTCGCATAAACACAGTAAATAACACAAAAACTTACAAAGATCCATACCTAAAACCAACTAGATCAATCGGCAAAGGATGGAGAAATCGGTGGCGGCAAGATATGTTCGGCAGTGAACAATGGGAATTGCGGCAGCTTTTGTGTTTCTCTAGTGTTTAGGGTTTTTGGGTAGAGCTTGGCTCTATAAAAGTTACAAAAGTTGAAGACACAAAACTAAGAGCTATACATGTCTATTTATACAGAAAATTTCGAAGAGAAACCCTAGGGAAATTCGGCCACTTCAAGGAATCCCATTCCTTGTTGAATTTGTAATCCTTTTGGACTTGGTTTCTTCTTTCTTCTTTGACAAGGATTTCGATTTTGGACTTGGATTTCTGACTTCTTGGACTCTCCTAAATGTTAATGGATCAATGTAGGCCTCATTGCACAAGTTTTGGGCTTCTAGGCAGCCGAATCCATTGCAAGAACTCGGTAGGGACAGACTTTCCCGGTTTGACCGGGAAAGCTCCATACTTGGTTGTTTCGGCTGCCATGATGACTTCTTCGAATCTTCTTCTTCTATGCAGCTTCCCATGACTTCATTAATCTCTTCTTAAGTCCTTTGACATGCTTGGGAAGAATTTTGGTGAAGAAACATCCTCCCAAACTCGTGTGACAACTTAGGCAGAAACTGCCTAGTTTTGCAGCTTGATCTCCGTCCATTGTTTTGATCATAACTCCTTCATCTGAACTCGAAATGCTACGATTCAAGAAGATCTGAAAGCTAGACACATACAGCTTTCCAATGATATATGGCTCGCCCTCAGATTCCTCCTGGATCTTTAGATATGATTTTCCGAAGTTGATGTAGGGTTTCTGGAAATTTCTGCTCGGATCAAAATCTTATGTTTCGGAGTGTCTTTTTTTTTCATGGCCTCTCTTGTTGTCTTCCATGAGTCCAATCTTCATGATTCTTGTTCTCATATGCTCATTTACATGTCATCTATACATTAAACCAAATTCATCAAGATTGATAATGTAAAGGTATAACGAATCATAAGAGAAATAACCAAGTCTTATCCAACATCGAATTTTCAACACTTAAGCACAATTTTCTGTATAAATGCATGTTTTAGCCATTGCTCTACAGAAAAACCCTTTTGACTCAACATAAGTAAAAACGACATTACTAAGGAATAAACCAAGTACAAATGAGGGTAAAAACATCTTAAAAACATAGCGTAAAATGCTCTTATCAAATATATATATATACACACACACATGTATGGTATTTTATTAATATGTTATGGGAAGTTATGGATAGTTGTTAGTATGTAGTGAGTATATCTCACTTGGTTCACGATAGAACCGTTTTTCCTTTATAGTTCATTTGTTGTAAAATTGGTGAATTTTTTTTCTTGGAAATTAAGTTTGATTTAAAAATAAATGGACTTGATCTAATACGGTCCATTGGTAAGTTAAAATGATTTTCATATAAAATAATTTTAAATAGTTTTGTGATTATGAACTATAAAAGGTAATGGTGGCGAAAATGAGGTTATGCCTTGTTGAGAATGCTATTTGTGTTGGCCGATTAATGTTGGTGCATGTTGTTGTTCTCTCTATGATTGTGTGATATCATATTGAGCTAGTATATGGACTTGTTAAGTGTCGATGTCGAGTCAAAGTAAACATGTCTTATGCCAAGTCAGAGGACTTGTGCCATAGTTGTGAAATGTGTGCATTAGTTGCAAGAGTGTGACTTGTATGCATACATGTGTGACGCTTAGATCCTCTTTAGTAGCCAAGAGATATATTGTTTGTGCAGTGGTTTAGATCCTATTTAGTAGCGAAGAGATATATTTTTTGTGCTATGGTTTAGATATTCCTTAATGGCTAAAGGATCTATTCCTCTATGACGATTTAGATCTATTATAGGTTTTAGACCAAGTGTTGAAGATGCTCTTATTAACACACCCTTTTCTCTATTCACATACCTTTTCAAATGTTTTATTCATTGAATAGCTTGTGTGTATAGAGAAAAATGTGTGTAGTTTACGTAAATTAAAATTAAATCACATCAAAATAATAACAAAATCAAAATAACAACAATTTAACTCTTGTTCAACCCAAAAGCGTAAGTTCGGTGATCAGAATTCTGGTGATGGTTGTTGTTTTTTATGTCGAAGTGTCGATGGTGCTGGTGAGGCCTAGTGGCGTTTCTAGTGGTGCTAGTGATGGCTCAGGTACCTCTGGCTCTAGTGGTTACGGCGTCTCAGTGCTAGAAATGATTAGTCCATTTCGGCTGCCCCTAGGAGACCCCCTCTGCGTAGGGTGGTTCCGGATTGTCAAAAGTAAGTAGGTTTACTCGTTTTCATTCTATGGTTTTTGCATGCGGAACTTCTTAGGTTTTAAATGGTTTTTGCATGGTTCATTTCTTTCCAACGTAACCATCATGATGATGTTGTTCTCCTACTATCATTAATATAGTAGAGTGATGTCCAAAATACAATTTAACCCTGAAAAACTGTATACATTTACTATCTCTCCTTAAGACAAAAATATAAGGACAAAAATATAAGTGTCTACAACAACTGGTTACCAAGATACAACGACCTTCATACACTAAACCTCACAAACATCATGCTCAGATTATGTTTAAACTCACTAGAAAATGACTCAAGGATCCAAAATAAACTTTCGTGAAGCTATGAGAAACGCATATGATAACGAAGGAAAACTACTTATTTAAATCCAGGTGCATGAAAACATGTGCTTTGTTGAAATAACAATGGTTCATCACAGGATGTGATTGGAAAACGTCTCTTTACGTGGTCATGACACCCCATCCAATTATCTGTACAATTTTTCACCAAATCATTCGGTTTTAGATTAATAGACACTTAATTATTTGGCATCAATATTTCCAACAAAAAACAAACACCGAGTAGAAAGGCGAAGAAGTTGATTAATTATAGTTGAGAGTTGTAAGAATGACAAAGCGTAAACAGAGTTGAAATAACAATTAGATGCTTCTTTCTAAGTGGCCGAACGACCGGGGCAAAAGTCGAAGTTTCCGAGCAAAACTCCCGCTCGTTCGCTCAATCTGTGTTTACCATAAAAAGACCAATGCACATTCGTTATAAGAGAAAGTCATGCTTGTAGTCTCTCACTGTGATCATTGATTCTCAAGACGAATAAACGAGCTTTTCAATAACAATGTACAGGGAATAAGAGAGGTTCTTCTTGGGAGTTATATTCTTGTATACTAGCGCTCACTTACTCTATAAGTCTGTGAGTTGTGGCAAGGTAAAGGCATATATACGTAAAGGCGTGTAAATTTATGTAAAACAAAGTGTTTCGGATTTGGTGTGTGCTTGGTGAAACAAAACGAAAGTGACAGACAATGGCAGAAGGCAAAGGGATTAGCTTGGAAGAAATCAAGAAAGAGAATGTTGACCTTGTAAGCTATTGTTTGTATTAAAGTCCATACATTGCGCGACAAATTTTCGATCCAATTCAATGATCGAAACTACCTATATGTACTAACAATGTGTTGGTGTGTGTGATCATAGGAGCGAATTCCAGTTCAGGAAGTGTTTGAGCAGTTGCAATGCACAAAAGAGGGGTTGTCAAGTGATGAAGGGCAAAAGAGGCTGCAAGTCTTTGGCCCAAACAAGCTCGAGGAAAAAAAGGTACCTTAATTTTTGAGAATCTTCTTCCTAAAATTATTTTTGTCCATACATCTATATTTCCTTAAAAACAAGTACTGATGTGATTGTTAATCATTTGGGAACAGGAAAACAAGGTTCTGAAGTTCTTGGGTTTTATGTGGAATCCCCTATCATGGGTTATGGAAATTGCAGCTATCATGGCCATTGCCTTGGCAAACGGAGGAGTACGCAAACAACTTCTATATCTCTCTTTCTCCCTCAGAGATATTCTTATGAGGATTCTCACGAGTTGAACACATGCAGGGAAGGCCACCGGACTGGCAAGACTTTGTGGGAATTGTTTGTCTTTTGATTATCAATTCCACCATTAGTTTTATCGAAGAAAACAATGCAGGCAATGCTGCACAAGCTCTTATGGCTGGTCTCGCCCCAAAAACCAAGGTGATCAATGATTAGTAATAAAAAAAACATGTGTACCACGTTACAAATGATCAAAGCGAGGTTGCTTAATGCTTGTTTGCATGTAATGTTGTAGGTTCTAAGAGATGGAAAATGGTCTGAGTTAGATGCCGCAATCTTAGTACCTGGAGACGTAGTCAGCATCAAGTTGGGAGACATTGTCCCAGCTGATGCGCGTCTCTTGGAGGGAGATCCCCTCAAGATAGATCAGTCTGCCCTCACTGGTGAGTCTTTGCCTGTGACAAGGTACCCCGGGGATGAAGTGTTCTCGGGTTCCACTGTCAAGCAAGGAGAAATAGAGGCAGTAGTCATTGCCACAGGGGTTCACACCTTCTTTGGTAAGGCTGCTCACTTGGTTGACAGCACCAACAGTGTAGGCCACTTCCAAAAGGTAAACACTATTTTCATGGAGAGATTTTCATTATGTACATATACATGTTGCATCTAGCTCTATGTTTTTGTGTCTTATGTGAATCTGGCTGTGGTGATCAGGTTTTAACTGCCATTGGAAACTTCTGCATATGCTCTATTGCCATTGGAATGATAATAGAAATAGTGGTCATGTATCCCATACAACGTAGGAAATACAGGGATGGGATTGACAATCTCTTGGTGCTTCTCATTGGAGGGATTCCGATTGCTATGCCAACAGTGTTGTCAGTTACCATGGCTATTGGTTCTCACCGCCTATCCACGCAAGGCGCTATCACAAAGAGGATGACAGCCATTGAGGAGATGGCTGGAATGGATGTTCTATGTAGTGATAAGACTGGGACCCTGACTCTCAACAAGCTTACAGTAGACAAGACCATGGTTGAGGTAGAAGAATCACAATGGTTCTTTGGACATGTTTGTTTCATTGTCTAGGGAAATCACACTGACATCCCTTTTGATTTGCAGGTGTTTGTAAAAGATGTTGACAAGGATGATCTCATTTTGCTCGGCGCCAGGGCTTCAAGGGTTGAAAATCAGGATGCTATTGATGCATGTATTGTTGGAATGTTGGGTGACCCCAAGGAGGTAACGTACTTGTCTTGTGTATAAACCTGTGCAATCCTTTCCCGATATGGAAGCCCGAGTTAACTATGTTATTGTGTGAATGCAGGCCAGGGAAGGTATAACTGAGATCCATTTTTTGCCTTTCAATCCAGTCGAAAAGCGTACAGCCATAACATACATGGATACTGATGGCAATTGGCACCGAGTTAGCAAAGGTGCACCGGAGCAGGTCAGTCACCCATGCAACTATTTCTAATGCTCATTTCTTTCATTTATATGTACCTTCTAATCTTATGCCATGGTCTGTACTCTTTTCTCAGATCATTGACCTCTGTGAGCTTAAAGACGATGCAAAGAAGAAAGCACATGCTATTATTGACAAGTTTGCAGATCGCGGTCTCCGTTCCCTTGCTGTTTGTAGACAGGTGCCTATATTTTCTTTCCCTAGCCTTATGCTGGAGCATAATAATTTGATTTGTTTGGTGTAACTGAAGTGGCTCTATTCGTGAATTGTTTTCTTCCAGACTGTGCCAGAAAAAACCAAAGAGAGTGCAGGAACACCATGGGAGTTTGTAGGCCTCTTGCCTCTCTTTGATCCTCCGAGGCATGACAGTGCAGAGACCATACGACGTGCCCTTCATCTTGGTGTCAATGTTAAGATGATCACAGGTGACCAACTTGCCATTGGTAAGGAAACTGGCCGCAGACTCGGCATGGGAACCAACATGTATCCTTCTTCTTCCCTTCTTGGTGAGCACAAGGACGGGTCTATTGCTTCCCTCCCTATTGATGAGCTTATAGAAAAGGCTGATGGCTTCGCTGGAGTCTTTCCAGGTAACTATGACCAAACATAAATTGAAATATCTTAATATGTTCTATAGCATAAACTAATTAAGTTTGAACCATGCAGAGCACAAATATGAAATTGTGAAGCGGCTGCAAGAGAGGAAGCACATTTGTGGGATGACTGGAGATGGTGTGAATGATGCCCCAGCTCTAAAGAGGGCAGACATTGGTATTGCAGTCGATGATGCAACTGATGCTGCCCGGAGTGCCTCAGATATTGTCCTAACCGAGCCAGGATTGTCTGTGATTATCAGTGCTGTGTTGACAAGCAGAGCCATTTTCCAAAGGATGAAGAACTATACCATCTATGCTGTTTCCATCACAATTCGTGTTGTGCTTGGCTTTTTGCTCCTTGCTCTTATCTGGAAGTTTGACTTCTCACCTTTCATGGTGCTCATTATTGCCATACTCAATGATGGAACAATCATGACTATTTCAAAGGATAGGGTGAAACCATCTCCTCTTCCAGACTCATGGAAGTTAAAGGAGATCTTCGCCACTGGTGTCGTCCTTGGCACCTACATGGCTGTCATGACTGTTGTTTTCTTCTGGGCTGCTAATGATTCTGATTTTTTCTCGGTAAGGCAATATATTATTGTAATCCAAACATGCATTTAGCTAGCAACTAATCTTGATGTAGCAGTCCTTTAATCTTCTCATATATTTTTGTTGAATACATATAGGACAAGTTTGGAGTAAGATCTATCAGAGGCAATCATACGGAGCTTACGTCAGCTGTATACCTTCAAGTTAGTATTATCAGTCAGGCACTTATCTTTGTTACTCGATCCCGAAGCTGGTCTTTTCTAGAACGCCCTGGTGTCATGCTCATGATTGCCTTTCTCATAGCACAGCTAGTGAGTTGCAAGACAAAATATCTAATAATGTTTGTTTCCATTGTATATTTTCAAGAACCATGAGCTAACTTTGTATTCATGTTCGTCTATTAAGATTGCTACAATTCTCGCTGTTTATGCAAATTGGCACTTCGCAAGAATCAAAGGCATGGGATGGGGATGGGCAGGTGTTATCTGGCTTTACAGCATCGTCACCTACATACCTTTGGATATTCTCAAGTTCATCATTCGATATGCATTGAGTGGCAAGGCATGGGATAATGTACTTGAGAATAAGGTATTGATATCGAAACCTCCAGCTTAAACTGGGCTGCTGTCATTCATGTTCCATAGATATATTCTTTGGTGTTTAAGTGCTTTTTTTCTCATGCAGACTGCCTTCACAACAAAGAAGGATTATGGAAAGGGAGAGAGGGAAGCACAATGGGCAACAGCTCAACGTACCCTGCACGGCCTGCAGCCTCCCGAAACATCTGACAACTTCAATGACAAGAACAACTACCGAGAGTTGTCTGAGATAGCCGAACAGGCCAAGAGGCGAGCTGAAGTTGCAAGGTAATTAATTGGTACTGGAAGCTAGTATAGTTTTCCTGTAATAGTAATCTGTAGTGAATGAATCCTAAATTTTCCTATGCTTGTTGGAGATTCCAGGTTGAGGGAGCTACACACACTTAAGGGGCATGTGGAATCGGTTGTGAAACTCAAAGGACTTGACATCGACACCATTCAGCAACACTACACTGTCTGAGTGACAGGAAGTTTTGGCAAAGAGAAGCTCGACAGGGATAAACCTAGCACATGACATGAGAATATAGTTGTTCATCACTTTTTCCTCATATTTTTTCTTAGAAAAAAAATGTTTCTTTGTTCGATTTATAGGAGAATGTAAGGGTTAAATAATCCAACGGGTTATTTGTCATAGAAAATCCAAGGTTGGATATAGAGATCCTATTCTGCTGTATGAATAATTTTATTGTAGTAATGAAAATGAAAAAGTTTAGTTTAGTACCTTTAACTTTAAATTGGTGTTGAAATTAGTTCAGTCCATCATTTTAAAAAGCTATATTTTTAGTCTCTTAACTTTCAAATGATTACACTTGAGTACAAATTTTAATACTGGCTTCAAAAATGATGTCAGATGCTGACCTGGACCCAACAAGGTCACCCCACATAGTAGTGTTTAAACACTCAGAAAGGGCATAATAAACCTTAAACTCCAAAACAAAGTGTTTAAACACTCAAAAATGACATAATATACCTCAATTTCATTCAAATTGAGAGCCAGGCCACTATATGGGGCCACCTTGTAGGGTCTAGGTTAGCAGTTGACGTCTTATTTGAAACTAATATCAAAATTTGAACTCAAATGTAGTCATTTGAAAGTTCAGACTAGAAAGACGAATTTTTAAAATGAGGGACTGAACTGATTTTAACACTAAAGTTAAAGATACTAAACTGAATTTTGTCCTAATGAAAATTCCCTATTTTTCTCTTCCATCATATTACCTTGTGTGTATTTAACTCACTTTCTCTTAATTGCTTGGCCAAGAGTCTTTCCCTTATAGTACAAATGTAGTTTTGTCATCATATATATTACAAATGTCCTTCACAAACTATTTCATGTAAAATCCACTGCATCTTAAAAAAGAGGTGCGGAGCCTGAACCTAACAGCCAAAGCTACTATGTAGGTAGCTGTGGCAAAATTCTCCAACCAAATTCTTTCTTAGAAATATTCACCTCTAGCATTTATAATGCTTGATTATAAGTTTTCAATAGTTTATGCAGCTTCCATAACATAAGGTCCTGCATAACAATTCAAGACTAATGCTAAAAAAGTTAATTTACATCAGTCTTTTACTCCATTACTGGAGAACACTTGTCTGTAACAAGTGAAGTGAGCATATGAAAATGTTGGGATATGGGAAGAATAAACTGTAGAATGAAATCGATAACTCACAACCACTAGTAGAAATAAACAAGCGAAAATAAAATGATAGAGAACATTGAGATTTAACGTGGTTGGCAAAATGTCTACGTCCACATGGTAACAACAACAACAACAAAAAATCTCCACTGTACGAATAAAAGTTACACTGAGAGAAGCACTACTTCAGGACTCACATTTGAAGGGGTACACTCTCACACACACTTTGTTTTTGTTACACACACAAACTCTCTACTTGGAGTTTTCTCTCTATCTCACACTTAAACAAGATGAAATCACTCACCGGTACAACAATTGCTCCATTCCTAGCCTCATGCCTTTATATAGGCAAACATCTTCATGCATTTTCCCATGCAAGCCTTCACGTCCATACACAAGGAAAAGAATTCATACTTATTCTCTAAATCATGTTTCAATGTTTGTATGCCTATCAATGCATCTCCATTGCTTTGTCAAACAATTCAGCCACCCACAAACCTATATATATATAGGCTCTCTCTCTTACATTTCAACATATGCAAGCCACCAACTGCTATAGTTATAGAATAGCAACATGCCTCTTGGTTAATTGATGAGTCTTGAGGATTTTCACATGTAGACATCCTCTTCCAAATAAGGAGGGAAACTTGACCCATCAATCTCCCCCTCCCGACTTAATTGGAGGGGAGCATCATCCCTGACGCACTTCTGCAGAACTCGAACTTCTCATTCGGTAGAGACTTCGTCATCATATTCAAACTATTCTTATCTGTCTGAATCTTCTTTAACAATATCTCCTTCGCTTCCAATACATCACATATCCAAATAATACCTCACATCAATGTGCTTCGACCTCGAGTGAAAACTCAAATTCTTGCTCAAGTGAATTACACTTTGACTGTTACAATGCAGGAAAAACTCTTGTTGTGCATGACCCAATTCCAGTAGAAATCTCTTCAACCACAAAATTAATATTTTTACACGCTTCCGTAGCTGGAATATACTCTGCTTCTGTAGTTGACAAGCAACACATTTTTGTAGCTTTGATTGCCACGAGACAGCTCCCCTTGAAAACGTAATCAGGTATCTAGATGTGGACTTTCTCGTGTCAATATCACCGGCCATATCTGCATCTGTGTAGCCAACCAGTTCAGACTTGCAACTTTCAAAGCATAGACTCATCTTTGAAGTTTCCCGCAAGTATCTCAAAATCCACTTTACAGCATTCCACTGCTTCGTGCCTGGATTGGATAAGAATCTAATAACAACACCAACTTCATGTGTTACGTCTGGTCTTGGACAAACCATCGTGTAGATCAAGCTCCCTATTGCTGAGCCATATGGCATTATTGCCATTTCTTCCTCATTCTGACTTGTATGACTCTGCTTTGAGCTGAGCTTCATATATATGACTGGTAAGTGGAGTAGTAACTGGATGCACTTTCTCCATATGAAATATCTCCATTACCTTCTCGATGTACTTTTTTTGTGATAACCACAATTTCTTGTTCCCTCGATCACAGACAATCTCCATGCCCAAAATCCGCTTGGCTGGTACCAAATCCTTCATATCAAATGACTTTGACAAATCTGCCTTTAATCGCTGAATCATAGTAGTATCTCTGCCGACAATCAACGTATCATCTATATAGAGTAGCAAGAAGATATAATTACCTCTAGCAGATTGTTGAATATACACACACAGATCAGTTGACGTTCTCTTACACCCATGACTCATCATGAAAGAATCAATCTTCTTGTATCACTATCTTGGTGCTTGCTTCATTTCATACAAACTTTTCTTCAATTTGCAAGCCATATGCTCCTTTTCGTTGACTTCAAAGCCTTCTGGTTGCTCCATGAATATTTCTTCTTCTAAATCACCATGAAGAAATGCAGTATTCACGTCCATTTGCTCCACCTCAAGATCAATGCTCGCAGCCATGCCCAAATTGACTCTAATTGAAGTTAGGGGTGGCCATACGAAACCGAAAACCGAAAAAATCTGAACCGAAACCGAAAAAACCGAACCAAAAAAATAAAACCGGACCGAACCGGGTATGTATGGTCCGGCTTTCGGTTTGGGGTCCGTAGAAACCGGACCGGACCAGAAAACCGTAAAAAAATAAATAAATAAACTCATGAATTAAAAATACTTTAATTATGTAGTATGAAGGAAAAAGACTTTAATTATGGAAGAAAAATTATCAAAAATCTCGTAATATAAGATGTGTTAAGAATGGTGAAATACGGCTATGGTTTAAAAATCATGTAATTTGGGCAATGTCTCGGTGCCGATAGTAGCGGTCAACCCTATTTACAATTATTATTCCCTTTGAGGAGCCCTATCGTCGGAAGGTAAATGTCTCCAAATTTTTATACAGGCGATTGTGTCTCATCTACGTGAGTGTTTTTCATGTAGAAGGTTTGACAAAAATACGTAATATAGAAGAAGATATGGGTGTTTCCGTGTGATAAGTGACGATGGATTAGCGTTGACTGTTTCGATTGAGCCTTTAACTTTGTCGGATCTAGTTGAATTTTTTACCACAGACATCTTTCGTTATAATGATCATATCTAACGGTCGAATTTTAATTTTTGACTTTTAGTCATCAGAATCACAATATGCATAGTAATGTTGTATAACTTGTTTATTATGTTTTAAACAAATGCACAACTTTATGAACCAACTCTACATAGAAGCAAAATTATCAAAAAAACTCGTGAAATAAGATGTGTTCGGAATGGTGAAATACGGCCGTGGTTCAAAAATCACGTAATTCAGGTAACGTTTGGGTGCCGATAGTAGCAGTCAACCCTATTTACCGTTATTATTCCCTATGGGGAGCCCTATCGTCTGAAGGTAAATGACTCAAAATTTTTATATGGGCGGTTGCGTCTCATCTACGTGAATGTTTTTCGTGTAGAAGGTTTGACAAAAATACATAATATAGAGGTAGATATGAGTGTTTCCATGTGATAATTGACGATGGATCAGGGTTAACCGTTTCGATCGAGTCCTTAACTTTGTCGGATCAAGTTGAATTTTTTTCCACAAACATCTTTCTTCATAATAATCATATCTGACGGTCGAATTTTAATTTTTGACTTTTAGACATCGGAATCACAATATGCTTACTAATGTTGTATAACTTGTTTATGAAGTTTTAAGCAAATGCACAACTTTGTGAACCAACTCTACATAGAAGCAAAATTATCAAAAAAACTCATCAAATAAGATGTGTTTGAAATAGTGAAATATAGCTATGGTTCAAAAATCACGTAATTCGGGTAAAGTCTGGGTGTCAATAGTAGCGGTCAACCCTATTTTTCGTTATTATTCCCTATGGGGAGCCCTATTGTCGGAAGGTAAATGTCTCAAAATTTTTATTTGGGCGGTTGCGTCTCATCTACGTGAGTGTTTTTTGTGTAGAAGGTTTGCCAAAAATACGTAATATAGAAGTAGATATGAGTGTTTCCGTTTGATAACTAACGATGGATCAGGGTTAACTGTTTTGATCGAGCCCTTAAATTTGTCAGATCCAGTTAAATTTTTTTACCACAGACATCTTTCGTCATAATGATAATATCTTACGGTCGAATTTTAATTTTTGAATTTTAGTCATCGGAATCACAATATGCATACTAATGTTGTATAACTTGTTTATTATGTTTTAAACAAATGCACAACTTTATGAACCAACTCTACATAGAAGCAAAATTATCAAAAAACTCATGAAATAAGATGTGTTCGAAATGGTGAAATACGGCCGTGGTTCAAAAATCACGTAATTCGGGTAACGTTTGGGTGCCGATAGTAGCAGTCAACCCTATTTACCGTTATTATTTCCTATGGGGAGCCCTATCGTCGGAAGGTAAATGACTCAAAATTTTTATATGGGCGGTTGAGTCTCATCAACGTGAGTGTTTTTCGTGTAGAAGGTTTGCCAAGAATATGTAATATAGAGGTAGATATGAGCGTTTCCGTGTGATAACTGACGATGGATCAAGGTTGATCGTTTCGATCGAGCCCTTAACTTTGTCGGATCCAGTTTAATATTTTACCCCAGAAATATTTCGTCTTAATGATAATATCTGATGGTCGAATTTTAATTTTTGACTTTTAGTCATCGAAATCATAATATGCATACTAATGTTGTATAACTTGTTTATTAGGTTTTAAGCAAATGCACAACTTTGTGAACCAGCTCTACATAAAAGCAAAATTATCAAAAAACTCATGAATTAAGATGTGTTTGAAATGGTGAAATACGGCTATGGTTAAAAAATCACGTAATTCAGGTAACGTCTCGGTGCCGATTGTAGCGGTCAACCCTGTTTACCTTTATTATTCCCTTTGGGGAGCTCTATCGTCGGAAGGTAAATGTCCCAAAATTTTTATATGGGTGGTTGTGTCTCATCTACGTGAGAGTTTTTCATGTGGAATGTTTGACTAAACTACGTCATATAAAGGTAGATATGAGCGTTTTCGTGTGATAAGTAACGATGGATTATGGTTGACCGTTTCGATCGAGCCCTTAACTTTGTCGGATACAGTTTAATTTTTTACCAAATACATATTTTGTCATAATGATCATATCTGACAGTCAAATTTTTATTTGTGAGTTTTAGTTATCGGGATCACAATTTGCCTACTAATGTTGTATAATTTGTTTAGTAGTTTGTAAATAAATGTGCAACTTTGTTAACCATCTCCATTTTTCACTATAATGATAATGAGAAGAAAAATTATCAATTTGAAAAAAAAACGAAAAAAAAACCGAACCGTAGGTGTGGTTTGGTTTACGGTTTGGCCTCTTGAATAGTAAAAAATCAAACCGAACCAGACCGAAGTATAACATTGGTTTGGTTCGCGGTTTGGGGTATAAACCGAACATAAGTGGACCGGAGCCAGCCCTAATTGAAGTCATCTTGACAACAGGTGAGAAAGTCTTATCAAAATCGATTCATTCATTCTAGATGAATCCTTTGTCGACTCAACGAGTTTTGTACTTCATCAGCTTCTCATTTTCATCTCGCTTCAGCTTGAACACCCATTTGTTCTTGAGTGCTTTCTGGCCTTTAAGAAGCTTCACCAACTCATAGGTGTCATTAGTCAATAAAGATTTCATCTCAAACTCCATGGCTAGCCTCCATTTGTCGTGGTCTTGATGAATCTTTGCTTCCTTATAACTTTTAGGCTCTTCATCACTGGTTAATAGGATGTAATTTGCACAAGGATCATCTCCATCCTTAGTCACCAAAATATATTGTGATGATGGATACTCGGTGGATGGTATCGGCCTCCTAGTACTTTTGTGAACTACTACTTGATTATTCACAGGTTGCTCCCCCTGATCAAGCTCCCCCTCATCTTCGACTTCAGCATCGACCATGTCTGGTACACCTTCAACTCTATCACTTTGTAGCCTACCATTAGATTCTTGCTGCAACGGTAAATCATAAATGTGGCTGTCATCTGTTGCATTTCTTGGTTGTACCTCTTTATCGAAATCTACAATTAATTGGTTTTCATGAAACACCACATCTCTGCTTATTATTAATTTCTTTGTCTTTTGATCCCATAACCGGTTGCCAAACTCTTTATCGCCATAGCTAACAAATATGCATGGCGTCGCCTTGTCATCCATCTTTGATTTCTGCTCCCTGGATACATGTGTGAATGCTTTACATCCCATTACTCTCATATGCAAGTATGATGCATCTTTGATAGTCCAAACTCCATTTGGAGTCTCAAATTCCAAAGGTACACACGACGCTCTGTTGATGAGTTAACACGCAGTCTTCATAGCTTCTCCCTAAAATTCTTTTGATAATGTGGCCATCTTAAACATGCATCTGACTTTCTCAATAATGATACAATTCATTCGTTCTGCTACGCCATTATGTTGGGGGTTCTAGGAACTGTCTTCTCATGTTAGATGTCATACTTCACACAATAATCTATAAATTCATGCGATGTGTATTCTTCGCCATTGTCACTGCGAAGACAATTCAATTTTCTTCTAGTATCCCTTTCCAGCATTGTGTGGAAAATGGTAAATGTCTAGAACACCTGATCTTTGGATTTCAACAAACAAACCCAAACGTTCTGTGAAGCATCATCGATATAAGTATCAAAATACTTATGCATAATCAATGATTCAACTTCCATCAGACCACACACATCCGAATGTACAAGATCTAGAATATTTTCTTTCCTCGTGAAAGACACAAAAAACTGATTTTCTTCTGCTTACCAAATAAACAATAATCGCAAGAGTCCAGTGAGTTACCTTTGGCAAAAAGAATTAACGGCTTCTTCGCCAACATCTGTAGTCCCTTCTCACTTATGTGGCCAAGACGTCAATGCCACAAACTTGAGAGGATTCCTCGACTGCATTCAGCTCACTCTTGCAAATCTTCCCATAAGTCTTGTAGAGCGTGCAACACATTTATCCTCTAGAAACTAAAACAGATCTCTTGGTGAGCTTCCACTTTCCATCACCACCATGATGATGAAAGCCTTGTCGATTAAGTACGCCGGTTAACATAAGATTGAGATGTAGACCAAGAACATGTCTCACATCTTCTTGCATTAACTGGTAGCCCAGATCAATATGCAAGCAAACATCTCTAATTCCAGCAATATTGGAGTAGTTGTCATTGCCCATCTTCACTTTATCAAAGTAACCTACTTCGTACGTAGTGAAGAACTCTACGTGGGACGTGGCATGCAACAAGGCTCTGGAATCAACGATCCATTAAACTCTAGGATGAACTACCTGTAGACATTCAGCTCCAAGTGATAAGACCTCACACTCATTATGAGAAACCTCAACAGGAACATTGTTGGTGTCCTTTTGTTGATGAGTAGCGTCTTCTCACCCATCATTGAATTCCCACTTCAACTTGTGACAATGTTTCTTAATGTGGTCTGGAAGACCACAATGATGACACTTTCCGCTAAACTTTGTTCTGGATTTGCTCATACTTCTTCCATGACCACTCAGCTCTCTGCTCTTACTCCTTCTATCTCTCCATTTTCTAAACTTGATGAAGAACTTCTTCTTGTTTCTTCATTCAGTATATTATCCTTAATATTTTTCATAGATTCACAACCGGAATCAGTAGTTTGGCCAATGAAAAATTTTCGTCGGCCTGTTAGCCAAATTTGTCGGCTAAAATCTTAGCCGACGAGTTGTCCGTAAAGACACGTCGGCTATGACTTTAGCCGACGAAATAAAAGTCGTCGTCGGCTATAGTGTCACACTTAGCTGACGACATATTTTTGAATTATTCGTCGGCTAAAGTAAGACTTTGGCCGACGAAATACATTGTCGTCGGTCTAAACCTAAGACTTCGGCCGACAAAATATAAATATTTCGTCGGCCAACTTAAAACACATTAGCCGACGAAATGTACTATAAATCGTCAGCAAAATATTTTAAAAAATTAAAAATTAAAATAATATAGCCGACGAAATATAGTATATTTCGTCGGGTTAAATACAACTATAGGCGACGAAATTGACCATATTTCGTCAGCTAAACTTTGAAAAAAAAATTAAAAAATACTATAGCCGACGAATTATGGTAATTTTCGTCGGCTATAGTACTTTTTATAGTAAAAAAACTACAAAATTTCTAAATTACCATCCAAGCAAGCTGCAAATTACACAAACAATTTGATATAACCAACAACATACACCATCAAAAGTAGTCTAAACGTTTTGCATTAAATTATTAATTTATAAATTGTTCATAAACCTATAAAAATAAACAAAATCTATATATGAAAGCTGGGCAGCTGAAAAATCTTCCAAGTACTGGAACATCTGCTGCTGCTGTGCCTGGTTGGTGGCATATATTGCCGCATTATACTCCTGTAAAGCGTCGGTATATTCTGTCTGGGAGGCTTGCTGTTCCCGTAACATCTGAACTTCCGCCTCTAGCTGAGTCGTTCTGCTGCTGGTCGAGGCTGTCTTTTTTTTGAAATTCGGGAGTGGCCATTATCATTATGATATGCACAATACTTGTTGCATGTGGCTCGGCGGGGCTTCTTAGGACGTTTTCTCTTAGGCGGAGGGGGAATAAGGTCTTTGTGGCGGATCTATATGTCCTCATACGAGGTTGTAAGAGATGTGTGAATCTCATAAGTTGGTGACAAGTTGTCGCAACCTTTGGGGTCGGTGTCCCGAGTACAGTAAGGATGACCACGACTTCGTTCATTGTTATAGTGGTCGCGTCCCCTATTATTGGCATGAGAGGGTGGCCAACGCTGGGTGTCTGTTCTTGTAGGAGATAGAAAAATCATTGGTCATAAATAGCTGGCGAGGAGCGAGGGCTAGCAATTCTAGTCCTGACACTCTAGGATCCACCAAAGATGGCATTTTCAGCTCTCGCTCATCAGATGGCCAGATCCATTAAGAGATCATAAGAAGCAGGAGGATTTCTATTAATCTCCAACAAGAATTTACTTGCAGAAGTGTCTGATGAAATGCCTGCTCGACGACACACGGCTTCGAGTTATGGCATCGAGCTATGGCAGATTGCCACCTAGATAGTAAACTATGCATGTCTTCTCCTTAACACTGCTTGATCTGGAATAAGGCATCGACACTACGGTAAATGCTAGCATGCAGGATGAAGCAACTAAGAAATCGTTCCGAGTGCAGCTTAAAAATGTCAATAGAATTGGTCAGGAGGTTTAGGAACCGGCTAAGAGCTTCATCAGCCAGTGTCTTCGGAAACGCATGGCAAGCTATATAATCTGTATATTGGGTGGAGGCACAATGAGAAAGGAACATCTCTAGATGGAGGTGCAGGTCCCTAGTGTACCCCTATACTTTTTCATCTTAAGTGGCTTTGACTCGGGAGGTCGCTTCTCGTGTTGGACCCGCAATGTGAAAGGAGACTGCTTATACACATATCCTGAGAACAGGGGTAGCTGAGCATTGCGGCTTTCGACACCGTCAACTTGGGAGACCAACTAGGTCACAGTATCACTAAGTTGGAGGAGTCGGGTCTGAACATTAAGGGAGGAGTTAGGCGTGAGCAAGGAGACGGAGGCACCGGTTCCAATGTTTGGCTGAGAAGGGTCAGCTTATTCGAACTCGAGGTTGGGCTCAACTTTTAAGGTGGGCTGTGGGACGGATTGTGAGAATGGGGGGTTGATAGGATGGCCAATGTAAACTATCTGACGAGAGTTTCCAATCAGAGTGGAGTGGCTATGCGCACCGCGAGGAAAAAGGGAATTGGCCCCAAGGTCGGGTGTTTCGACAGCTCGGGTGGCTCGTTTCATGGTCACGTTATAAGTATTTCTATGTTCGAGCGTAGCCTATAATAGGAACTCTTCTTTTTCGAGTTCCGCCATCCTAACGCGGTAAGCCTTGTCTTCGGCACGTTCCTTAGCATCTTGCTTAAGAAACTGATGGAAATCTTGCTTTAAGATCTCGAGAGCCGCAGCGGGATCTGTATGGGGAATAAGGGCAGTGGCTGTGGTTGATGTGTTGGGGTTATCATCTTGGTCGAAAAGAGTTTGCCCGAGCTGTGGCTCTGGGTCGCTAGGGTTGTCTACCATGATAAGTGTTTGGGATTGGGCTGGTAATAGGGATGAGGAAGGAAAAAGGGAAAGTAGGAGCTCCTTCTAGCATCAACGTTAGGAGCCAAGACTAGGGTGGGCCCAGTCTTCGACTCTCTGATGCCTAAGTTAGTGTCGTTGTGGATAAGTGACTTGGCAGAGTTTCAGGGCTAGAAGAATCAAACCTTTTCTGTAGCCCTTTGATCTGCTTATATAGGTGTACCTTAGGAACCGTGTCATCCCTCCCCGATATGGGACTGGCAGAGAGGTCATTCCTAACATCTCTGTTTGAGGGGTTAGAAGGTGACCCGGGGAGGAATGGTTTGACATGTTAGGTCTCAACCTAAGCTGTCCAACTACCGAGGTTGCCGCCAGGAGTGGTAGGTGGGACACAGCAGCCACCGATGACTGGGCATTATACCGCTTTTCCGACACAAGTGGAGGGCTTCCTCCTTATTTTAGCAACCCTAAATCATTTGTTGTATTAATTTACACAGAGCATTGGTAACATCATGTTTGTTGCATATATGTGTCAACTAACTGTATCATATAATGTTCATCTCCCAGCCAATGATAGTATCCTTCCTGAAATGCACTTTAATGGTATTTTATTTTCTTGTTGAATTTCTACATGGCTAAGAGCATCTCCAACACCTCTTATATAATTTATCTATCTTAGAACAGAAAATCATAAAATCTCTAAAATAGAATGAGTTTAACTCCAACCGTTCTTTTGTTCTATTATACAAAATTAAATATTTTTCTTTATAATTTATGTTTCATCATATCAAACTCTATTCTCTGTGAAAACACCGCTGATTCCTTTATGGAAATCGACATCAACAAGAAGGTAGGAAATGAGCAAGTTAAGTGATCGGAGAAAGAAAGCGTGGAAATAAAACGATCAAGACAAAGAAACCTAGATAAGGGATGAGCTTGCCGAACGAGACAGTTGGCAAAACCCAGAGTTCGTCTCATGATGTAGGCCAGTTAGGCAAAACAACAAGCTTCGTGTTTGTATTTTTTTTCTGTTATTTCTTCACAAGAACATCGCCAGATGCATTTGTTTTCTTTTTGAGACTTGTAATGGATGCCGATATTTCAAGAACATATCTAAGCAGCTCTATTTGGTTTTTCTGTTTCTCCATATCCCTTTGAATCTAAAATCTAACCCAAACCTCATATTCTTCTCCAAGTTGTACCACAACCTATCGATCTCTTCTTACTCCTCCCCTACAAATCACAACACAACCTAATTTTAACCACTCCACATACATAGACCACAACCCATCCCAATTTCCCCTCCAAAACCCCAAATCGAGACCACACAGATGAAATAGAAGAGAAAGAGAAGCCCCAAGAAATTAGAAGTGGGTGTTCTTGTAATCCCATCTTCTTCTCCTTGATTTGATCTGGTATTAGATACTGGGTACGCAGAGAAAAGAAGAGATGAAATGAGAGAGATGAGAGAAGTCTGAGAGGGGAGGAGAGAATAAAAAATTAAATGACAGTTTCCTCAGCTTATGTCAAATTTGACATGTAGATTGGGCAATATCAAATTTCTGGAACCACGTAGGAGCCATCAGGAATTGTAGTTGTTGAGCCTCCAGATGAATTTTGACTAACCCACTGGAGAAGCTCTTAGGCTGCGACCGTCAATGCAGGAACCACCTACATTACAGAGGGAAAGAATTACTGAATTGAAGAGAATGTCCATTATAACGCAGCAAACACCAGACACAAAGAATTACTGAATTGAAGAAAGCACGTCTCAAGTAGCCCAAACCAAATATTTCTCATTTCTACAACACGCCTACATTCAATTTGGTATTTCTTTTGAGCAAAACGTTCCTTCATCTGATCCTTCGAGGAAAAAGGTACATATATAGGACGGCATAACCCTAGAAGAGCTAATCACCAATTGTAAGAAATTTGACCATCTGTGGCCTGGATTATGTACGAGTCATCAAGAACACTATCAGTTGGAAGGTTTGCCTGAAACAGAGGGTATGTAATCTGCAAATCTCAGCGACCCTCCAAGATCCACAGGCACAAGAGGGATCAGTGAGTGCAATACATCTGTTATCAAAGGTCGATAACTTGGTTCAGGTTGCACACATAGTACTGCCACAGCAGCAACCTGTCATATTGCAATAACTTCAACTTAGTAACTCATACTAGAACAATGTTTAGGGGTATCAACAGAGTTTTATTTGGACCTGGTACAAGTGCTTTAAATCCATGGTATCTTTTATCACGCGATCCACAATGTTGGGAAGCCTTGATCTGTCAGTGAGCTGGGGCATGGCCTGCATGTCAAGGAATCAATTGAATCATTATACTCCAACTTGTGTAGGCCAGCATATAGATTCAAAGTACCTTACCCATGTGATAATAGATTGAGATTCATCTACTGCTTTATGTTCCACTAACTTTCTTCCCATCAAGAGCTCCAAAAGAACTACTCCGAAAGCATAGACATCACTTTTGTCCGTTAACTTACCTGATAAGAAGATTACGTGAGCCCTCACAATCACTGTACCAACCATATTGGTAACATAAAGATGCAAGCACAAGGAAATTGATAGACTTTGGAGATATAAATATGTAGAAATTAACAATGGATTCGACCACAATTTTCTGGAACATAGGTATTCTGCTCATATCACAAGATGCCTCTTCAGCCATATTCGACCGTGACCACTAAGTTCCTAGCTACTTGCCTCCCTTTCTACACATAACTGGGATAATATTTTGTTTCATACGTTTTGTGCCTTCGATTTGGAAGGGGAAGCGGAATGTGGAAACTACATGATGAGCCAGAACAGAAAATAATTGCAAGTGCTTATCAGCAAGACATAAATTAACATATATAAATCTAAGTATTGAACGATGGAGATGTTGATATGTGATCGAAAAGTTGGTTTAATCTCAAATCCCTCATAAATGTAATGTCAAAAGGGATCCTTCATTGGAAAGGTCTTATATATATAGGCTAGATTTGATATAGAAAGGAAATTAGCTGGAAAATAAAATATAAAAATAAAAAATAAAAAAAAAACAATTGAATCCCACTAAACAAAGATCAGAAGAACAGTTTCATCATTAGGAGTTTCAGATAATAATTGTATTCTATTTAGTAAGAATTCATGAAAAACAAGCTAATCCCTACAGAGATAGAAATATTAAAATCTTATTAGATATTCAGATGAGTTTCCCTAAAAGTCTATAATGATGCTCATAATGTGCATTCACCACCAAATTATTTGTAATACTTTGCACACATATCTAACCAATGCATGGCAAAACAACAAATCCAAGAATTCCTAAAAGAGAGTCTACCATATAGGTAGATAGAGCCCTTATGTTCCTTAGATTTGCTTTCCTATGCAGTTAGGATTTAACCCATCCCCGTCACAAGCTCACCATCTTAGGCGAGTTTCAAATCCAAATAACTGTTGTAAACAGTATCTAAGTGAACCAATATATATATATAGCCCTCTTCCAATAAGGGATCCCTTTTCTTGACATATATAAGGGATCAAGGATTACACCAACTTTTTGATCACCAAATCAAATTTCCACCTTCCAATATATAGATTTATATATGTTGATCATCTCTGCAAAATTTCATCCAATTTGGTGATCAATAAGGTGCTCAAACAAGCGAATTAAAATTATAAGCATGAACAGTTCATGTTTGGCAGATTTGATGCGTCAATTGATTTCAATTAGTTCAAAGCCTCAACGATCACCAAATTGGATGAAATTTTGTAGAAATGATCTACATATATGAATCTAAGTATTGAACGATGAAGATGTTGATGTGATCGAAAAGTTGGTTTAATCTTCAATCCCTCATAAATGTCAAAAGGAATCCCTCATTGGAAATGTCTTACATACATACATATATATATATAGCGAACGTCCACACTCCGGCTAAAGTGTGGACGTCGGTCGTTTCACGTCGGCAGCGGCTTCTCTCCTTCCAGAACTCGTCGGCGACGAGTTTTCCGACCAACATTGTGTTTTCTGTCCAAAGCATCATTCTGGCCAGAAAACTTGTCGTCGGCGAGTCCTAGAAGAAGGGAAGCAGTCCTGAGAGGTTGTGCAATCGTCCGGGAGGGAGATAAGTTGTCGCCGACATGAAACGGCGAAGAAACAGGCGACATCTCTGTTTATATAGCAGAGATCCGTTCCTTAGCTAAAAAACAGATTTCCTTATTTGATCAACTTCTCAATCATATTTTCTCATCTTAACCGTTTAGATTTTGGGTATATATATGTAGATCATATCTACAAATTTTCAACCAAATTGATAATCGTCAAGGCGTTCAAATTAATGAAACTATCTGAACTGTTCATTCTTAAACCCTTTGAACGTCTTAACGATTATCAAGTTGGCTGAAAATTGATAGAGATGATCTACACATATATACCTAAAATCTAAACGGTTATGAGAAAATATAATCAAAAAGTGGATCAAATAATGAAATTCGTTCCTTAGCTAAGAAACGGACCTTGATCAAGACTCTATATATATATAATGGTTAAGATGAGAAAATATGATCGGGAAGTAGGTCAAATAATGAAATACGTTCCTTAGCTAAGAAACGGACCTCTGCTCCTGATCAAGACTATATATATAGTGCAAGGGCCCTATATATATATATATATACACATATATACTGAACGGTTAAGATGAGAAAATATGATCGAGATGTGGGTCAAATAATTAAATTCGTTCCTTAGCTAAGAAATGGACCTCCGCTCCTGATCAAGACTATATATATATAAGCCCGCACTATGGGATCCCTCGTTATGATTTTTATGAGATTGAACATTAGACCAACTTTTCAATCACATTTTTCAATCTCCAACATTCTACCTTTAGGTATATATAAGTAGATCATTTCTGAAAATTTTTAGCAAATTTGGTGGTCGTTATGGCTTCGAACTAGCTTAAATCAATGGACGGTTCAAATCTGCCAAATCTGAACCGTTCATGAAAATCGTGGTTTTGAGCACCTTAACAATCACGAGGCGCTAAGCAGGATTAGGCGGTCCAGTTTAGGCAGAGTTTAATCGGTGATTATACGGTAATTAGGCGGATTATTTTTTATATATTTATATGGTATATTATAAAGAAATGTCAACAAAACATTCAAAACACGTTATCTCAAAATAATGTTATCAAATAATAGCTCAAAAATACAAATCCAAATAAAAGCACACAAAAAATAATTAGGTTGTTTAGGGTTTAATAGCATTAGGTTGTTTAGGGTTTAATTTTTTTTTAAAAAAACTGCAACGCCTAATCCCGTTTAATTACAGCCTAATCGCTAGGCGCCCCGCTTAATTACCGATTAATCGACATCACCTAATGTGTCTGCACAGCACCAAAATTAAGCTTTATGCTTGGTTTTTCCGCCTAGGCGCCGCCTAATCGGCCTAGGCGCCCGCTTTTTAGAACAGTGGATAAAACTTTGCAGAAGTGATCTACAAATTAGGACCTATAAACTGAATGGTGTAGATTGCAAAATTTGATCAAAAAATTGGTCTAATGCTCAATCCCTCATATAAGTCATAATAAGGGATCTCTCGTTCGAAATTTCTCAACCATTATAATAGGAAATAAAAACCTCCCAAATTTCTCTTTACTCTATTATCGAAGTGCTGAGGGAAAGGGAATTTCGACATGGATGTGGAGCTGTCGAGGATATGAATTGGCCTTGCGAGCAATGAAACCAACCGAGTTAATTTTAATGATTGATGGATGAGTTAATATGTGAACTTTGTAATTGAATGTTCGAAGGATATGAGAAATTGAAGATTGGGATTCTTAAGATTACATGAGATGGTTGAATGTTATAGAATTGTGACAATGGTGAAGAGAGAGAATACGGAGTTGAAGATATAGGCTTCGACGGTGGTTGGTGTGTATCTTTGGGGTTGGGAGATGTGCGTCAACTCTTGGGAGTTTATATGGATATGTGTGAATGCGAGGCACCCCCACCCATTTCTCAAGAGTTACACTTTGATTCCTACTCTAAATCTGACGTTGGTATTGCAATTGGAGATGAGAGAGATAGAGGAGGATCAAGTTTTAGTCTTTAATTTGAATGACTAAGAAAGAGGATTACTGAAGGAAGAGAGGTTTTGATTGATTGGAAACGATCAGAGACAGAGCAGATCTGGAAAGATGTATCTCATTAACTAGCTCAATCCCATAAATCCATTTCCTCATTTGTATATCATTGCCTGAATCAAGACTAAGTGATACCCTTGTAGACGAATCTGAGTCAAAGAAACATAGATCATGTTTTCTGGGTTTGGAGACATGAGGAAGAGACGCAGTCAAAAAAAAGGAAGAGAAAGAGACATGGTGGGCCCCACATGGAGAAGCTATATATATATATATATATTTCTACAAACGTCTGCACCAATGGTTTTGGTGCGGATTTCATTTTTGCACCACTTTCGATCGAATTTCCTCATCTCCACCATATATTATCTTGATTATATTTATGTAGATCATCCTTGCAAAATTTCAACAAATTTGGTAATCATTAAGGCTCTCAAAATCCGAAAACAAATGGACAGACTGAATTTTGTCAACATGAACCGTTCATGTTTATAACAGAAAAACACAATTTTGAGAACCTTAACGATTACCAAATTGGCTGAAATTTTGCAGAAATAATCTACACAATATTATCGAGATACTAGACGGTGGAGATGAGAAAATTCGATCGAAAAAAATGAAAATTCGTATCAAAACCATTGGTGCAGACGTTTGTAGCGGAGAAGCCCTGTGTGTGTATATGTATATATATATATATGCCCTTCCACTAAGGGATCATTTTTTTGACATATGAGGGATCATGCATTAGACCAACTTTTCGATCACATATCAACAACTCCACAGTTCAATACTTAGATTCATATATATAGATCATTTCTGTAAAATTTCATCCAATTTGATAATCTTTAAGACTTTGAACTAACTGAAATCAATTAACGCATCAAATCTGCCAAACATGAACTGTTCATGCTTATAATTTTAATTTGCAGTTTTGAGCACCTTATCGATCACCAAAATGGATGAAATTTTGCAAAGATGATCTACATATATAAATCTATATATTAGGCAGTGGAGATGTGATTTGGTGATCAAAAATTTAGTGTAATCCTTGATCCTTTATATATGTCAATAAAAAGGATCCCTCATTGAAAGGATATATATAGAGAGAGAGACAGAGTAGTACTACATCTCACGTACCATCCAAATTATACTCTGGTGCTACATAACCCAAATTTCCTGATAGCTTTATGTTCTCCTTACTCTTCAACCCCGACGTGATAGTAACACCAAAGTCTGAAAGCTAAAATAAGTAAAAACACATTCGATGAGAAAAAAATTAATGATGATAAAAGAAAATTTTGTTTAAGGATCTAACCTTAGAATTAAAACTGGAATCAAGAAGAATGTTAGATGACTTCAGATCTCTATGTACCACAGGCGGGTTGCAGTGCTCATGAAGATATTCCAAACCCCTAAAAGAGCATATGTGATATTAACAAGTTAGTATGTATATTTAAGGAATCACAAATAATATAAATTAAAAATTAAAGAGGATGGGCCGGGGTTGACGATTAGTTAAATAAAATTACCTGGCAACATCAATAGCTATTTTCAACCGCAGATGCCATGTCAAACCCGATCCATGACTAGGCCCTGAAGAATTAGATGGTCAGAAATAATTGTTACATATGAGACCACATGCAAATATCTTTTTCATCTCGTTGATACCAATAGAAATCTCATACCATACAATTGAGTTTGCAATGAGCCATTCTGCATCATTTCATACACAAGAAACCTTGTCTTTCCATGTACGCAGTAACCCAAAAGTTTGATGATGTTTTGATGACAGATTTTTCCCAACCAGTTCACCTCATTCTGCAAAGCAAACATGTTTTCATAAAAAAGGGGACCTCAACAAGGGAATCAGATTCAGGAAACCGAATCCAGAACCAGTTTTTGCATGGAATTACCTCAAATTCTTTTTCAGCATTCTGCCTTGTGCTGTTTACTCTCTTAACAGCTGCAATGAATTTTCCATCAAAACTAGCTCTGTAAACAGGTCCAGAACTACCCTCACCCAAAACATTACTTTCACTAAACTTGTCTGTTGCAGCTTCCAGCAATTGATAACTGAATACAACAACCGAGCCCTTCCTATTCCCCAACCTCAAGGAATCAAATTCAACCATAAGTGCACTCAATGGCGTCCCTATTGAAACCTCTTTGAAATAAAAACAAGTAAATTTCTGAGCATTATTGACCTAAAAATAGAAAGTAGAAACTTAAATTAAAACCTTTTTGAATGAGAATAGGATACCGTTTGTCTTCTGCCTTTTCCCATTGGAGTGGTTCGACATTTTCTGTCTATAGATCCAACATGACAGGAACAGAAGAATTCCAACAAGCAGTGTGGAAGCAACAATCAGTGCTATTAGAATGCTCTTGTTCAAATCTTGATGGTCAATTACTCTAACCTCAGGAACTCCTGGTTTAACAGAAAATATCCAAAACTCCAGTCAATTATTGGGAGATGAGTTGACCAAATACTAAAGAGTATAAGCACAAATCATGCACTTCTGAGACCAACAGAATCAGGGTAAGGTTTAATTATAAAAGTTAGTAATCTGAACATAGGCAGTAGGGAACATAGCTTCTTTTTAATCTAAAAATCCAAATAGACCACACTAATCAACACTGCTGGGCATACAAAGCCACAATCGACAAGAACCTTTTGCTTTTTGTTTTTCAGAAAATTAACATTGTACAGATCCACAATATCCATCCCTTTCCTTCCCCACATTCTCTATACAATAACAAGAGAGGACAAGACAAAAATATATTATAAAGCATATGAAAAGCAAAGTCTTCTTATTGCTTTAACTTTCAACAGAACATAAGATTGGAAATTTTCAAATTTACACTCTTCTTTTATCCTATATTTTCTCGAACAAGGCATCCACAGCAAAAGGAATTCGCTTAAATACTTCTGACATGAACAAATTGACACTGAGAGTTTCAGTGGCAGAATGAGGGAAGCAATGAGTACACCCAAAGACCCAAATTGCAGTAAAAGGATAGATACCAACTTCAAAGCTAAAACAGAGCTGAAATACCTGGAGATTGAGCTTCCATTTTTGTAGAAAAGTGAGAAACGGGTTGTTCCTCAAGTAGCATGATGTGGGCAGAAGTAGTGAAAGCTGTTGGGTCTGGCCGGGCCTTAATTATGGTCACAATCAAAGCGGTGGTTAAGACCCACATGGGTATTAACACAGCAGCAAAACTCATGTCACCCTTTTGCATAGAGCAAGTGAAAATGAGGGGTCTAGAATTTGAGCTGTTTCTTCTTCTTCTTCAGTTCGTCAAAGTTTTGAAATTTTGAATCTAATATGTTTGGAGGAGCAGACAAGAGAAAAGATAAAAGTAGCAATGCAGGGAAACCGAGAAGCGCTTTATTACGTGATTTGTATAAATCCAAAGACCATATGTTGGTATGAAATTGGGTGGTAGTTATCGAAAGGGGTGACTTGAAAAGTTATGGGTGGTTGCGGCTTGCGATGATGATGTTGATAGTGGACAGGGATGTTGATATTTACATGGATGAAAATATGTAAAATAGTGAGAATTTAGACGCACATGATAGATGCATACACACGACTTTCTAGGTTAAAATAATATTTCTTTATAAGTATTGATTTTTTTGAATTTATTAGAACTGATTCTTACTGTCTAAGTAATTGTAAATATTTTTTTTATTTGAGGTCATGTTTGGTAAAGATTTGCAGTTACTTAAGAATGTAATCTTCAATAGATTTGATATTCTTTGATCTGTAAGTAAGAACAAATCCTAGTGTTCATTATATAAAAGGGTCATTATGAATGATTAGGGACATCATCTTCAATCTATTATCAAACAACTTTTACACCTTGCAAAACAAGTCTCCATCAGAGCAACTCTATCAAAAAGATTCATTGGGTCTTTTCCAAAACCCGATCCGTCAGCAATTCTCGCTTCTACCTCACCAAGCCTCATCCGTAAGCGAACAGTCAACCTCTGCTTCATAAAAACCCATTCGTAGGCGAATACCCGCAAAACCATTGTTGGAGTGAATAACTCTAGCAAATATCACAATTTTGTCAGATGACCCTTTGGCGAACGCACTAGAATCCTGATTTATAGTTATGCTCAACCAAATTAGCTTGTAAGAAACGTCCGCTTTGCGAGAAGATGAAGAAAATCCTAGTTGCTCCTCAGCTAGGTCTGTGAAGAACCTGAGTGTCGGCCGGACCAACGCACGTACGTCAGTCGTTTGAGGAGAAGTCAAAAGGGGAACAAGCATCAAGAACAAGGTTGTACCTGACCCATAGGTACATGCACGCTCCAAGACTGGTTGTTCAAGAAAATCCATTTTCGAACTGAACATCTAGCATGCCTAGTGGGATATAACGTGTCGAGATTGTAGAAAAAATGATTTCGCGTTTTAGTTGATTAGAACATGGACGAAGAGTCAAAAAATATATTGACAGCTTTTACTGAGTAGATTGAGAAATTGACCCAAGCAGCTAAGAAGAGGGATGAAATCTTGGAACGGTTAGAACATACCATGCATCAATTTTTGCAGACTCAGGGACAACATAGTGAGGAAATCAAAGAAGTCAATGAGAAGACAACAAAGCTGCAAAATAAAGCAAATCATGATGTTTGTGATACTAATCAAGAGGTTTTACAACCCCAAGAAGTAGAACCTGAAGCTGACGAATACAGTTTTGCCAAAGAGGTTGAATCAATTTCTAATCAATCTAGCGGCAAATACTTAGTTCCAGACGAGTCTTCATCGATAGCGGGTGTTACTTTGCCGGATTATGAAGAAACTCATGTGGGGCATAACTATCCTATGAGTTTCGTTCTCACCAAGCCAATTTGTGTATTTATTAACCAATTTGGGTTAAGTTTCTTTCTTTTTACTACTGTACATTCTCATAGAAGTGGTCAAAATCATAACCAGTGTAATTATATACTTCATGTAAACCAATTCATGGCCTTGTTGATGAACCTAATTTGAGGTTCTGTATAAAAAATTCAAAACCAAACTGTTGTTTTAATAATGTATTTATTGTTGATCCATCTTTTGATCAGAGCCAGATTATATGTTATGGATTTAAGAATCGTCAGGATGATGGCGTCACACAGATGTTTTGTCATTATGCCAATGACTTCTACAACAGCTTATTCACCTTTGACGGATGTAAATTCAGAAATCTTCAAAGCAAAAAAGTTGGTCACCTGTCTTGCAGTTATTATGCTCAAAATGGGTCAACCTACGATGAATACGATGATGATTATAGATTAATTTTTGGCTCTAATATCAACAAGTCTCGTATGCAGGAGTTCTATTTGTATGATTCTCTTGTTTTCAAAGATATAAACCAACAAGTGGTTTATTATGAAAGCCAATTGATGACTACAACTTTACATAACATGCATCATGACATGGTAGTAAGTGATAAGATGGATTTCCACACCGAGCCAACCGCGAAGGTGCAATTGATGATCATGCTATGTCAAGCTACAAAAAAATGCATGGGGCGCTTTTCGACATTCCCTACGAGCTACCATTTCTGAATTGTCAAGTCGTTGACACTAAGCACCTATGCTTAGTTCTTGGAAGTGCTTGCCGAAGAGAACATCGTGGTGCAAATATCAAGATGTCAAGGCTTGGAGTGAAGCATTGGTGGTCTCCCCTATGGTCTTTTGAAGGTTAACTAATCATGTTGAGTTTTCTTCTTCACTTTAATTCTTTTGTCGTTTACTTTTTGTTCAATTCTTGCATTGAAAAATACAAAAAATACAAAAAGAGATTATGTGTTTTACAGAAATGCAAGACAGTATTCTTACCTGACAGAGGCTTGAATTTTGTCCTATATTATTATAGACCTATTTCTGAGGTTTTAGATGTAAGAAACAATATATGTGTTTCAAGACTACAGTCATTCTGCCAGCAGAGTACATAAGATTTGAAGCAAGAGTACAGTTCAACAAATTTGCAGCAGCAGCTTCTGTGTTACAACTTTAAGGAATAAACTGGGAAGAACCAGGAAGAATTAGAAGGCAAGCTTCATATGCATAAAAAGCTCTGGATGTCTAGTTTCTAATGGACTTTACGACATGTGATTTAGATGCTCCAGGCGAAAGTTATGCTGGTTTGAAGACCACAAGGTCAACCAGCGCGAATGGATTCGCGAGCAGCTGCATCATGCGAATGATTCGCGTGAACGAACAATACAAGTCCCTTTAATCTGGCGAGTGAATTCCTGTGTCTTTTATACTTGTTCTTATATACTTGTAAGGGTCTGGTTCGATGTTTTATTATCCTCATTCGCTTCAATAAGGACATCAAGACTTGATAGTTGTAGTTCAGCCAATTTCAGTAGCAGCTTCAGTGTAGTAACTTTGTAGATATACCTAGGAAGATTCAGAGCGAATTAGTGGGCAAGCTGCACATTTGTAAAAAGCCCTAGATGTCTAGTTTCCAACGGAGTTTACAGATTGTGGTTCTGGCATTCCAGTAAAAAGTTATTGTAGGTTGAAGACAAGAAGGTCAGGATGAACGAAAAAATTGCAGCAAGCATTTGTGAGCACGCGAATGGGCATTGCAAGTCTTCTTAATCTGGCAAATGTATACTTATGTCTTTTATACATGTTCTTATATTTTTAGGGAGCTTAACACTCAAGATTCGCTATCCTCATTTGCCTATCTATGGACATCAAAACTAAACAGTTCGCAGTTCAGCCAATTTCAGTTGCAGTTTTTGTACAAGAGATTCAATGAATTACTGGGGACGATACAAAATGAATTAGTGATCAAGCTTCATATTGGTGGAAATATTTGGGTGTCTAGTTTCTAACGCGATTTACGGTTCATGATTTCGACATTTCAAGAGGGAGTTATGGCAGTTTGAGTGCAGGAGGGTCAGAATTCTCAAGAATATGCATCCTATGTATGTGACTACGGAGAACGGACTTCCAGGCACTTATAGCTCCGTGAATGCACACTACATGTTCTCGATTCATTCTTGCATAAATGGGGGGTGTGCTTCAAGTTTTTCTCTCCTCAATTCGTATGCTTTGAGTGACATTCAAGTATTAAATATAAGGAAGAAAGTTTGCAGCTTTCTTAAGGGTTCTTGTTTGGAGTAAAAATCAAATTGTGACAAGTACATGCATAACATTTGTAGATGAAAATAAACCTGCTTGAGGTCTAATGGCTTCTCAAGATACATAGTTTATTAAAACACCAATGTTTTGTGGTGTTGAAGAGATCATACGTTGGAATGGAGGCCATATTGCATCATCACCTAATAGTTCATCAAAAACCGATATACTTGGGGGGTTGAATTACCTCCAACTTTGGCGTACACGATAAGTTTGGAGCTGACACAAAGACAGGAATTTTGACGTTCTCTAGAAGAAAAGGGGGATGCTCTAATATCTTTTGGAGGAATTGAGACATAGTTGACAACAGTACAAAGAAGGCCACCTATTCTTGAGACTTACAAGATCAGTTTAACCGGCTTATTATCACTACATTCATTACACCCAATTAAACTGGGAGGGCTATACTATACATATTTTGCCAATTCTTGAAGCAAATTTTTGAAATTTTGAAACATTTGAAATTTCAATGTCTATTTATTATGAACCAAACCCCTATAGTTTATTTAAACCAATTTGTGGTTTTGCAATTCATTTAGTCAATCTATTCTTGAAGTTGATCATTATAATTCAAGGCTAACACTTGTAGCCTATTATTTTAAAAATATTAGCATCAGCAAAAAGTTGTCAAGACTCAAGAAAACTTAGTGTCTTACGGTACTAATTTACAAGAGGGTTCCAAGGTTCTTGGAGGTTCAAGTCATGCATCCATGGATTCACACATGTACTATTGATGCTAAAGAACATGTTTGGCTGCTCCATTACCTAGAAATCGTAAGAAAGAACTATAGCAATCACCAACCAAGTCAGCCCTTGCAAAGAGAAAATCTGGAATTTCAGATTTGGCTTATTTTTGGCCATTTTCATGGCTCATTCGCGCATCCTTTCAAGGGTTGAAGTCTTCTTTGCCATACACCACCTTGAAGCCAATATATTGAACTACAAGTATGAAAAATAATCATGTCATTTGCTGCTTTGAGGAGTGAGTTACAAGGTTTACAAGTTGGCTTCTTGAAGCAGCCATTCCAGAAAAAAAAAAAAAAAAAAAAAAACTGAACTGCAATGAGTTTTAGTGGTCTTGTTTCTTCATCTTAACATGTACCTATGACTGAGATTTTTATTTATACATCAAGTTGATATGTTGTAGAGCTGTTTAGAATCAAGAATCATCCAGAAATACCCTGGGAAGCTCAAGGTACAACCTCTTCAAGTCGACCAAATAATAAGAAAAAACTAGAATTTTCAGAAAATTAGTTTCTTAGGGCTGTTTTATCAGACCATTTGTGCCATCTTCCTGGGTTTCTTTGACCAGTCTCTTCATCAATCCTTCCAGTACATATATTGTACTACATTCTCAAGCTAAGAACCGATCAGAATCATCATCAGAGCATGGTGTAAATCGTACCTAAAGTTAGTTTCCTGAGCAGCAAAATATCATCAGTTTTTTGATGAAGTTTATTTTGGGGATGGTTTCTTAGTCTTCTTGAAAGTTCTTTTTGAGGGAGTTGGTTCATCTTGGGGGCTATAATATCGAAGAACAATGTCCATTTCATTAAACAACCAGTAGGTGGTTAGTTCAAGCCCTTCTTATTCATCTAAAGTTTACTATAAGAAGTGCAATTTTAAGGGAGGTGGTTCATCTTGGGGGCTATAATATCGAAGAACAATCCATTTCATTAAACAACCAGTAGGTGATTGGTTCAAGCCCTTCTTATTCATCTAAAGTTTACTATAAGAAGTGCAATTATGTCTACCTTAAGGTTAAGTTTTCTTGGTTCATCGCTATCAATTATCATCAAGACAAATGTTTGTGGTCTTGCTACCATATTTAACTAAGTATGGGGGGCTTGTTTATGTCGAAGTGTTCAACTGGAGCTTAAGGTCATCAGAGTTAGCCTCATGATTTTCAAAATCCAAGAATTCAAGTTCATTACATGATTATTATGTTGGAGATTAATTGTGCTGTGATATGGGCTATCTAGCTATTGTTCATTGCCGTTGAAGCTATAAGAGTCAAGACATACATCTGAGTTTGGTGTTTGTCAGTTAAGCTAGTAAGTGGGTTTTACGATGCGAATGACACATGGAAACTATATGTCTTTTCAGTCAAGACGTATTACTTCTCCATCAAGGCTTGGGGGCAATGTTTGGGCCAAGAAAATATTTCTTGACGAATGCTGACTTCTCGAGCCCATTAGATCGATTCTTTCGGTTTAAAGTAATTGTAAATATTTTCTTTCCATTTGAGGTCATGTTTGGCGAGATTTGCAGTTGCTTAAGGATCTAATCTTTAATAGATTTGATATTCCTTAAAGATTAGATCCTTAAGGATCAAATCCTAGTGTTCACTATATAAAGGGGGCAAGGTGTATGTGTCAGGACCCACCCCGGGTTAACCCATTTGACCCGAAGTAAACCCTGCGGGGACCAACTTAAGGGAAATTTTTACCGAAAACCCCCTTGAAATGGACAACCCTACATGCAATCCAACTAAACACTTCCACAACAATAAAATTCGACTAAACTGTACTGGGGTAAATAGAGCATTCTACGAGGAAGCAAAATCTAAATAGACTATATAGCGACAGCAGAATGATTTGACTATGTCTCATCTTCAGTACGCATTACCTCATCTCAGCAACCCTGCAACACTGGGCATTTGAAAACGAAGGGTGCAGGGGAAAACATTTAAAAACATGACGTTAGAGTGAGTAGACAAAAAATAATATCCAGGCGTGAGAAAATATCTTGATTTAATGTTTTCTCTCTTATTGTTCCGAAAAAAAAATCATTTATGCATGCCTCCTTGGAAAAGAATCCCAAATCATCCTTTCGAAAAACAAAAATAACTTGCCAATCTCATTGGCTTAAAAAATCAGTATTAAAAATAGGGGAAGAGGTTTCACCATGACGGAGAGTCTTCCAAACTAGGGTCAGAACCTTTAAGGCTACTAAGTAATATGAAGACCCTTCATGGTGGAGAGATTCCACCATGATAATGAGCCTCGGTGAGACCCCGCACGTTTTAACCGTGGTTAAATACGAGTTACTGAGGTTTAAGTCACATTCGGTAACTTCGCGAGTTAACTACCACGTTCATTTTTGAGTTTTTAAAAGTTCTCCAAATACCTGATTTAATGACTCGATGTCATAGTACGTGTCGACACGAGTCTCCTGGTATTTTCAGATTATTTTTCGGAGCTTCGTTTTATTTTTTATGAATTTTTGAAGTTTCCGGTAACTTTTAATTTTCAATCCGGTAAAAAGAGTTTTACCATTTTACCTTTTACTTTTCACCTTCTTTAAATCTGGACCGTTGGATCTATTCCAGATTGAATCTGAACCGTCCAATCCTCTATAAATAGGGGGTGAGTCGGTCAAAACTCACCAATTCGGTCAACTCGAGCTCGATTGAGCTCCGCTTCTTCTCTGTTGTCCTCCGCCCGGCGCCGGCGACTCCGGCCACCACAGGGCGGCAGACCAGCTTCTTTCTCTTCCTCTCTTCCTCCTCTATCCAGCCCAGTCCTTGGATCACCGCATCGTCCACTGTGGAGGGAGAACGACCGAGAAAAAGGCTCGGCGGTCAACGGCCAATTTCCGGCGATCCAGGCGGCGATTCGGCGCGTGACTAGTATATTCCTTCACCTATTCTCTTCCTCTTCCTTCCCATGCCCTTGATGTTTGATTTGAGTCCTTAATCAAAAACCCCCAATTCATTGTCTTTACAGTTTTTTTCTAGGTTTAGACTGTGGGTTTCCCGACGAGGCTAGCAGCTCCGGCGACGGTCTTTTGAAGGACTCTGAGTTGTTGAGGCTCTGTAGATGAAGGAGAAGGAATGGAGGTGGCTGGAGCAGCTGCTTGGACTCGAGGCAGCAGGGCAGGCTGAGGCCAGGTCTCGGTGAAGGAGTGAGAGAGACTTCGATTATTCAAGGTGGAGGCAGGGCAGCATGGTGGAGTTCGACAAAGGCTATAAAGTCTCGGATTGTGTACACAGAGCGACAGCAGTACAGGAGCTGTTGCTGCTGTGGAATTGGTTTTGGACGGAGCAGAGGGTAAAACTTATCCCCTACAACTGAGTTGTTGAATTGTTGCTACTGTGTTGTTGGAATTGTTGTTAATTTATTGTTGTTATGATGTTTTCCTACATGTGTGTCGAGAACTTGGAGATTCGAATTTACGAGGAAACTCCGGCGAAATTCCGGCAAGTTGACCAGAATCCGGCAAGTTACCGAAATCCAGCAAAGAATCCGGTGATGCAGTGAAACCTGCAGAAAGTCGAGGAGGTAGTCTTCGACTCCTGTTTAAAGTGTGTTGTTTCCGTTTAATAGAGTTAAAGAGTCGTAATTGGAAATTACGTATAAGGAAACGTGCTAAAACGGAAACTAACCGTAATTGGAATCTTTCCATTTTAGAAAACCTTCTATGTTTGGAAACCTGCTAATTTGGAAAACTTTCCATTTTGGGAAAGTTCTATTTTCAGTAAAACGGTTTAGTAAAGAATTGAAGTTCAACAAAGTTTGACACAACTTGGTTAAATTCGTAAAGTGTTAAATTGTTATCGGGAAATGATAACTGGAAATTCTGGAAAATGTCAAGTTGACCATGTTAAGAAAATTGGTGTTTCACGTAAATCGGTAAATCGACTCAAGGTTAAAGATTTGGTTAGTGTGACACGTTGGGTGTCCATAGTAATTCAACGAATTATTATGTGACACCCTAACTTCATTAAAATGGTAAAAGAAAGTTCGGAAGCTAAGTCGGACTTCTGGTAAATTGAGTAAAGAGTCGATAACTGGAAAAGAAAGTCAAAAAGGTTAAAGTGCCAGAAAAAGGAATTAGTTGGTCAACTTAGTCAATGTGGTCATTCCTGGTCAAACTAGGAATGCTGAGGTCTGTTGACTATTATTGTATCTTAGTTGCTAAGCTACTCTATTCTGTAGTGAATATTGGACGAGGTAGCTTACGCGGTGACCTCGGCGGTTCCTGGATGCTTGGAGCTTACGAAAGGAACAGCAGTTCCAGGTAGGGAAGCTGAACCCCCTTTGGTAGTGGTTTTGTATATATGAGAAAGTGCATGATTTTGTGTATGCTCATGGACGATGCCTCGGGAAAGTTTTCTTTATATTAAAAGATAAATGATTTATGATTGGGCCAAGAAAACCCGAGGCTAGACGTAAAAAGATTTTTATACGATGATGTGATATGTTGATACGCTTCCCACGTTGTCGATGACCTAGTATTTAGAATACGCTTCCCACGGTGTCGATGACCGTGAACCTCCGGAGGGGCAATGCCCTGTTTATTTTAATTATCCCACTTACACTCGTCTCGCACAGAGTTAAGCGAGTCGTAAGTGTGGTGTGTGCTACGAGTGATATGTTGGGCATTAGCAGTAAATGAACACTCTCGCTACTATTCGTCTTTAGACGCATAGGTAGTTGGCCCCGGTTTGCTGTATTGACAAACCCGGGATTCGGTCACAGAGATTCGTGAAGCCCTGCAGGCTGTATTGTTCATTGAGCTCTCTGGGCCCCTGTTTTAGCATACTGCACAGTTTTCTCGAAAGATATGAAATGATGTTTTTGTGTGCCAAGGATCTTCTAAATGATTTTATCAAGAGCTCAAATCTATACGTATATATATATGGTTTTATGATTTTCAAACCTATCATTGGTGGGCCTATATGTGAGCACGCGAGGACGACGCTTACCCCTACAACAGATTGTTTGCAGGTGCTGTGACGGGATAGATAAAGAGAGCTGTATGTGTGGAGCCTCATTCCTTACTCGACGTTTGGTCCAAGTGTACTCCCTATTCCGGTTTTACTCTTCGAGTCATATGCCAAAGCATTTGACATATACAGTAAAGGTGTTATCCCGATTTGTTAACCATGTTTTATATTCTTTTTGTTGTCGTTAAAGTTTTTAATTAACCCCTTTATTTTGAGCACCTTCCGCGAAATTAGAAAAAACTCTGATGAATGTTTTAAGAATTTCATGTGGTGCCACTCAAAGTATTAAAGTTTAAATTTTATTTTACTACTAAAAAGCCTATGAATTTAGGTTAATAAGTTGTTGGCTTCTTATTGGCTTAAAATTGTGATTACTGTAGTTTCCCTTCCCAGGGTGCTACAGCCTCTCAGGCTAGAGTCGGAACCCTCTTGGGATACTATTGCCTCGCTCCACTTCCAAAGTGATGGGGGTCATATGACTAGCTAACATCTTTATATATATGACGACCTTTCATGGCGATGAAAACAAGCAAATACGAAAATTCATTATTATATGACTTCTCCCCTGTAAATTAAAATATGCATCTCATGCATAAGGTACGGTTCCCCGACCGTCCTCAAAACTATGGCTATAAAACAATTCATTCTAAATTTAATCAATATAACGTAAATTTCAGCCGACATAACACAGGACTTACGGAAGGGGAGCAACCCACCTTCCCGGCCCTAACGGCTCATTAAATCAATAAAAAATTCATATTGTTTAGCATAAAGACACTACATGCATTAATTCAAAACAAAGGTCCACTCACAGTACTTAATGCGACCTCCTCACTGCTCAGAATTCCCCTCGAGCGCAACCCCAAAAAAATCTACATGGTCGAGTCTGTCTCACGTTCGACCATAGACTGTACAATAAATCCAACAGATTAGTTTTACTACTGTTGACTTGATCTTTTCCTAGTTTGACTAGGAAATCCTAATTGACCAACAGTTTACCAAACTCTTCCTTTAATGACTTTGCATCTAATAGAATTATTTCCGATTAACGACTCGAAATTTAGTTTCTGACTTCGTAACCTTAACGTATCGATTATCCTTACTATTTCATTTGAGGTTGGGTATCGTATAGTAATTTGTGGAATTAATATGGATACCCAACGTGTCTCTTAGACCAATTCTTTAATCTTGAGTCGATATACCGCTTATGAAATTATTCAAATTAATTACAACGATCAACTCAATTTTTGACCAAGATTCCTGAGTTCACCAGATTCTCATTTAAAGCTCTGTTCGGCTTAATTTAACCGGTTGACCAAGATTGACTTTTTCTTTCCCTTTTTTGGTCAACTTTCCATAAATGGAAACCTTCCAAAAGGGGAAAGTTTCCAAAAATGGAAACTTCCTATTTACAGTAAGTTTTCCGTAATTACTCGATTTACAATTTAACGGAAACTTCAAGACTTAAAGTTTAACGTGGAAATCGAATTCTACCTCTGCAGCTTTGTGCCGGAAATTCTGCTATTTTGCCGGAATCTGGCAAGTTACCGGAATATTTTGCCGAATTCCGGCAATCTTGCCGGAAAACGGTCATGGCTTCGTCATAGCTCCATTTTACCAAGTTCTCGACAACATGCAACAATAACACAACACCGAATTAAAACCACAACTCCAAAAAAAATCACCACATCAGACAAAACACTAAGCTCACTCAACAAAATCAGTCCGAGGCTGGAACACAATAGCATCCTCCTCGGCTCATCTTTTCTCCTTCCGCCCTTTTCTCTGCCAATTACCAAAACCATTTTCATTCTCAAACCATAAACAACACATAACCAACAACAATATTCATCATCCTGTCGAAATCCACAAAACCCAAAAAACACCAACTATAGTAAAATCGAGCTAGGTGGAGGAGAGGCTTACCTAGTTGCTAGGGACGATGAACATGGTCACCAGCAGTCCCAAATCACAGTCGCCGGAGCCACGTTGTAAGAAACTCAGGAGGCCGAGAAAAAGAGGAAAAGAGGGAATTTTGATCATGGCTTCAATTTTGACAAACAAGGACAAGGAATTGAAGAGGAGATGGAGAGGAGCAAGAAACTACCTTCAATTTTTCAAATCGTCACCTGAGTCACCGGAAAACGGCGAACACAGCCGAGCTCCTCCTCGACCGATCTCCGTCGTCGCTGGTCATACGTCGAAATAAGTGTCTGGGCTTGGTAGAGGATGAATAGGGGAAAGTTTTGATGGTGGTGCGCTAGTGAAAGGTGACTGGATGGCGGCTCTCCGTCGTCCGGCGATCGGAGGCGACGAGAGACGCAGAGAAGAGAGAGAAAGTCAGGGGAGGGTCTGACCTGAGTCAACCCTCTCCCAAATATTTAAACTGAACTCACGGCCAAGATTAAAACCCTAATCGATCTGACGGTTTTGATTTAAAGAATGTAAAAAGTAAATTGTTAAATGGTAAAACTTATTTACTAGAATAATAATTAAAAATTACCATAAACTTCAGAAATTCACAAAAAATAGACGGAAGCTCTGAAAAATATTCCAAAAATACCAGAAGACTCGTGTCGACACGTACTATGACATCGAGTCTTTAATTGAGGAATTTGGAGAGTTTAGAAAAAACTCAAACAATAAACTCAAACAATAACTTTATAATTCACCGGGCGCAGTTAAAAGCTCTCGGTAACTCGTAAACCACTGTGAAAAGGTAACTTTTAGGTACGGGGTGTTACAGTATGATTCAGAGACATCATCTTCAATCAATCAACAAACAACTTTTGCACCCTGCAAAACAATCCTCCCTCGGAGCACCTCTACCAAAAAGATTTCTTGGGTCTTTTTGTTCACCAAAGCCCAATCCCGCTTCTGCCTCACCAAGCCTTATCCATGAGCGAACAGTCCACCCCTGCTTCATAAAGACCTATCTGTAGGCGAATGCCCGCAAAACCATTGTTGAAGTGAATAACTAGCAAATATCCCTAGTTTGTCAGAGGACCCTTTGGCGAACACACTGCAATTTTGATTTATAGCTTTAATCAACCACATCGGCTTGAGTAAGAAACGTCTGCTTCGTCAGAAGAGGAGGAAAATCCTAGTTGCTCCTCAGCTAGGTCTGTGAAGAACCTGAGTGCCGGTCTGACCATCGCTCGTACGCCAGTTGTTTGAGGAGAAATCAGAAGACGAACAAGCATCAAGAACAAGATTGTACCTAACTTATAGGTACTGACACGCTCCAACACTGGTTGTTCGAGAAAATCTATTTTTGCACCGAACAACGAAAAATGTGTTTATATCGTTTATCATATAAAGTTTATCAGACGATAGGTACTGTATTTCATCTTTGTACTTATGAGATGACAACTTGATAGACACCTAGAAAGAGTGATCAGAGGAATGACAAATTGGCGTAGTGTTAAATTGGTCACTCGTATCTTTTAACATTTTTCATTTTAAATTTTTATAACCTCCAGAACTCAGGGCCGACCTGCTTCTCATTTCATTAACCTTAAACTCTCATAACAAAAAAGCAGTCTTGAAGAAACAGGAGCTTCTCTCTTTAAGTTTTAGAGCCTTAAAACAGATCTACATGCATGCCCCCCTCTCACTCTTCTCTCGTGTTCAGATCAAGATGTTCTAAAACTTGATTGTAGCTGGAGAGTGGGGGACTCTCCTTGCATTCCCATCTTTTTCTATTCTCTAAACTCATTGTAGTTGGTTAACACCATTTTTTGTGGTGATATACTTACGTTCAGATAGGGCTTTGTTCCTCCTTTCTCTGCCAACAAGCCCCAAAATAGTTTCAGATCCACAAACTTCCATGCCTTCCCTCATCTAATCTCACAAATTAGCACCCCTTTATCTTCCAACGAACTGATCCATGAAGGTTTTCATGACTTCCCTTCAAAATGAGAATCACTCTTCCTAGAGATTGATAGGTGCTCACGCATGCCCCCCTTACCAGTTTCCACCATTAGATCGTTTATTTGTTGTTGGCCTTTGTGCCATCTTTGTAGCCTTGGTTCCTTCCTGACTTGAGTATACATGGGGGGAAGAGATAATGGTGTGTGGCTTTTGTTTCAAGCTGCAATCGTCTTTTATTTGGATATGTGCTTTGGAGGCATCACCTCCTAACGGCAGCGGCAACTCGACCGTACGGGAAACATAGGTAACAACGACTATGTTATTAGTAAAATTGCATGAGCTAATGTATTAGTTAATTTGTAGGGTTTGGGATGACTTCCTCGTAAGGTTTATTTGTAATTGAAACTCCCTTGGTTATCCCATTGAGCTATACCCCTTAGTTAAAATTAATGAAGTTTCATTAATCACCAAAAACAAAACAAAAGTAAAGTAAACCCATCAAACTCAAAAACACCTCCATCACCCAAAATCCACCAAAAAGCTTAGACTTCCACAATTTCTAATAAACCTCTACGGGGTATTAGCAGCCGTTTCGAGCTGTTGTTCCCTTCCCAATGGCAGGTTCTTATCCGTTACTCACATGTTTGTCACTGCAAACACCATTTCCTGTTCGACTTGCAAGTGTTAAGCATGCCACCAGTGTTCATCCTGAACCAGGATCGAATTCTCCATGAGATTCCACTAGTGGATTTTCAATCTTAGTCGACGGAATCTAAACTGTTCCGACGGCTATGATTTTCTTAGCCGACGGATACAATTTTGTCGGTTAGGAGAAAAATTTCGTCGACTAAGAACCACTTAGCCGACAGAATAAGTTCGTCGAGAATTTTTGTTGACTAAGCACTTTTTAGCCGACTGATCTGTGTTCCTGACAATTTTCATCGGCTAAGAAAGCTCTCTGTCGACGAAAATATTCATATTTCGTCGGCTAAGACATAAGAGCTTAACAGATGGAATGTGACAATTTTTGTCGACTAAGAGCTTTCTTAGCCAACAGATTAAACTATATTCCGTCGGCTAAGATTAAAAATATAGTAGCAAATCAACCATAAGTTTTTCAATGGAAATGTACATATGAAGCAAAATTTTCAAAAAAGTCGTGAAATAAGATATGACCGGAATGGTGAAATATGTCTACTGTTGAAAAATCACGTAATTTCGGCAAAGTCTCGGTGCCGATAGTTACGGTCAACGTAATTTACCATTCTTTCTTCCTATGGGTAGCCCTATCTTCAGGGATTATTTTTCAGTAAATTTTTATACCACTGGTTGCGCCTCATCGATTTGAAACTATTTTCAGTTGAAGGTCCAGCAAAAATACGTAATTTAGATGGTCAAATAACCATTTCCGTGTATTTAGGGGTTTGAGTTACGGGAATGACCGTCCAGATCGAGCGCTTAACAATGTCAGATCAAGTTGGATTTTTACCATATTCATGATTTACAATAATGATTATATCAGACGGTCGAATTTTCGTTTGTCAAGTTTGATCATCATAATCACAACATGTCTACTAATGTTGTATAATTTGTTTGCTAAATTTTAAGTAAATGTTTCGTTTCAAAAAACTCTAGGTAGAACCTCCAAATGCAAAAAAGTTATGAAATAAGATATGATTGGAATGGTGAAATACGTCTACGATTGAAAAATCACGGAATTCCGGCAAAGTCTCGATGCCGCTAGTTGCGGTCAATGCAATTTACCATTCTTTCTCCTTATGGGTAGTCGTATCTTCGGGGGTTATTTTCAGTAAATTTTTATACCACTGAATATGTCTCATCAATTTGAAACTATTTTTAGTCTCATCAAAAAAAATTCTTTAAATCTTCTCTTCTCGTCTCTTTTCTTCTCCAAAATCTCTTCTCTCATCTCCCTCTCATCTCTTCTCTTCCCCAAATGGTGGTTGTGGTGTGTGGTGGTGGTGTGGTGTGTGGTGTGTGTGGTGGTGTGTGGTGGTTGTGTGTGGTGATGGTGTGTGGTTGTAGTGGTGGTTTTTAGTGATGGTGTGTGGTGGTGGTGGTTTTTGGTGATGGTGTGTGGTGTGTGGTGGTGGGTGTTGGTGGTGTGTGGTGGTTGTGGTGGTGGTTTTTGGTGATTGTGTGTGGTGGTGGTTTTTCGTTATGGTGGTGTGTGGAATCTGAATGGTCGGTTTCTTGCCGGAGATCGATCTCAGTTTTTTTCAGGTTTATCGACGGAATATTCCGTCAGGTACGTGTTTTTTATTTTTTTATTTTAACATAATTTCGTCGGCTAGGATCCTAGCCGACGGAATTTCTATCTCCTAAAGTATTCTTAGCCACGGATTTCAAAATATTCCGCCGGCTGAGATTTACTTTGTCGATGGAATATCAATTGTTTCATCGACTAAGATGATTATTAAATTATTTTTATGTTAAAATAATTTCGTCTCCTAGAAACTTAACTGACGAAATCATTCCGTTTGCTAAGATCCGAGTAGACAGACCTTAGCAGACTGAATTTTCATTGGCTAGGTTGTCTCTTAGTAAACAAAATATTTTATTCCGACGGCTAGGGTCTTCACCGACGCATTTTAGCCGACGGATCTTAATCGACGGAATTTCAGTCGACTAAGAGCTTAGGAGATGGAAAAATACTCTTGGCAGACGGAATTGTTTCGTCGGCTAAGAATCATAATCCACTAGTATTCATAGTTGCATTACTTATAGCTTCGTTGTTCGTAGACAGAGAATTCAGAATTGTCTTTCATTCCAAGGCATAACATGTATCCATGTGCTTCATATTTGCATGGAGTTCTCTCCAAGAAATAGTCACTACTAGGACAACTATTTTAGTCGACGAAATTTTTTCATCGGCCTGTTAAAAAATTTTGTCGGCTAAGACGTTGTCGAAAAAAGACCGTCGACTAAGGTTTTAGCCGACGAAATTATTATACATCGTCACCTAAGTCAGAAATTTTTTGTCGCTTAAAGTCTGGACTTTAGGCGACGAATTTTGGATTTTAGGCTACGAAATTTGGTCAGTTATAGTTATTTATTTAACTTTAACCGACGAATTTTAATAAAATTAGTCAGCTATAGTTATTTATTTTATTTTATGTATTTTATTTATTTAACTTTAGGCGATGAATTTTATTAAATTTCGTAGGCTAAAGTTAAATAAATAACTATAACTGACTAAATTTCGTCAGCTAAAGTTAAATAAATAAAGGTATTTATTTTATTTTTTTTATTTCTTTTATTTTTTATTAATTTTTTTTTCTTTTTCATTTTTCCTCCACGGCACCATTGTTCGGAGATGGTGTTTGGAGGAGGAGGAGGAGGATGAGTTGTGGTGGTGGAGAAAGGGAGGGGGAGGAGGAGAAGGAGAGGAGATGAGGAGAAGGAGGAGGATGAGAAAGAGTGGTGGAGAAGGAGATGAGAGGAGAAGAGGATGAGTTGTCATCGGAGGAGGATGAGTTGCCGCTGGAGGAGGAAGAGGAGGAGTAGGAGGAGGAAGAGGATGAGAGATGAGGAGGAAGAGGAGGAAGAGAGATGAAGAGGAGGAAAAGAATGAAAGATATAGAAAAAATTTAAAATTTTCGACGGGATTTTAAACTTTAACCGACAAAATAAAAAATGTCATCGACTAAAGTTCAAAATTAGTAGCTGGGATTTTGAAATTTTTTAGGATACTTTAGCTGCCGAAATTAACAATTAAAGTTCAAAATTTTAGTCGGTAGTCGTGAATGCAATTGATATCCTCCAAGATTGGACAAAAAGAAACAAACAAAAGGAAAAAAAGGGGGGTAGCCTTCAACTCCATCATCAACTCCATCACTTGGTGGGAGCCCTCTGCAGTTGGTAGGGTTTGTGCATATTCTATGGCTTCATACTCCATGAATTCTCTCTGGTATCAGGACCTTGCATATCCCTCGTTGAAAAAGGCAGGACCTTACATATATCACACTCAATACTTATGTTTTCAGCTTTGAAACCATATGGATCAATATGTACAAAATATATTGAATCTAATGTCATCCTTTTCTGGACAAAAGCCAGAAAATAAATATATGAACTTATTTACCTGTAATGCATTCGCTTATAGCATCCAAAATATTTGCACGGATTTCTATATCAAGTTACTGCACACAAATTGCATTCTTATACTTCAGCAGTCCACCAAAAAAATCAAGTGAGTATGATATGTCATCGTTCCCGGATCAGGGAGTTATAACTTATAGTTATAATAACAACCTTATGCAATGCTTCCACTTCCACTAGAGCTGGAACGATGTAGTCAGATAACTTTTTATATATGTTTCATCACGACCTTGAGCTAGCCCTTTCTATATACCTAACTTTGCAAAGAACAGTAGCTCCGGCATTGGTAGAACAAAGCTAACTCTTTTTTATGATATAACCTCAAACGATATATAAGAGGAAGAAGCAAATACAGGCATCTGGTATCAATAATGATTGTTATCTGAAACAGCTAACTTCGTCACCTGTTCATGGAAATAAAATGTAAGGTAGTGGCACTAAAGTTGGAGAAAACTGCAACAAAATGACCTTTTTAGTATCATACCACTTGAGCTGTGGAAGAAAAATAATTATGATACTGACAAACCTGATCATAAATCTCAAGGATAGAAACCTTATTTAAATTCATCTACATAAATGAATCTTTTTTCCTACTAATCACAAACTCATTGAAGCTCTTCATGTATTTCTCAGTTTAGGTATATTCTAACTTAAAGTAAAATCGAACCCACAAATCACATATATACACTAAACCAAGGAAACAAACACTAATTTCTATGAATTACTAATAGCTAACTCGATTCATGTTTTCAATCTTCTTCCCCTGTCGTGATCGAATCTGAGCAGACAACAAAAACAATTTACTCACACAAGTCTCAATTATACAGCCACAGTGCCTCACGTAGAAGCTATCTATCTCACACAAAATCGAATTCCAAAAATAAGAACTAAACCCTAAATAAACCCGAGATTTATTTTCTGAACAAAAACAAAAACAATTGAACCCACATCCAATTTCCCTCGACAAACTCAATCAGAACATGTAGAGACACATAAGAATTTATCAAAAAAGAAAGAGCCTAAAAGGAAAATAAGAATCGAAATCTAATTATAGATTGGTTGGCGACCACCTCAAATCAAAAACCTGGCCCCCCTTCTTCCTCCACTCTCTCTGCTCTACCCCTTTCTGCCGACTCCCCCTGTCCCTCTATGACATTTGAGAGGCGCAAGAAGCTAACGAGGGGCGGCCTAAGTGGAAGAAAATGAGGCTTGTTCAGAAAAAAAAACAATTGAAAGAGGGGCAAATATGAAATAACTGTATTATTCTGCATTATGCATCTTATCATATTATTCGTTTTCTTTTTTTCATTGTTCTAATTCATCTTTTGATCAGAAACTTAGTACACATATTTTATATATAATACGAGATATATGGATTTTGTATTATAATTACTGTGCTGTAGAAAAAGGCCTTCTATATATTGACTTTTTCAAATAGTGGAGGCTAAATTAGATGTTCTTGCCTTGCTTATCTCCTTTTGAAAGTTTTGAGGTGCCGTCACAAATTATTGTAAAAGTTTTGAGGTGATTTCTAATGCCGTCACAAATATGTTACAACTTCAAAACCTTTTGACGAAAACAAAGGTTAACTTAGAAACGGCTTGCTGATGTTAGTATTACTCAAGTTATTACACAAGTTAGAAATATACCAAGACTAAATCATATTTGAAATGAATTAAGGATACAAACTTTGAAAAAGTATTATAAGCAAATCATGGGTAAAATAATTTCATCAGCACACCCAGCTCACTCCAATATCGTTATGTTCAAGTGCACAGTACCTGCATCTAAAACTGTTGTAAGGGTGAGTTTTCATCCTCGCTACTCAGTAAAGAGTTCACCCCGGTTAAATTTAAAAACATGTAAATAGTATATAGATTTCTGGCTAGTATTTAAAAACTACGTATATAGGTAAATAAAGATAAGATCAAAAACCTTCAATTTGTTCCAAAAACAACCTGATGATCAGTCACTATGCCAACTACCTCCTTACCAAAACTAATGTCATAACTGGCAAGGAGTAGCGAGATTGTCCATTTACGTCATACTGCCTAGAAGCGACGCCACACCTCAAAGGATGTCAGACGTCCTCCAGTCTGTACAGCCCCTCCGGAAGTTTAGGGGATCGAAACCCAAGGAAGTCACTATGCCCCGCTCACTCTCAGGTCATCACAGTATCGAAAACAATTGAAAACAAGCATGACATAATAGTATCAAATCCTTTAATCATAAATATATAACCACAGCCATGCAATCTTGTTTGTATACATAAGAAAAATCCTAACCGAGAGAGTCCCGAGTCACCCTTCCTGGAATATAGCAGCTTTGACACCATCTGATTCCTCAAGCAAACACCACCACCACTTTCTTGGCATTCCAGAAAACAGGAGTCCTAATCCGAACAATACTAGTGTGTTAGCATTTCTGATCCATAACCTTTATTGAAAAACAACTAATTCCACTTCAATGTCAAGAAGCATATTACTTGTCATGTTGGATATACTTAATTCTTTCCATCACTATGGACACAGAGACCTTAATTATACATCTCCAAGACTATCTTCAAATGATACCAAGTAGTACTGAAATCTCCATAATCAAATAAACAATTCTTTTCCAAATTATGAACTTAGCCAAGAGGACGTTTTACACTTTGCCACACAAAGTGATCATCTTCCTCATAACACTAACACATGCACACTACACCCAGATCGTGCAAAACCAAATATATATCAATTATAAGCTCAAGAGTTGAGTTTACCTTTCTCACAATATCATTTAATTCCTGTGTAGAGTTGGAATTGATCTCAAGCACCAAGTTCTGACCTTCCAGCCTTCACAACAAGCATAATTGAACTTTTTCAAGTCTGCACTATGGACTCCATATTAACCACAACAACACAACTCAGCTAAATTGGACAGAACATCTTTTCATTTGTTTTCCATTTGAGCAAATATACACTCTTAGACCAATCTCTGTGCTAAACAAGATTCTGAACGGCATGGCCATACTTCTACGCATGATTAGAGATCAAGGTTCTCAGTCCAAACTGTTCTGCCAACTCCATGCTCTAACCAGACTCTGCGCCTCACCACAGTTCACTAAATCTGTGATTAACCATGAATAAGTGACTATTAAATCATGCCCTGAAACACAACTTCAAACTGGAAATGAAGGCAACTAAACTAGAATCACCCTCGTTCACAGCTAACATGTAGTAGCTCAACTTCTCTCACAATACCCAACTTTGTAAATCATAATCGAAACCGGCATGCAAGTACAAATTCTTCTAGACCTCGACTGAAAGATAAGTCTCCATACCTCAATTGCTATTGCTATCACCGGTAACCAGAGTTGCTGAATAATCATGCAAAACCGCCACAGGGGTTGAACTTTACGAGACTCAATTCGCTGTCGGGATTCACCAGTTGACTGAGGAGAGTCATACGCTGCTTGCCACCGTCAAGAGGACTCAGATGTCATCGTTCAAAGATGATCGAGACGAACATAAGAGATAGGCTCATGGGGTTTACGAGTCAAAGATAAGGTCCAAAGTTTCTACGTTCTTCTGTCAAGCTTGGGCTCATATATAAACATCAATCCAATGGCTACTATACACCAATTAAAATCCACAGTCAAGATCAGATCACCATTTGTTTTCCTTTTTATTTGAAACAATAATAAGTAGCTGCTTCACGGTGTTAAATTATCTTACAAGGCCCTAGGTGCGACATATATTAATCTCACAAAATTTTCTGTTTAACTTCTTTAATATCACGGGGTCTCACAGAGCATTTACAAAGAAATGACACATATGAGAAACATTAAAAACGTTAACGTGAGTGGATAAAAATAAATATCTAAAAATAAGTATGGGTGCTTTGAAATATTAAAATCAACATTGATGTTCTCCCTTATAATTTTCGAAAGCATTTATGCATGCCACATTTGGATAAATAAGTCAAGAATAAAAGTCATGTCAATCTCATCGGCTCAAAAGTCAATATGAGAAAGAGAAAGATGTTTCACTATAACGATGAGTTTTTCAAGCTAGGGCCAAAGTCTGTAAGGCTCAAATTGTGCCCAGCTCACCTTCAGGTGAGGACCACATATAAATAGGAGTGTCACACGCTAGAAATTATATATAAATATATAAATAAATAATTATATATATACCATTCCATTGAGGGATCCTTATTTTTTGTTTATTTTATAAGGATAGGTATTCGACAAACTTTTTCGATCACATATCAACATCTCCACCGTTCAATACTCAGATGTGTATATGTAGATTATTTCTACAAAATTTCATCATATTTGGTGATTGTTAAGGTTTCGAAATAACTGAAATCAATTTATGGATCAAATTTGTCAAATCTGCACCGTTAATGCCTATAATTTTAATTTGTAGTTTTGAACACCTTAATGATCATCAATTTAGATCAAATTTTACAGAGGTGATCTACATATTAGGACCTAATAATTGAATGATTAAGATTGAAAAACGGTATGGAAAAGTTTGTCGAATGTCTATACCTATAAATAAACCAAAAATAAGGATCTCTTAGTGGAATGACATATATATATATAACGATCGTTCATGGTGAAATAAAAATACAAGAAAATCATAGAAGAACACTTTCTCAAAATAATTCATTTTTATGGTCACATAGTTCTTAAAATAAACAATTTGTATAAACAAAAGATTATACTCACCTATGAGCTGTTGACGATCAAGCTCATTTATTTTTAAAATAAAAATTATTTTCTTTAAATTATCAAACCATCATCAGAAATTCCATAAGAATTAAATTATCACTTGTCACCCAACACCCAACAAATCAAGGCAAGTGCTTCATAAGGCACGACACATACACATAACGGTCCTCTGACCATGATCATCACAATCACCAATTATAGTTTATTTAAATTCGTTACATAAGAAAAATTCATTTTACTAACCCTATGGACCGTAGTCGATCAAGTTCATATGTTTAAAAACTAAAACTTCAATTTTCAAAAAAATGATTTCATAGTTTAAGAACAATTAACTATAAGGAAATTATTAGTTCAAACGAGAACCTCAGTGAGATTTACTTATCTTAAAACTCCCGCTGCGTCTTTTCTTACCAAGAGGAAATGAACAAGTTCCCGTCAAACACCTATGTAATAAAAACAACCTTAGTTATTAATAGGTGCATTTTATGCAACGTTCTTAATGTATTTCCGACTCTATTTAGCTATGTAATTCCTTTAACAATATTCATTGTAACTTAGTTTGTGTTTTTAGGTCGCAAATAAAGCTAAGAAATACAAGAGAAGCAAAAAAGAAGAAATCTTGACGAAAAATGAATCAATGTGGTGCAAGGAAAGAAATAAAAAAATATGTCATAAATGATTAGTCAACTTCAACAGAGGATTTTGATCAGCTCACAATGATCTAGGAGATAAAATTTATATCAACGGAAAGCTACAAGAGTGTATTTTCCAAAACATTTTACATATCATCAATATCTATTTTTATGAAGACGTTTTGACCATTTTAGTAACTGAAAGTCAGTCTGCCTGAATTTCTGATATGGACCGAAACTTCAATTTCAAAGCTCATACCACAAAGGCAAGTCCATGGACGAAAATTAAGGTTTTCTAACCCTAATAGCAGTTGCTTATATATAAAATATGATGTAACATAATTCGAGACATCTATCTTCGGACACACAACGCCAGTCCATTGCCGTCATCTTTTTCTCATTCACCTTCTAATGTTTTATTTTATTTTCCTATATCTTTCTAGTAGTCTTTGATAGTTAGGGCATATTATCTAGATATTGAATGTTTGTTGATTCATTGGTTTCTCATTGATAAATTCCGGTTTTGTTTATTATGGTTGAAAACGTAGTAAGCATGCTAGGATTTTATTGCTATGATTTTGTGTTTTGATCATCATGTCAAGCATATTATCTAGAGTAGCACATGAGTGACTTGAGCCCCATTCATATGGATTGACATCTAGATAGATTAGGACAACATCAGTACTGAAATTTCCTAGATTTATTCATAATCTTTTCGATCTTAATGACATCTATGTAAAAGCTGTGGTAGAACATCACTCTAGGTTCCATGTTAGAAGCTAAGTTAAGTTGAATACATCATTCTCTTAACATATCAATTAATATTAAGGAAATTGAAAACCGGTTTCTACATATAGAAACCCTAACCCCTTTTTTCCTATTTATACTTAAACCCCCAAATTATCGTTGATTGTAACTTTTACATACGAAATCTGTTTTACACGTGCCGCATGTCCACATATTCGTATCGTCAAGCACTATAACTTCTGTGAATGAAGATTTTACAAATAAGTTAAGGATAAGAAAGTCAACTTTTAGTCATTTAAAAGGTGACGTTTTTAAGTTTCAAGACTCGACTTCTCAATTACGAAAATAATTCCGCAACTAAAACTTTCAGTTAATTCCAAAGTATTACAGGGAAATTGATATGAAAAATCGGGGTCACTACAGTAGTAGCAGTGAGCTAGGCACAGAGGATGGCAGTAACAGCTCGCTAGTCTGAAAAGACGCAGTAGCTGCACGCTAGGCACAGAGGACAGTAATAAAAGCTCGTTAGTCTTAAAGACGCAGTAACAACATGTTAGGCACATAGGACGGCAGTAGTAGTGCGACAACATGAAAGAATTGCTAGAAAAAATTAGAATAGTGCCGGCAGTAGCACCTTCCGACCTGACAGTAACACCTTTAAACTCTACAGTAGTAGTAGCAGTGCATCACGTCAACATCGGAGAATTGTCAAAAAAATTACAATATCACTGGCAGTAGCACATTTCAACTCAGATAGTAGCACATTTTAACTCGACAGTAATAACATGCCATATCTGTAGATAATTTAATATGTAATGAAGGGTAACTTAATAAAATATAAAATGACATATAAATTGTTATTAATATTTGTTTTTAAATATCTAAAATAATATATAAATAATTAAATTATAATTTACTACCTCAAAAGCGAAACGTGCCGCCTCATTAACTAAGAAACATCGCCATCTTCCCTATCCGCCCCACTCCACCTTCAATACCCTCACCCACCTCCCTCTCCCAGCGCGTCATCTCACTCTCCTCAACCAATCCAAACCTACAAACCCTACTTTCACTTTTCGAACCAAAAAATTATGAATTCCTATTGTCCATCGGCTATAATAAAATTATGAATTCCTATTGTCCAACACTGCCACGTTTACAGCGTGTGGTGGCCCATCTAAAAACCACATTTGAAGCAAAAAAAATCGAGAGAAAACAGGAAGGGAAGGGAAGGGAAGGGAAGGGAAGGGTTGTGTTGTGTGAGTCGTTGTTTGTTGTGAGAAACACAAGAAACGTAGCAGCAGCCACATATAAAAGCAACCCCTCATTCCCTTGTATATTCTTTCTTCTTCTACACGAACCCACGCATAAAACATTGCCTCTCTCTCCACACACTCACTATATATGATGGTTGCAGCGGCGCCACCCACTGAGGACGTCGACGATTGGGTCAGACTGGCCATGAATGACGACGTGGCGGTCGTCGGTGTTCTTCTTGACATCAGACACGCCGAGCCGCCTCCTCAGCTGTGCCATGGCGCCTCTCCAGTTATGAAGCTCGAGTGGAGCGTGCGCCAGAGGCGCACCAAGCACGTGCCACGGAAACAAAGCGACGTTGTTGAAGTCAAAAAGAAGAAGAAGAAGGCGGAGGAGTCGACCAGAGCCAGCCCCACCACGCCGCTCTCCTGGAGCGGCGCCACTTCCGTCAGCGGCGGCGAAGAGTCCAGCAAGCCGCCTAAGCCGGCCGACGCCGCGAGATGTAAGGTCTGTCGTCTTTGTCCACTGGTTCTCTTCTCGCTTTCTTTTTGCGTCTGACTCACCCAGGCGGGTCGGGTTTAGATTTGTTCTCTTTTTTCTTCAATTTTTGTATTGGACCAAAGTGCCCCTCGGCAAGGTCTAATATACATGGAACGGTGGATACTGAAAGCTTCTATGACGATAAGTTGGGTAACACTTGGGTTCTTCCCAACTGCTTCGCTATTTTATCCCCGTATGCATGTGGTTCTCTCGTGACCGCCGTCCGGACCGGTCCATACTCGCCGGTCGTATGGACTGGCCGTTGTCGTTTTTCCTTTTGTCAACATCTTTCCCGGACCAAAACACCCTCGTCATTTTCAAAGAAATGACCTTCCACTTTCCATTTATATAAAGCTCAGGGAAAAAAATCGTTGACTTCCATTCAACGCCATATAGAGCCCGACGGACTCACGGACACTATCACGTTTTATTTTACGCTCCTGTCCACACTTATTTGCCGAAAGGACCAAACCACCCTTTCTCCAAAGTCACAGCCAGCCCCAGAAAATGCCCAACAGTCTCCGAACCTCTTGTGTCGGAAGTCAACACAGTACCTGCCATCGGCATCTAGCAGGTAAACTTCCCCGAAATGACATAACACTCCCCGCTAAAGTCAAACCCTACTCGACAAACAGGGGCGTTTTGGTAAATGGAAAAGACATCGTCACCTGCTTTCTCGGTGGCGTGTTTTGGTGGCAAAATAGTTGTAGTTTGTTGTGCAGTGTGCGAGGGAGATAATGATTGGGTGAGGTCGGTCGCACTGTAGCGTTTGAGCGAACGGTGTCGTTTGCACGCGAGGAGGTCAGAAATAAGCAAGGAAAAACCTTGGGTCAAGCTTGGATCCAATGGGAGTAAAAGCTTAAAGCGCTTCTGATGTAAAAATTTTACAATACTCATGTTGTTTCGGTGGGGTCCATGGGGAGATTAGATAGAATTTTGAGACATTTTTAAACGGGTGAAACTGTGAAAGTGCTTTTTTTAGTTGCATTTTGTTTTGTTTTGGTGGCTTGAAAAAAGTGGCTCACAGTGGGATGAGAATAGACGTGTAAATGGATCGGATCGGATCTTATCTAGACCGGCTCCAGATCCGTGGTTTTTAAACGGGTTTGGATCGAAAATTTGATCCGTTGATCCGTTAAGAACCCGGATCCGTTAAGGACCCGTTTACTAAACGGATCGGATCTGGTTGATCCGATCCGTTAAGGACCCGGATCCGTTTAAAAATAATTAAATAATAATTAAATATATTATTATTAATAAATATTAAATAATATGATAATTATCTAGATAATTTAAACATTCATTTCTAAATTGCTTTTAAAATATGATTTGATGAAGTTGAAGGTTGTTAATGCCTATATATTTATGCTAAAAACATTGGAGGTCAAATATTTTAATTATATTAATGTACTGTTAAAGAGTATTTTAAGCATGTAATTCAACTTTTGATGTAACCTTTATTTTCTTATAAAATTTCATCGATGTTTTATAATAAAACTAAATTATTATTAAAATTTGATATATTTATTATTATAAACGGATCGGATTAACGGGTCGGGTATCCGTTAACCCGCCGGATCCGGATTTGTATCGAGCTATTAAAGATTCGACTGGTAACGGGTCGGATCCGGATTTAAAGTTTCTATTACGGATCCGGATCTGGATCTAGGTGGATCCGGTCCAGATCTGATCCAGGTCTAGATGGGAAGAATAGCTTTGTCACCCTAGTTACATGGTCTACTTGTCAACTAACATTGAGTTTTTTTTTCAAATTATGTTTTTTTAGGAATTAAATTTTGGGGCTTTGTGGTTGGGACATTAGAAAGCCAAGTTGCTCCAACAGAGCAAAAGGAGGATGGAGTCGCCGTGTTGCACACTTGATTTGATATTTTATTATTTTTTTAAGTCCTTTTTATATTTAGGGTTTAAAGTCTTTGTGGGCAGCTTTTGTTATTTTTAATAGAATTATATACAGTTTGTTTAGGACGTACAGCCCAGAACTCAACTATTTTGTTCCATCTAGAATCTTATGGCAAATATGACTTCTTTTCGTATAGAGCTTCTGCTCTCAACTGTCTTTATTTTGCCGTGCATCAACACTGCCATCATGTCTTTGCGGCCCATATGAAATGGTCACAATGTGCATACATGATTGAAGCGCCAACATTGTCACGGGAAAGTCATGAGAGCGTAGGAGGGAGTCCTCTTTAGAGGCACTTGTAGCGGTGAAAATTTATGGGTTGGGTGGAGTTGAGTTGTGGGCCATTGGAGTGATTTCCACTTACTCTACCCTCATGTTTGTGCTTGGTGGATGAAGGGCTTGGTTTTGCTTTCTTTGTAGTTTGTTTTTCTTACAGTACAACTTGCTGGAAGTGCCCTTTGCTGACTGATTCTCTGGTTTTATGTTGCTGTTTGTGTAGGTTGCCGTTACGAGTTGCACAACCATCTCCAAGAGGCCAAGAAAGAGGAAGGTAAATATAACAAGATCTTCTTGGGCATTGGAGGTGTATGAATTTTTAGTTAAACGAAAGAAAATCTGATAGAGTAAATTAGTTAATCTCATACTGGAACATTAACGCAGACAACTCTGGATAGCCATAGATCCCTGAAATTCTTGAGTAAACCCAAGGGTGATATGTTGATGAACATTTCATATATAATTCTGTTTCTAATATCCTAAAAAATTCCATTTAATAAGTGGCCTTGATACATCTGCAACTAGGTATGTTTTCCCTGATGCATGTCACGAGTATGAACAAATACCTTTGGTATAATATAAACTACTTAATTGTTGCTTCAATATCTTCTATCATAGGTCTACTTTTGGATGATACAATCAGTGTAACTATACTTCTGTCACTGGTGTTTGCTATTGAAAAATCCAGAGGGTAGTGAGTCTGTACCAGTTTAAGGTTTCTGCACTTCATGTGAGTGTAGACATATATAAAATGTCCAGCATGGAGTGAGAATTAGCTAGCATAGCTAGATGACTACTTATCTTGGGTTTACATTATTTGAAGTGAAAAAATTGAAAATAGTTTTATGCATCTTTGCTCCTCAATATGGAACGTTTACAGCCATCATCTTGCCATTATTTCAGGATTTTTTTTATTTTTATTTTAAAAAAATATTAATAACTCACACACCCTACAAATGTCAGTGAATAGTATGGTTGAGGTTACACATTCCCCTTTTCATTCCCTGCTCTTAATTTTGTTATTTGTGGTGGTGAGTTGACTAAACTTATGACTTATTTCTCATACCGTAGTAAATTGTTTTCCCGGTTCTTTGCAGACATTAGCTCAACTTAAAGAGGAGGAGTGTCTTCTGCTGAAGGAAAGACGCAATCTGAAAAAGGTACGATCCTGAGAAAATATACCTACTAGCCTATATATTTTCGTTTTTGTTATCCTATCATGCCTGAGTCGAGATGCCTGAATACTGATTTGTTTAATATATCTGTCTGCAGGAACTACAAACACTACGCCTCAATGTTGAGAAGCAGAGGGTCACAAATGAAAGCTTGAAAAAAATTAAGGTAAACAGGCTACTACCACCCCTGTACAATTATTTATGCTGAAATTTCAATGAAAATTATAGTTAAAAACTTCATACCGATTCATTTTGGTATGCAAATTGTACTGAAATGGATTTACCGTTTGAGGATGACATCTGATATATTCGACATGGCATATTACTCATAGCCAAGTCATTTTGCATGTTTCATCAAATGCTCATTTGTTGACTAAATATTGAAAGCTAGTCTGAGTTTTCTTTTATAGCTCTTGCATATGGTTTCACAAATTGATTCCTTGAGGAATGGCCAACATCAGTTAGCTAATGTCAGCCCCTGAGTTGCTGAATGTTTGGAGTCACGAGTTTGTATTCTTATTAAGAGACTAGAAACTTTATGCAAATGAAGCCTTCTATGCTTTGCATGCTAATAGCTGCATAAGTTATTTAGTTGGATTGAAGAATCAACTGCACCAAGATTCTAGGATATATTGTCTCTCAAATATGCCGATTTATTTTGGTAGATTTCACTGTTTATATGATTTCTGTGTTTAGCACCTATAATTCTTTGGGCCTCAGAAAAGTGGTTAGAACCTATACTTCTTTGTGCCCTTGTTGCATCTTTTGAGGTCACAGATGTTAAGCGTTGAAATTGTTAGGTAGACATCTGGTTGCCTCTGCTCAGAGATGTTATATTAATAGTTACTAATGAAGTATCAAACTTTACTCTCTCATTAGCACTTTCTAAAATTACACCCAAGTAATAAGTTCTTAAGTCATTATCTTAGGTGGACATTTGTGTGTGTGTATTGTATCAGCCTGCATGATTTAATGCTTCATTTGCATTGAACTAGTTGTACTTGGCTTGCAGAATACAAGCATCAAATCAATTTGTAGTATTAGTCTTGAGAAAATGAATTAACCTACAAATTCATCATAAGCATTATAACCTGTAATTTTAACATGGTAGTGTAAAGAAAATACATGTTTTCATGACACATTCTATATTTCCATAATGGTATACTGTAAATTTGGTTATTTCAACTGTGAGACGGTGAATAACCTCGTGTGTGTTACCTGTTTTTAACAGCTGGAGCAAACAATGATGGAAGTTGTATCTTCTTCTGCAACAGGTGAAGGCATTTGGTATCAACCCGCACAAGTAAATGCAGTTAGTGAACTTGCTAGAGTCATTGATCTTGGCACTTCAAAGAGTTCCTGTCCATCCCACATTTCTAATATGGTACATGAAGTTGGGAACTGCCGAGAAGCTGCCTTTCCACTTCCCGATTTAAATCTTCCATTTGAGGACAATCAGAACCCCGGGGCTTTATATGGTATCAGCTGAGAAGAGTCAAAACTACACTAATATTAGACTTTTCTAATTATGCGGCATCAAGTTCAGCAGCAGCATTTAGCTTAATATGATAAAGTTCATCCATCCTAATTGTGTTTTTAGGTTGACAAAATGAAGTGTAATTATGCAAATCAGTTGTCTTGACTGCTTATTGAAGTAAAAGTGGCACTGAGAATAGCTTAGAGATCCTGACCCCGTAGTTTACAATACGTTCTTCCTCTTTCAATATTTGAAGTCTTTATAAAAATTTTATGCCTGCAGTTTTTTGGTGACATCCTCATTCCTCTGTTTTCATAATTTTTCTTTAAGAAATTTTGATTACACTGCTCCATAGTTAATTGATGCGTCTGTTATCTTACACTGTTTACATTGCAATACTCACTTCCCTAGTTCTTTGTTTTTTCTCTTCGTTTTTCATTACATTAACAGTTACAAGAATTAGTGTTGAGATAGGGAATATGAGACCTTACCTGTGGCCTGTGGGTTTATAAGGGATTGAGTCATTTTACTCATTATCAATTGGTTTTGGATGTGAACCCCAAACTATTTTTATCAACTAGTGGGAGATGAACTATTGGGTGAGATAGTTTACTAACCATTGGCTGAGTTTTACAATTGAACACGCTTAGTTACATCTAGTGTCGTGCAAGTTAGTGACCTCTATCACCCTCTCCTAGTTCTCTTCCTTCGTTTCTATGGTCCTTGCTGCCCTGGCTTCCATTCGAAGTGATTTACCTTTTAGGAGTGTGTTCTGAAAGGATTCTCACCCCTCTGTACCAGGAATGGTTGCAACTTGCAAGGAGAAAATATGCAGAATGTTTTAAGGGGAATTGGTACAGAAGCATCAATGTCTACAATGGAGACTTTGTCATTTGCAAGGAATTTTTATGAGTTTATTTCCAGACATTACTGGTTATACTAGTTTGGAAATGTTAGAAACAACTGGAGGGTTTTCAGTTAATTGTTTTGAATAGAATCTTTTCCCAAGTATCAACATTTCTTTTCAAAAGAAGTCGCTGCATTTCAACCACTTCCCAGACTTACAAGTCTCGCTGCATTCGATCGCTCTTGACTTCAACTGTTCCAACCGATTCCAGAGCATCACAACCAAGGCTGATCAAGTCGGACTCATCCTCAAAGAAGTCTAATTATTTTCTCAAAGTCGATGAGTTTCATAAAATCCAATAGTCATCACTCATCCATATAGGTGATAGAGCTGGTATATGACTGCCAGCGAATTCTTTTGCCAATGGGATTTATCACACAGCCAATGGGATTTCACTCCTGGGCAATGACAATTTTTTGCTCATACATATGATCAGACTGGCATTATAACAATTTTTTTTTCAGCAGAAAACACGGTTTTTTTATACATAATACGGAAAAACCTCTATAAATGAATAATGTCGTAACCATGAAAAATTATTATTTTAGAAGAGTTATTATATTATCGATAAATAAATAAATAAATAAATAAATTATTCATTTATCGGTAAATAAATTATTACTTTATAGAGAGTTTGTTGTAAAAAAGTTACAGTAATTTTGCATAATATAAAGGAAAACAAAGGAATATATAAGGATACTTTATAAATAATTAAATTAATAAATTAAAATTGTTAAAAGTTTCCTTAATTTGTATTATGAACATTATTCTCTCTTTTTAATGTATTTTATCAATTATTAATATTTTTTCATGATATTTTTAATTATTTATTACTTTGAATTGTATATTCGTTGAGACCTAAAAGGAGTCTGAAAAAATATTATTTTATGCATTTAACGAGTTACCTAGTAATATAAACTGGTTCCTAGTTGAGACTGGAGAAAATTATTATTTAATCGAGGTTATTAATTTATCGAACATTTATTTAAGGAGCTGAAATTTGCACCCTTAGTTTTACATTCTATACACTCCTCAATTATATAATATTATTTCAACCCTTACTCGGCATCCCTAATATTGTCCACGTGTTAGGCTTGAGGACTCACCACACGTACGAGGATGTGTTGAGATACAAATCTCACATCGTGAAAAATGAGACATTGTCTGTGGATTATAAGAGTTTATGCTACTCTCTTTATTACCAATTGATTTTAGATTCGAACCCCAAAACATGGTTTAACATGCCTTGCCAAAACAGCAAAAGTGGAAACTAGCTGAAATCGCCACCACTGCCACCACCCTCAAACCTGTCAACTTCATACAAAAACCACCTACATGCAACCACAATAACCTTAGAAGGCCTATAGGAGCAACCATAACTCCCAGAACTGCCGGACGCGCCTACACGCGCAGCCACAGCCGACGGCGCGTGGGCGTCACGCGCCTCTACCTAAAACATAGAATTTCAACAAACTCAAAACGTGAAAGTTGAAGTTCAATGCAAGAGGAACAACTTTAATACCTGGAGTTTTGATCACCTCGGTCCGAAAGTGGCCCAAAACTTCTTCGAAAGGAATAATTCGTGATCTGCACCTCCACGCTCCAAATTGACCTTTAAGGGATACACCTGCGTGTTTAGAAGGAGGAGACGATCACAACAAGGGTGGTTTGAGCTCCTAGAACCACCGCAAACAGCGGGTTGAAACCGGGTCTAAAACCAGGTCGCCGCCGCTACTATGCGAGCAAAGTTGCGCAGTTCCAAGCCTAATTGGGCCACGCCGCTACCACAAGGAGGCTCGCACAGAGGAGAGGAAGAGATCCCGACCGGTCTCTTCGGCTCAGGTGGCCTGAGCTCACCACAAAAGTCGGGTCCGCCGGGTCCGGGTCGGGTCAGTTCGAAATTTCTGATAGTGAAGGGAACGCGTGCACGTGGAAGGAGAAAGAAAATGGGTTATTTCCATTTTTGAAAACCCATCCCTTCTATTTATATACTTTCTAAAGATAGAAACCCAACTTCTGTTGACCATAACATCTCCACACGGTATCCGATTCACACTTGCCGCTTGTTCACGGACTCGTATCGTCGAGCACTACAACTCTCGTGAAGGAAGTTTTCTGAAAACATGACATAGTAAAAAGTCAACCTTTGACCCCTTTAAATAAGTCGTTTCCGAGTGTCTCTTGACTCCGAACACTTGACACTCTTCTCGAAGGTACGAATACGCACCAATACCACTAATTAATTTCCAGGTTATTTCACTCGTTAATAATTCAGAAAAACTAACAGCGCAATTACAACCCTCTGTAACACGTCTAGTCCCGGTAAAAAGGTAAATTTTTGGGACGGGGTGTTACATGAGGTCTATCCCGGTATCGTTTGGACAGTTGAAAATGGTTTGGGGAATAAGGGTTATCCCTTCTCAAGGGGGATTACGAGTGAATCTTTCTTGGGATGAGTCCCGCACGTCCTATCTCGAGTTTAGGGAGGTAAACTCGCTAGTAAAAACAAAATGAAAAAATAGAAATAAGAGATGAGAAGACGTGAGTTTAGGACATGAACAGTTCTTAAATTGAAAACAAAAAATGAGAAAAATATGTTGGAATTTTAGGACCATATAGGTTTTGACAAGTAAGAGGCTAGTATTAATAAAGCCAGAAGGCCTATTTGACTTTTTTTAAAGGTTAAATTTTTGAAAATGCGATTATACCCATGATATATTATTATGCATAAGTATAGTACTTTTTAAAATTAGAGGGTAACACTGAAAATGTACATAAAACATAAATTATCTACCCACTTTGTTTAAGAAAAGGCAAATTGACATGTGCTTGGCATATGTTAGGAGGCTAGTTTGTATTAAGAATGAGATGTATTAAGTATGATATGGCGATCGGGCCGGGGCGTGACAATTGGACCTTGATTGACGTGGTCTACCCCATTTACGTATAATTTGCTATGGGGAATTCTAACCGTGAGAAATAAACTTACCCACATTTTTATATTGGCTGCTACATTTTTATTATGAACGGACGTCCGCTATATAAACAGACTGTCTATATATATATATAGAGAGAGAGAGAGACTTGATCAGGTTCGAAGGTCTGTTCCTTAGCTAAGGAACAAATTTCATTATTTGACCCACTTCTCCATCATATTTTATCATCTTAACCGTTCAAATTTTAGGTATATATGTGTAGATCACCTACAAATTTTTAGCCAAATTAATAATCGTTAATGCCTTCAAAGCTGTGATTTACAGCTATGGTTCAAGAATGAACAGTTTAGACAGTTTCATTGATTTGAACACCTTAATGATTATCAATTTGGCTGAAAATTTGTAGAGATAATCTGCACATATATACATAAAATCAGTTAAAATGAGAAATATGATCGAGAAGTGGGTCAAATAATAAAATCTGTTCCTCAGCTAAGGAACAGACGTCTATATAAACGGACTGTGTATATATATATATATCCAGAGAAAAGCATTTTTTTCAAATTAAAGTGTGAAGTTACTTATCTGACTCACTTTTCGGTCATATTTTCACATCTCAATCGTTCAGTTTGTAGACCCTAATGCATAGATCACTCATTCCAAGTTTCATCCACATTGATGATCGTCTGAGTACCCAATTTGATTAAATCAATGAACAGACCATAATTCTGTCTAACCAGTGTTTGTGTAAATAATGATTATGAAACCCAAAATGATTATCAAATTCAATGAAACTTGGTAGAAATGATCTATGCATTATGTTATTCAAACAGAACGGTAGAGATGCGAAAATATGACTAAAAAATAAGTCAAATAAGGAACTTCACCCTGTAATTTAAAAATAAAATTTCACTCAAGATATGAACAGATATATATATATATATATATATATATATATATATTTTCTCATATTAATTGAAAATGAAATATGGTTTTTGCTGTTGGTGGACACCAAAAGGAAAGTTTCCATTTGACCAAAAAAGTGTAAAGAAAAATGTTCATACACCTGAGCATATATTCCCATCTCCATAGTCCATGACAAGCTGTTCAACTTTTAGAAAACCAAAGAGAAGTTGAAAAACGCAAGCAATAGAAAAGCAAGTAACCCACATTAACACCCCTAAAAAAAACACAATTATGAGAGTATTAAACATTGCAATTATTTATAACCACTACTACACAGGCAAGAAAATGACATGGACCCAGAAAGAGACAACTGTTTGCCTTAATTCTGCCACTAAATGCCAAATTTCACCCCTCGTTGTAATCATCGTTCATCTTTTCTCTTTCATCAGAGTTCTCGGTGAGAACTCGAAGCCAAAAAGATATAGAAGCTGTGAAACAAAACACAACCCCTTTTATCTTTTTGTTGTAGAGAGAGACCTTAATGCTGAATCGGTCATAAGGGGAAAGTTGGGATTTGGAGGTCTTTGATCAAGGCTTGCTAGTTTGATCTCTTTCCCCATGGAGAATCAGAAGAAGGTTGATGGGGCTCTGGAGGGGTTTGCTCCGGTCTCTTCCACAAGAATTGATTGGAAACCCAGAAAGAGATCAGGTACTCTTTAGTTAGCTTTACCTTCTATCTTTTCATGAATTGAAACAACTTCAGCTTGATTTGTGAATTGTGATTCCTTAATTAGGCCATTAGGGCAATACCAAAGTACAAACTTATGTAAATCTTAGTAGCTAACTGGATGCCTTCGAGTTTTTGAAGCTGGTATGCTTCTTAAGCGTTGTGTCTTAATTTTAGACTTTAGAAATTTATCGATCAATTCAGCTGAATTGTGCTGTAACTCCTTTGATATGAATATGATCATTGTTTGGAAGAGCTGCTGTTGCCTTGTTGGGATCATTGTTTGGAAGAGTTGTTGCCTTGTTGGGTCTCAAGAGAGAGACGTAAAAACGTTTGTCAAGAGTCGCTTACTTTACTCGTACGTTACTTTACTGGCATGAATCGCCCCTCTCATTATTATATGCATTCTTTATAAATAATAATAATAATAATAATAATTTTGGCCTATAAACTTCACGTGCTCAAAAGGTTAATCATGTCATCTTCAATTGTAGTCATTTTTGGGTTTTTCATTTTTACTTTCAATGGAGAAATGATATTTCATTACCATCATAAACTTAGAATATATGTTTTTTGTTAACACTTGGTATATTTAATGTACTTAATGTGGTTTTGTGCACCATGTACTAGTTTTCATCCAATATTTAATTTTGTCACACATAATGTGTATCAATGAGGATGAATTTGATCTTGCTGATGTTTTTATTCTTTCTGGAACTTGCTGTATGGTTCAGCTATTTTCACCTAATAATTGGCTTCCAGAATTCAACCAATTCTTTGGAAACAAACATGAAAATATCAAGATTTTGATTGTTTCTATCGGCATACAACTGTCAATGATGGGGACTCTACCAACATTTCGAATTATGATATTTCCCTTGTTCTTTTTTCGGCGTGTTTATTGACAAAGTTTCCAATTACCCTATTTAGACATAGTTATAAAATTCCTTAATGACTCCTTCCCTAGACGCTCCTAATATTGGTTTGATATGGCCAGGAATTCAGGGCTTCATATCACTCCAATGCATATCACATAGTATTAATGCCAGTAATATGCCAATAGCTAGGAAATTTGAAGATATCAGCAGCAATGGAATTGTAACCCCTCTGATTCATGAATGGTTATTTCTAGTTTGAGTAGAAAGTATTGCTGGCTTTGTGGGTTTTTAGTCAACAATAATTCAAGTGTCCTCCAATTGGCTTTAGGTAGGGTTGCCACACTTTCTTCTGGCTGATGTGTTGTTGTACTTCACATTTTAACCCTCGCATCTCTTCCTAAACATTAACAACATAGTATACATGGTCAGCATTAACATATTAGTGCCTTCAATATTTACTGTACAAATGTGCTACAATTCTCTAAATTCGACAAGCATTAGAGTGGTAACTTGTTTCTAACAGCTAGCGGGAGGAGTATAGAGAAGGTAACAGAGGACACTGCTAACAATACTCCCAACAAACAGGAAGAATACACTGAGCCCGATGATGATATGCTACAGGACTCAACTGCAGCTCCTGAGATGACAGAACGTCGAAAGGCTCTGTTTGAACCCTTAGAACCTACGTTCAATAGCATTGGGAAACGACCATCTGCTGAGTCCTTGCTTCCTCCTCCAGACTTTGATTCCACGAGCTATCCTAAAGGGTGGCTGATTGGAAAAAAGCGAAAGCTGGTTAATGTTGATGTGGTTGAGAAAATGAGGCGGATTGCCATTCAGGAAATGAACAGAAAGGTGTCATTTCCAAACATTTCACTCGCCTCATCTCCAATCAAGTAAATGGAATGTGGAATATACATAACCATTTTTCACTTTGTTTTCCAGGATAGGGAAATAGATGGGCTAAACGAGCAATTGGAGGAAGATGCAAGGTGCCTAGAACACTTGCAACTGCAGCTCCTGCAAGAACGAAGCAAACGAGGAGAAGTAGAGAGAGAGAATGCAATGCTGCAAGACCAGATTACCATGCTAATGGACATGTTGCAGGAAGATGGCAATGTGGGTGATGACGAAGGCCCTGGTGAACCTTGATTGTCTATTTTGTTGTGCTTGTGTCAGTTGTGTGCTTTATTCTTTAATTTGTACATTTCATCCTATACATTACAAGTATAATACATGCATATAAATATACTGGTTTGGTCTGCTAGTGCTAGTCAATTGTCCTGAATTTACATATGCAATATGGTACTTGCAAGGATATACAGCAGTCATATCTTCAAGATATACGTCTTGGTTTGTTGATATACATATTGCTTTGTTAGAGCAGAATTTACAGCTCTTTCTTGAGAATATATCACCAACCAATACTTCTTTTGCGTCTAGATATCTCATCCCAATCATTTGAACAAGTATTCTGAGCGACAAAAACAGATTTATTTTTCCGAGAAAATATACATATAGTAATTCAGAACTCCATTTTATTGTGTTTAGCACGGGCGAGGTAAAGCTTAAGCAACTTTCTGGACAACATACATTTGTGAACCCCTAAGCTTGCAGGCGTTTTAGTATCTACCTCCCAACTACTATATTCGCACAGTTAACTACATCCGATCTCTATGCTTTTTTACAAGTCTGGGATGGTAAGGCGATCATTACATAGCTTTAGCTATATCGTTACCTCTATGAAAAATTAAATAGAAACTGGGGAAGCGAGGCTATCCTAGGCATATGCAGAAGAAATTCCCCAAATGAATCCCGTCTTGGGATTCCTAGTTGCTCATGGTCAGAAGCGTCAGTGCTCCCAACCTTGGGTGTGTCAAACCCTTCTCCAATCTTACTCTGGTAACCTGATGCAGCGGAGTTGGTTTCAGCCATTCTCCCATCATCACTCCTAGCATGCAAGTTTTGTGCAATACTAGGATCCTTCTGCAGTAGGCAACAAAGGGAGTTGACCCTTGACATGAGGGACTGCTCGTCAGATGGTAAACTGAGTTGGGAGTCATTAAACAAGTATTGAGTAATCTCCTCTAGAATGTCGCTGCCAGGTTGCTCCTTGCCAGCAAACATGGGAGTGCCAGACATCTTTTCCGTAATGCAATGCCCAATGTGGCTTACAAAGTCGCTCACTGACATCGACGAGCTACGTCCAGGAACCTTGATTTGATCAAAGTTGCTTGGTAACTTTAAGATTCCAGCTCCAAGGTTCCCCTTCTGTGACATCGCAGAGGTGTCCAGTACTGTATAGAAAGACGATCATTATAGATAATCCACAACAAAAATTATACCAAAAAACAGAAATACCTGTCATACTTTAACACAGACATCAAATGAGAAACCAGGGTTTCATAGTTTCAGAATGCACTATTAACAGCACTACAATTCTATATATCTAACTAGAAAATAAACAAATACATGGCAAAACAGAAAAATGTTATCCCCCTGCCACAAGTCCATTTGGACAAGCTTCTATCTCACATGAAGAAAATGCTAACTCTAGCATTTCTTTGTTTTCTTTGGCTTTCGTTTCTGTTACATTGATCAAATTGTAAGAAACAAATGACCCTCTCTCAAATGCTTAAACCAATATCAACGGTCAAATAGTACATCATATTGAACATATCAACTCCCACTCTCCTTCCAGTCAACAGTAAACTTAGATGCAAGACTGAATACGAGATTTCCAGATTTAAATCAAATAATTGGGATAGTATAGTTTGTATGCCATGCTATATTAGAGATTTAACAAAATATACCAAGCTTAATACACCAGATACTACCATCAAGGAACCTCAAGGCTCATTTTCATTAATAACCGGTACCTCCATACTGCTACATGTACCCAAGTCTATCAAAGATCGACTATGAAGAAAGATGGAAGTGGTTAGTTAATAGTGTGCTATTACATACTTACATAGCAATTCAAGGCCTATATAATTACCTGAGATAGACGAAGAAATTTCCCGGGAATAAATTTCTGGAGCTCTACCAGCAAAATCTTCATTTCTAGATGAAGATGAATGAGTTCCAGAAGGTGATGCAGAACCCTGCAACCCAAATATGGGTCCGTCTTCATGCTTAGAACTAATCTGATGTCTATATTCATCAGTGTCACTTGTTCCTGGAACTCTGCTTTCAAAGAACAGAGAATCTAACACAATCTCTGGCTGTTGGCTCAAAAAGTTGAGACGAGGATCACATTGAATAAGCTTTTCAAAATGCTTGCCAAAAAGTAAACCGTGTGGACACTGGAGAAAGTGCCGCCTAGAACAGAATAAAAGACCAAATTAGGATGTAATTCTAGAATATACAGAAGGTGACAAAAATTAGCAACAGCACGCATAATGAGTTCCAACCCCTAGACCATGTCTATATAACTTTACTGGGCAAAACATTCAACCATATACAAGGAAAACTTCAATAAAATCCGTCAACTTAGAAATCAAGACCATGTCACAACTCACAACCATGTGGATGTTATCTATATGCGCTCCTATCTGTGGGCGGCATGGAGTTTTTTCTCTTTTTAAAAACGAAATAGTATTTTGCGTAGCATGTGGTTTTCATACACCTATTTGTATGAGCTGTCATATCTTTTGCTCTCAAAAAAAAAGAGCTGTCATATCTTTGACATACTAAAAGAGTTGTTTTCAGCAAATGCCTAGTGAATAGTGTACTGTAGACCAGCCAGATGCTAAGAGGGTTTTTCCAACATGTGTTGTGCATTGGCTAGGAGGAGATCATACCCGTTACAAAATCTATGATATAGCCGAAAATCTAAAAGTATAATTATTGGAAAGAGAAGAAGTTGAGACTATTTTACCATCTCATTCTGTAAAATAAATAACATGTTAACCTCATCTTTCAGGGAGTGAATAATCTTGTACTTTGTTACAAGGTTGTTATAATATTTAAACGGTCGTCATACCTTAGACCACTGGTGATCAATACAAAGATGTGTTTAAACACTAAACATCCCGAAAAACCAGTGAGAAATCATTTGAAAGGAAACACACGAATAAAACATTAGATAAATAACCTGTTTATGCTAGCTTGCCCATCAGTAAAATCTGTTGTTGCCTGCCACAAGGTATGCTTTCTAGGTTGTGGATTCGTCTCCCTAAAGAAAAGAGGTGGCCTAGCAAGCTGCACCAACAAAGCATCAACTCAATCATATAATGTAAAGAGAGCCGGTTTTCAATTCAAGAAAAAACAACACTACTGTGAACACGCAAATTGTCAGTTACTTGCGCCCCAAGTTTGCGGCAGAAGACACAGTCTTCTGCATTTGTTCTTCAGTTCAATAAAACCCTGGTTTGTAGGGAATTAGTTTAGGTTGTTATTTCATTCAAATCAGTCTGACCACTTCTCTAGGAACAGCTAGAAGTGGTTGTTGTTTTCATGTTGATTCAGTTGTGTAAAGGCTTATAAAAGCCGAGATTGTTGATTGGAATAATATCAAGTTCATTAGTGTTCTTGTACTCGATCTGCTGTTATTCTATCAGTTTCTAACATTTGGTATCAGAGCCCTACCAGAGGGCCTGATTGTGTGTGAATCAGTGAGTGATAAAGAAAGAAAGAGATCAAAGTGTGTGTGAGTAAACACAAAGTGAGTGAAGGAAGATGTCGAGTGAAAAAGAAAGTATGCTCAGTATACCCAAGTTTGATGGGGATTATGAATACTGGGCCATGATAATGGAGAACCTGCTTCGTTCAAAGGAATGGTGGCATTTGGTGGATGTTGGCTTCACAGAACCAGCAAGAGGGGAAATTTTGAATGGAGCACAGAGGACAGAGTTGGCAGACCTAAAGCTGAAAGATCTCAAGGTGAAAAACTATCTCTTTGCCTCCATTGAGAAGTCTATCCTCAAGACCATTCTTCAGAAAAATACTGCAAAGGAGCTGTGGGATTCAATGAAGCAGAAGTACCAAGGGAATGAGCGTGTTAAGAGGTCACAGATGAACAGGCTGCGCAGGGATTTTGAGGTTCTGGAAATGAAGAGTGAGGAGAATGTGACTGATTACTTTGGCAGAGTAATGGAGGTAGCAAATGACATGAGAAACCTTGGAGAGGATATGACTGATGTTAAAGTGGTAGAGAAGGTGTTGCGTACCTTGACTGACAGATACAACTATGTTGTGTGTGCAATTGAAGAATCAAAAGATATAAATACTCTCTCGATTGATGAACTTCAAAGCTCACTGCTGTGTCATGAGCAGAAGCTAATGAAGAAGAACAGTAGTGATGATCAAGTTTTGAAGACAGTAGAAGATGGATACAGAAGTAGAGGTTTTCAGAGGGGAAGAGGCTCACTGCGAGGAGGTTTTAGAGGCAGAGGAGGTGGTCGAGGTAGAGGTTCATTTAACAAAGCCCTGATCGAGTGTTTTCAGTGCATAAGTTAGGGCATTTTCAGTATGAGTGCCCTGACCGAGAGAAAGCTGTGCATTATGCAGAGCATGATGAAAGAGAAGAACTGTTGCTAATGGCGCATGTGGAAACTCATGAAGCAAAACATGAAGAGGTATGGTTTTTAGATTCTGGTTGTTCAAATCACATGACAGGAAATAAAAAGTGGTTTTCAAGTCTAGATGAACAATTTAAATCCACTGTAAAACTCGGGAACAATACCAGAATGAAGGTTATGGGAAAAGGGAGTGTCAGTATGCATGTAGGAGGAATTACACAAGTTATCTTGCATGTGTACTATGTGCCAGAATTAAAGAACAGCTTGCTGAGCCTAGGACAATTACAAGAGAGGGGATTAGCAGTGCTCATTCAGAATGACATGTGCAAGGTATATCACCCTAGAAGAGGTTTGATTATGCAAACTAGAATGGCTGCAAATAGAATGTTTGTCATACTGGCAACAATGACCTCCAATGAACCAACGTGCTTCAAGGCAATCTCAGAAGAAGACTCTTATCGATGGCATTGCAGATTTGGTCATCTAAGCTACAAGGGGCTGCGTACTCTGTACTACAAAAAGATGGTGAGAGGTTTGCCAATGCTAAAGACACCAATCAAACTGTGTGAAGATTGCTTGAAGGGCAAGCAACATAGAGAGGCAATTCCAAAACAAAGTAAGTGGAGAGCAACTGAAAAGCTTCAATTAGTTCATGCAGATATATGTGGACCAATCTCACCTGAATCAAACAACAAAAAGAGGTACCTACTCACTTTTATTGATGATATGAGTAGAAAGACTTGGGTGTTTTTTCTGGCATGGAAGTCAGAAGCTCTAACAATGTTCAAAAGATGGAAGGTTTTAGTTGAAAAAGAATCAGGGAACTCAGTTGGATGCTTAAGAACTGACAGAGGAGGAGAATTCACTTTAGATGAGTTTAATGAATTCTGCAGCTCTAATGGCATAAGAAGGCAGCTGACTGCAGCTTACACTCCACAACAAAATGGAGTGGCTGAACGAAAAAACAGAAGCATCATGAATATGGTAAGAAGTATGCTCACTGAGAAGGGAGTTCCTAAAGAATTCTGGCCTGAAGCTGTCAATTGGACAAAACACATTCTAAACAGAAGTCCAACCTATGCTGTGAAGGATAAGACACCAGAAGAAGCATGGAGTGGTCTCAAACCATCAGTGGATCATCTCAAGGTATTTGGTTGTATTGCACATGTTCATATTCCTGATAGAAAGAGGCCGGACTAAGCTAGATGACAAAAGTATGAAGTGTGTGTTTTTGGGATTGAGTGAATCTACTAAAGCTTACAGGCTTTACAATCCAGACACTGGGAAATTAATTATAAGCAGAGATGTTGTGTTTGAAGAGGGTGAAAGTTGGGATTGGAGTAAAGAGAATCCGAGTGGGACAGCCACTGCTCTGGTATGGGGAGAGGATGAAGATATTGAAGAAGGAAGAGGAACAGATGAAGAAGAAGAGGGTGACAGCCACTCGAATTCCTCAAACACTACTAATTCTTCAAACACTGCTCCAAGTATGGAGCAAGGGAGGATTAGGAGACAACCAGCTTGGATGAATGAATTTGTAACTGGAGAAGGACTGTCTGAGGAAGAAGATGTACACAATCTGGTTCTATATACTGAAGCAGGAGATCCAAGCTCATTTGAGGAAGCTTCTGAAAGTGAAAAATGGAGGAATGCAATGGATAGTGAGATAGCTGCAATTGAAAGGAATGAAACTTGGAATTTAACAGATCTACCAGCAGGTGCTCAAGCTATAGGTGTGAAATGGATCTACAAGACCAAGTTAAATGAGAAAGGGGAAGTGGAGAAGCACAAAGCCAGATTAGTGGCAAAAGGATATTCTCAGAAGCTAGGAGTGGACTACAAGGAGGTCTTTGCACCAGTAGCCAGATGGGACACCATCAGGATGATACTTGCCCTAGCTGCACACAACAACTGGTATGTTTTTCATTTAGATGTAAAAAGTGCATTCTTGCATGGGAGATTGGTTGAGGATGTTTACATTGAACAGCCTCAAGGGTATGAAAAGGTAGGACAAGAACATAAGGTGTTGAAGCTGAGGAAAGCATTGTATGGTCTGAAACAAGCCCCTCGGGCTTGGTACAGCAGGATAGAAACTCATTTCCTGAAAGAAGGGTTTGTGAAGTGTTCTAATGAGCACACATTGTTTACTAAGTGCAAGAGTGATGGGAAGTTACTGATAGTGAGTATATATGTGGATGATCTACTTTTTACTGGGAATGATACTAAGATGTGTGAAGAATTCAAGCTGTCTATGAAACTTGAGTTTGACATGTCTGATTTGGGAAGAATGAGACATTTTCTGGGAGTAGAAGTGGTACAGAATGAGGATGGAATTTATATAGGTCAAAGAAGGTATGCACAAGAAATTCTCGAGAGATTTAGCATGTGGAAAAGTAATAGTGTCAAAAATCCAATTGTCCCTGGATGCAGACTCATGAAGAATGATGAAGGAACAAGAGTGGATGCTACACTGTACAAACAGATGATTGGGAGCTTGATGTATTTGACTGTTACCAGACCTGACTTAATGTTTGTTGTCAGTTTAGCTAGCAGATTCATGGAGAAACCTACTGAACTTCATATGCAAGTAGTGAAGAGAGCTATGCGCTATATTATAGGCACTGTGAACTTAGGAATTCTTTATAAAAGAGGCAATGGTAGTGAGCTGTCTGCTTTCTCGGACAGTGACTATGCTGGGGATATTGATGACCGGAAGAGTACCTCAGGTTATGTATTTCTCATGAGTTCAGGAGCTGTTGCATGGAGTTCAAAGAAACAGGCAGTTGTCAGTCTCTCCACTACTGAAGCAGAATTTATTTCAGCTGCTACCTGTGCTTGTCAAGCTGTGTGGATGCAAAGAGTTCTTAAGAGTCTAGGCTGGAATGGAGGCAATTGTACTGTGATATACTGTGACAATTCTTCATCCATTAAGTTGTCAAATAATCCAGTTATGCATGGAAGAAGCAAACATATAGATATCAGGTATCATTTCCTTCGAGACCTTACAAGTGATGGAAGAGTGGAGTTAAAGTACTGCAGTTCTAAGGATCAAATAGCTGATGTCATGACCAAGCCTTTAAAGCTTGATGATTTTGTGAAAATGAGAAGTATGCTGGGGGTATGTCATGTCCCATTGGAATAAACTAATTGCATCAGCTGCAATGTAGTTTAAGGGAGGAAATTGTCAGTTACTTGCGCCCCAAGTTTGCGGCAGAAGACACAGTCTTCTGCATTTGTTCTTCAGTTCAATAAAACCCTGGTTTGTAGGGAATTAGTTTAGGTTGTTATTTCATTCAAATCAGTCTGACCACTTCTCTAGGAACAGCTAGAAGTGGTTGCTGTTTTCATGTTGATTCAGTTGTGTAAAGGCTTATAAAAGCCGAGATTGTTGATTGGAATAATATCAAGTTCATTAGTGTTCTTGTACTCGATCTGCTGTTATTCTATCAGTTTCTAACACAAATTACCACAACATCCAAAGTGGCCACTCCATCATCCGGGTAGTTAGCCTTGATAGCCACAACATGTGACCACTGAATTTCCATCTTGTTCTTGAGACTACCATCAAGAACCTCCCACACAAGCTTATGCTTAGCAAAATAACATTTGGCCACCAAATCCCCTTGGTGTTTCGACTTATACTGCAATGTATTCAACTCAGCTTATAAGAGACAATTAAAACACGGAAAATAAATAAGAAACCGAGTGCAATACCTCCCAAGTCCCAATCCTTGAGCTTATCAGTAGGTCCCTTGTTGCCCAATTTAACAGCCTCCCGCTGTGTCAGCCTCATCTGTATCAAATCCAAAAGCGACGGACTCTTCCTCAGCTGCAACCCAGCGGGCTCGGCTCCTCCAGTGGCGTGGCACCTCCTGAACCCCACTGCAACAATCACAAATCATAAAACGACTGTGTTTCGTTGCTACCTAATTAGTCTGCTGTTTGACCATACCAGCGGCGACGACGAGTCGAGAAGTTGTTTATGACATTTACTAAACCAACTATAACCATGACCCAACATCTTAAATCCTTATACGTGACAGCTGAGATGAAAGGTATGAAGGTAAACAAGATTTTAATTGATAATGGCGCTGCTGTTAGCATCATTACAGTATGAACAATGGAAGCATTGAAGATTCCTAAAGAGAAGATCCTCAATAGCAACTTGAAAGTCAAAAAGTTTTGTGATAGGTGACAAATGCACCTAACAAAAATACCCTATTATCAAATCAATTATGTCAATGTATTAAATGGTAAATAGGGGTCATTACCCGCAGAGGATTAGTGAAACTAAGACTTAAAGACACAAGAAACACAAACAAATGCATAAACTGTAAATCTGGTAGACTTGACCAACTAGCAGAAACCTAATTAATTTGCTAATCTAGACTCAACCAAAAATTACGAAATTAAATACACACTAACTAGACATAGTGGTGGACTACCACACAAATTTTTAGGGTAATCGGAGTTGGTTTGATCACTGAACAAAAATAAACAAAACATAAGTACTGCTGAAAACAAAATATTAAAGAAGATAAATATGGATGCAAATATGAGAGGAACAATAGCTAGGAACTTCTCTCCACCACTAGATATGCTTCAATCACCCCAAAACAATGTCAAAGATTATAAATGAATGCACTCACAGTCAAGCCAATGTCGTTAGGTCATTAACCGTATTACGTTCTCTTACTTGTCATGTTAAGTGAAATGTCGTTATCGACTTAACTATATTCCCAATTAATTGATCTATGAAATGTCGGTATCTAGACCAAAATAACTGAAATCATGAAGTTCTAATAACGTTTGAGTAACAACAAAGAATCTAAGGTCAATGTCGGTAACCTTAGGTTACTAAGGAATCACTTCACACAAGTACCTGCAAGGAACATGTTATTTCTTATAGAATGTGCAACGATATGTCGGTCATATACACACTCAAAATAATAAACCCTAAAACAGGCATCAAAGTGTCGACCCAATGAAACATGCAACAGAATTATCAATAAGCAATCAGTGAAGAAATTCTCATCTAAAAATTATATAATCAATTGGGGTTTGAAATCAAAGACATATCTAGAGCTTTGATCAGCCCCTAACTATTAAGGAGTTTAGCTACACATAATCTTGAATAAGAACATCAGAGAATACATGGAAGATGAAATAAAGGAGAAGAATAACCGGTGCCCTACCGGTGCACGTCTGGGTGCACTGCTGGTGCCTGGGCGTGCACAGCTGGGTGCGCTGGGTGCACGTCTGGGTGCGCGCGAGGTGCACTGCTGGTGCCTGGGGCGTGCGCGTCTGGTGCCTGGCGAGGTGCCCTGCTGGTGGTGCACGCCTGGGTGCACTGCTGGTGCCTAGGCGTGCACAGCTGGGTGCGCTGGGTGCACGTCTGGGTGCGCGTGAGGTGCACTGCTGGTGCCTGGGGCGTGCGCGTCTGGTGCCTGGCGAGGTGCCCTGCTGGTGGTGCACGTTGGTGCCTGCTGGTGCACGTCTGCGTTTTTCTTTTTCTGTTCTCTCCTTTCTCTCGCCCAACCCTTCTCTGTTTGTCCCTATATTTTTTGTCGAACTCTCCCTTATTAGAAAACCCTAGAGTCCTTTTATACTCCTCTTGGTCTCCCCTTCCTTATGACACTAGGAATCCTTTTTATTTCTTTATTTTCTTTATTTCTCCACAAAACCTAATAAAACAATAAACATTAATTAAATCATTCAATTAATAGCAATAATCCAAGTGTAATAGTTCAATTAAACACGATAAATACGCATAAATAGTTCAATACCCCACACTTAACTTTTGCTAGTCCTCAAGCAAAACACTAAACTAAGACTCAACAAAACACTAACAACAAGACTCTAATGCCCTCAACACTTTGTCTCAGCAATCTCCCTACAGTTGTAACACCAAGATTAATATGTTTCCACAAAGTTTCGGAAGTTAATTCCAATGCATGACACACATGTAACATGTAGGACACAGACATAATCACGGTGAATAAAGAGCTTAGCATGCAATGAACAAGTCAAGATTCAACCTCACATAGATATACTCTCAGAAGTGTTTCACTCAAAATGTGTTTAAGGTATCACTCAATTCAATTACTTGCCAAATGGACCGAACCATATGCTCAACTCTTGTGACTTATCTCCACAGATCAAAGACTGCCATCTTGAGGATCAAAAAGGTCTTCATAGGTTGTAGTGGGGCTAGGCTCATAGGTTTAGAGAATAAAAAGGATATGGAATTCAAACACAAATTCTAGAACCTAGTAGAGCACCAAATAAGAGACTTTCTCAGGTTTACAACCATGGAGCTTTCTCATCGTTGAATTCAAATGTGTCACCATTGTGACCAGATTTCATCTTGTTGGGTCTTCACGTCATTCTTTTCGTCAACAGTCAATCATGGGTATCAAGCTAGACATCACAAAGAACTGATTTTTTTTTCTTTTCTTTCGTTTCATTTTTATTTTTTATCACAACACATTAGCTTGACACCCCACACTTATTTCTTGGTATCACCTTCACACACTTTCACCTTGGTCTTCATGTATATATGTCTCATGTACAGCTCTACTAAGTTCAAGAATAAAGGTAGAGATATAACTATTCTCAGGTTCAAGGTTAAGGTTATGCGGGTGATGACAAAAAGGCTATAATGTAAGCTCAAAGTAGTTAACTAATGGGTGTACAACTTGTGTGCAAAAATATGAGACACCGGTTATATTTGGCAATAATGATAAATCCTAAATGTCTTTATCCCTTCCTCAATCAGAACATGTATTGACTAAAAGCTTTGAAAAGTACAAGAGCAAGTTCTAGTTATATCTAGAGTCCATTAACTTAATCTGCGGCAAGCAATTGACACTCAACAATGAAAGCATGTATTTCACATAAAGGCTCAAAATCTCACAGGTTAAATGAATCTCAACAATGTCCAAGCATGCTCATAATCTGTACCATGTTAACTTCTTTCTATATCCACTACACATTCGCATATGCATCATATATCAAAATTAACCAAAGAAACTCAAGTCACATAATCATCTCTTAGTCATAATTTCAGAAGATATAAGCACATCATAGACTAGTTAAGGGCTCTAAGACTCAAACAAGACTAAAAACAGTTTTTTTTGTTTTTGTTTTTTTTTTAACTCAAAAATCACAAATCTAAACATAGACGCTAAAGATGTCATATAAACCCACCCCACACTTGAAATTTGCATTGTCCTCAATGTAAAACAAAACTAAAGCATGCAATACATCAAACAAGTATGAAGCAGAATACATATGACATCGCAAAACACACAAAACATGGAGAAAATTAACAAAGGAGAAAAAAGTAAGAATGCGAATCTGGAATCCAAGCTTCTCCATCAACATGGGTTGCCTCCCAAGTAGCGCTAAGTTTAACGTCGTCAGCTAGACGGTACTCATCATCATTGCTCCAGCGGCACTGCCTTCTTCTCAACCTGATTCACTGCTTTGATCAGACCCCCCTTCTCCACTTGCTCCTTGCTCGCCTCAGTCTCCAGCTTCACAACTCTCTCTCTCTAAACACCAATGCTTCCTGTTTCTTATCTTGCAGTTCTTTGCTTAGGACCCCCACCTCCCTGTTCAACTTCTCTCTCTCAACATTTGTTTCTGCAACCCATTTCTTTGCAATCTGAAGCTGCTCTGACGTTTCAACAATACACTTCTCATACTTCACATAGTCCTGGACAAATTTCTTAATCACGGATTCCAGTGCAATCAAAGAACTATTCACATTGTCTGAAATGCAGTTGATGTTTCTCTGATAAGCTTCATTGTTTGCAAAGATTATACCAGACAATGCAGCAATCCTGTCTTCGAGCACCCTTTGTTCTTCTTGGAATTTCAGCTCAGAAATTCTGAAGTTCTGTTCCTTCTCAGCCAGTACTTGCTCTGTGACCCGAAGCTTCTGGTTTGACAGGCGGAGCTTAACTTCAGTATTGCGGGACTTCTCTACCAACGAACTAAGTTCATCACCTTTTTCTTCAAGGTCTCTTTTGAGGTCTTCAGACAATTGTTCCATATCAGCTATTATTTGATCTTTGGATTCAATGTTAACCTTGTCGTCCTGACACTTACCTTCAAGCTGTTTATGTTCCTCAATTAACTTGCTATATAAATCCTTTTGTTCATTCAGCATTCTCTGAAGATCACTGGTCTTGCTCGTTAACTTGATCTTATCAGTTTCCAACAGAGTCAGGCTATCAAGCTATTCCTGTTTTTCCTTCTCAAACTGCAACACCATTTGGTTCTTCTGGGTTTGTAACGAATCCAGTTCTTCTTGTAGACCGTTAACCTGTGCCATGAGGGCCACTACTTGAGCAGCAGCTTCGTTCTGTCCAGTTTCATGTTTCTTTTAGAGAGAAGAGAAATCTACCTCTCTTTGTGCTATTGTCTTCTCAAGCACAGAAAATTGATCCTTTAGCTCCAACATTTCTGCTCTCAACTGATCATGCTCTAGAATTTTCTTTCTTATATCCTCTTCGAGTTCATCCTTCTGGTTCTGCATGGCTTCCAGTTTTAGCTCAAAAGCTTTCATTTCTGCTATCAAAATCTCTTTCTCTTCCAGAATTGTCTGATGATCAGTCGTCTTTTTAGCTATCTCTTCATTCAGACTTTGTACCTGTATCAAGTACTCAGAAATTTCTTGAGTTTTATTCTCAAGATTCACTTGCAACTTAGATTTCTGGCCGTTTAGGGACTCTAATTGCTGCTGCAGTATACTTACCTGTTCTATTACGCCCTTGATCTGTGTGGATGCTTCATCACTTTGACGTCCCATATTTTCCTCCAATTCAACTTTCTCACGGCAGACAGAACTTAAGTATGCTAACAGATTGTTCACCTGTGCTGTCAAATCTGATATAGTAGACGATGATTCATCATTGCTATCCTGAAGTTTCTTCGCCAGAGCAAAAAGTTCAGCTTCTTTCTCTTTTGACAATGAATCCAGTTCTGAAATTTGAGCTTGTAAACCTGCATTCTCCTCTACCAATTGCTTTTCTTTGCTCTCAAACTTCACTTCCATATCTCTTTTCTCGCCTTGAAAAGACTCAAGGGCTGATTCTAGCTCTGTTACTTTATCCTCTAATCCATTTATTTGCAATAATGTTTCGTCCAGATGTAGCTTATGTGTCTCAGACAGAGTTGAATACTCTATTTCCCTCAGACCTAATTGCTCCCGTACCTGACTATGTTCATTATTGGTCTCCTCAAATTTCTTCCCGAGAGCAGTTAACAATTTCTCTTCCTGCAATTTGGTTAGCTTTGAGGAAATAATAACTGGCAAAGTGTCACCAGCTTCCAAGAATGTATACGTCAAATGCTCAGGCAATGGTTTGAGTTCAAGTTCAGGGGCTACCTCAATGGAAGGGCAAAGGACATCATCAGAAACTGGTCAAGGAATCGGTTTAGTGCCCTTACCTGTTTGTACAAATGGTCGGGATTCAAGTTCAGCAATCATTTCATAAAATGCATCTTCCATGGCCAGATCCTGAAAGGAATCAATCCTGAGACAATCATCATCCTTAAACCCCACACTTGAAGGTTTGTACTCGAGTAGTTCCTCAAGCTCGTCCAGCTCCTCTCTTATCCTGTCAATTTCAACCTGTTGAGAGGTTCTCTTGATTTGTCGAACTAGAGTTGCTGGAACATCTTCACCGCCAACATATATAGCCATTTTCAAAGCATCATCCTCAAGGGAGTATTGGATGTATTCCTGCATGAAACCATCAAATGCATCAATAGAATAATAAGAATAATCACAAACATTACCTGTATGTTTCATTGCCTCAAAAATGTTGAAGCGAATTTTCTTCTCATCAATTCTCATGGTGAGAGTTCCCTCATAACAATTAATTTTTGTTCGGGCATTCCTCAAGAATGGACGACCTAAAATCAATGATAGCTCGGAAGGCATTGGTTCTCTTTCCATCTCCAAGATGAAAAAATCAGCTGGGAATATCAAGTCACCAACCTGCACAAAAACATCTTCAACAACACCTAAAGGATAGCAACTAGATCTGTCAGCCAACTTAATGGTTACCAATGTGGGTTGCAGTTGTTGTTCCAGGTTTAATTTACTATAAACAGAATAAGGCATCAAATTAATTGAAGCACCTAAATCTAATAAAGCACCAGAAAACCTGTTATCACCAATAACGCATGGAACAGTGAAGCGCCCAGGATCCTCCATCTTTGGAGGTAGCTTTCTTTGTAGTACAGCAGACGCTTTCTCGCTCAATGCTACTGTCTCAGTTGGCCTATACTTCCTCTTGGTTGTACAAAGGTCTTTGAGAAACTTTGCATATTGTGGTATCTGCTTGAGTGCTTCAAGTAAAGGAATTTTTACTTGGACTTTTCGAAAAATGTCCAAGATATCATTGGCCTTGTCCTCCTTCTCTTGTTTTCTCAACCTGCTAGGAAAAGGAACTGGAATGTCAGTGGAAGAAGAATAAGGTTTAGAATGTACCTGCTCAATTTTTGAAGTTGTCAGAACGTTGGTTCCAGGTGCATTTTCAACAGGTCGAATTTGGGTTTCCTGAGAATATTCTAACGGTTTGTCAAACACCAATTGCTCAATTACAGGCTCCCCCAACGTTCTTGTCTTATTTTTAGGCTCTGGAACTGACCCTAAAACCCTTCCAGTCTTCAGTTGCATAGCATTTACCTCACGCTCATTCCTTGGGTTAGGTTCGGTCTTGCTAGGTAGTGTTCCAAAGTTCTGTTGCGTCAAAAGTTGTTGTACATGACTCATCTGACGTTCAAGAAGCTCAATGGACTTCCCATGTTGCTGAGTGGTGACCTTGATATCTTGGCGGAATGCACTACTCTCCTCTCGCTCCTTTTTACAGTCAACCATCATCTGTTGTATTAAGGCTTCCAAATTTGATGTACCCGTTGGTGCTTGAGGTGGTGGAGCTTGATACTGTTGTTGCTGCCTTTGATCAAATTGTCCATCCCCTCTAGTTTGTCTTAGTGGAAATCCTGGTGGATTAGTAGGAGGATTAAGCACATTGTTGCTCTTGTAGCTGAGAAATGGATGATCCCTATTACCTTGGTAGTTATTGAATTGCCTTCCAGCAAAGTTCACATCCTCATCTACCTCATCTGTTCTAAACTTAGGACAGTGCTCTGTTCGATGATCCACAGCAGAACACAAAGTACATATCACACCAACGACTGCAACTGACTTCCTCTTGTCGACTTTTAAGGCACTGGCAATCAAAGCTATGTCGTTCTCCATAGTGCTCAACCTATTTTCCATGGCCCCATTTATTGCAACTGCATTCAAAGATTTTCTGCTTGCACCCATGGATCTATCTCTTGACTGAAATTGTCTTGAGTTCTCTGCTTGATTCTCCACAATTGCTTTAGCTTCAGCTCCAGTTTGATTCCACCAATTTCCTCCACAAGCTGAATCAAGTTTTTGCTTATTGAATGAATCAATTCCTTCATAGAAGTATTCCATCTGAGTGTTGAGATCAAACTTGTGATGAAGGCATTGTCGATGTAAACCTTTGAATTGACTCCAGGCTTCATGTAGTTCATCTCCATCTTTCTGCTTGAAAGTACTGATCTGCTTCTTCAAGTTCTTGGTGGAGATGCAGAGTAAAATTCTTTTATGAACTCAGCAGCCATCGTGTCCCATGTATCAATCGATTGAGATTCCAATGAGTTGTACCATGCCTTTGCCTCTTCCTTCAAAGAGAATGAGAAGAGAATAAGTTTTACAACATCTTCATCCACATTATGTGATTTCTGTATTCTGCACAACGCTGCAAACTCATTCAAATGGTCTTCAGGGTCCTCAGAAGAAGTGCCTCTAAAGTGTGGTAGATTAGCGATGAACGATGGAGGTATTGCATAATTTCCCAAATTATCTGGAAGCACGATTGGTGAGTCTACAACACCTGTACCCGGAACAAAGGATTCCTTGAGTTTGGCCATTGGTCGTGGTGATAATGGTGGCGTTGGAATATGCTGCTCTTCCTGTTCCTCAATCTCTGACTCAGAATGGTGTTCAGGCTCAGAATCCTCACCACCACTGTTACTCGTGTTCACCTGTAGTCTCTGTTGTTTCCGGTTTTAGCTTGCTGCTTTCTCAATCTCTGGATCAAATAACAGTGGTTCAGAGCTTGTAGAGTGACGAGTATGCATACAAGAAGCTCCTGCACATAGTAAAGAATGTAAGACTCAGAAAGAAAAATAAAAAGAAAACTAAACTAAAAACAGAAGACAATATTAAGACTTAGAATTAAACAATCCCTGGCGACACGGCGCCAAAATTTGATAGGTGCAAACACACCTAACAAAGATACCCTATTATCAAATCAATTATGTCAATGTAGTAAATGGTAAATAGGGGTCATTACCCACAGAGGATTGGTGAAACTAAGACTTAAAGACACAAGAAACACAAACAAATGCATAAACTGTAAATCTGGTAGACTTGACCAACGAGCAGAAACCTAATTAATTAGCTAATCTAGACTCAACCAAAAATTACGAAATTAAATACACACTAACTAGACACAGTGGTGGACTACCACACAAATTTTTAGGGTAATCGGAGTTGGTTTTATCAGTGAAAAAAAATAAACAAAACATAAGTACTGCTGAAAACAAAATATTAAAGAAGATAAATATGGATGCAAATATGAGAGGAACAATAGCTAGGAACTTCTCTCCACCACTAGATATGCTTCAATCGCCCCAAAACAATGTCAAAGATTATAAATGAATGCACTCACAGTCAAGCCAATGTCGTTAGGTCATTAACCGTATTACGTTCTCTTACTTGTCATGTTAAGTGAAATGTCGTTATCGACTTAACTATATTCCCAATTAATTGATCTATGAAATGTCGGTATCTAGACCAAAATAACTGAAATCATGAAGTTCTAATAACGTTTGAGTAACAACAAAGAATCTAAGGTCAATGTCGGTAGCCTTAGGTTACTAAGGAATCACTTCACACAAGTACCTGCAAGGAACATGTTATTTCTCATAGAATGTGCAACGATATGTCGGTCATATACACACTCAAAATAATAAACCCTAAAACATGCATCAAAGTGTCGACCCAATGAAACATGCAACAGAATTATCAATGAGCAATCAGTGAAGAAATTCTCATCTAAAAATTATATAAATCAATTGGGGTTTGAAATCAAAGACATATCTAGGGCTTTGATCAGCCCCTAACTATTAAAGAGTTTAGCTACACATAATCTTGAATAAGAACATCAGAGAATACATGGAAGATGAAATAAAGGAGAAGAAGAACCGGTGCCCTGCCGGTGCACGTCTGGGTGCACTGCTGGTGCCAGAGCGTGCACAGCTGGGTGCGCTGGGCGCACGTCTGGGTGCGCGCGAGGTGCACTGCTGGTGCCTGGGGCGTGCGCGTCTGGTGCCTGGCGAGGTGCCCTGCTGGTGGTGCACGCCTGGGTGCACTGCTGGTGCCTGGACGTGCACAGCTGGGTGCGCTGGGTGCACGTCTGGGTGCGCACGAGGTGCACTGCTGGTGCCTGGGGCGTGCGCGTCTGGTGCCTGGCGAGGTGCCCTGCTGGTGGTGCACGCTGGTGCTTGCTGGTGCACGTCTGCGTTTTTCTTTTTCTGTTCTCTCCTTTTTCTCGCCCAACCCTCCTCTGTTTGTCCCTATATTTTTTGTCGAACTCCCCCTTATTAGAAAAACCTAGAGTCCTTTTATACTCCTCTTGGTTTCCCCTTCCTTATGGCACTAGGAATCCTTTTTATTTCTTTCTTTTCTTTATTTCTCCACAAAACCTAATAAAACAATAAACATTAATTAAATCACTCAATTAATTGCAATAATCCAAGTGTAATAGTTCAATTAAACACGATAAATACGTATAAATATGCGACTATCACTTTGCAGGAAATGTGACCAAAACCTCTGGGGTTTTGTTGCTTAAGATAAAGTTAGGACCATCTGACATCTTCCAATCATTTTTTCTGACAGATTGCACTGCTCCCTATAGTATTATACTTGGCAGAGATTGGATTCATCGGGCATATTGTGTTCCATCCTCTATGCACCAGAAGCTACTCATGTGGAATCTAGTGACAGATCAACCAGAACTAGTCAAGGCTGACGAGCGATCATATTCAGTAGCTGCATGTATGCTAGATTCTGAGTATTACTAGGGAGACATGCGCCCTCTTGAGGTTGTTGGGGTAGATGGCAAAGGTAATCCGTACGGGGTCACCTTTTCAGAACTTTCGTGATGAGGTCTAGTCTAAGCTCGCACTGACACCAGCAGACCTAGCTTCATCGTACCACATTCTAACAATCATAAATGATAACAAGCTTAAGCAAAGACGAAATAGAGGCTTATGAGTTCCTACATCAGAGGTTGTCTGTCTTTAAGCAGGAACAGGAAGCCTGGAATGGTATAGCCTTGGTGGAGTGTATTAGTTAATCAATGGCGAATGTGAGGAGGAGGATATTATCCAACCAACTCCTGCAGCCTTGGATGATACTCCATCTAAAGTAAAAGATCCAGTTGAGAAAGTTAACTTGGGTTCCTCTGAGGAACCAATGGAGGTTGACATTAGTCAGTACTTAGAACCACAGCAGCGACATCAACTGATTGAGTTGTTGCAGGAATTTAAAGATTGTTTTGTCGAGAAATATGAAGACATACTCGGTCTAGCACCTGAGCTGGTTTGTCACAAGTTACCTATAATGGTTGGCTACAAGCCAGTTCAGCAAGAACAGCGGCGAATGAATGCGAAAATGGCGGAGGCTGTCAAAATAGAGGTGCAAAACATGGTCAAGGTAGAGATAATTAGGCCAGCAAAGTTCACACAGTGGTTATCCAACATTGTTCCGGTCTGGAAGAAGAATGGGAAGATACGCGTTTGTATCGACTACCGGAACTTAAATACAACAACACCTAAGGATGTGTATCCTATGCCCATGGCAGATATGTTGGTAGATGCTGTAGCAGGACATGAAATTCTATCTTTTATGGATGGAACATGTGGTTACCATCAGATACCTATACATGAAGAATACAGGCATAAGACAGCTTTTCGGTGTCCAGGTTTTACAGGGGCTTTTGAATATATAGGTATGCCTTTTGGTCTTAAGAATGCCGAGGCCACTTACCAGCTAGTCATGAACCTTATGTTTCATGACATCCTCAGCACCACGATAGAAGTTTACATCGATGACGTGGTAGTCAAGTCAAAATAGAAATAAAATCATATTGAAGACCTGCGAATGGTGTTCGAACTGATGAGAAGGCACAGACTTCGTATGAATCCAGCTAAGTATATTTTTGGGGTTCGTGCAGGAGGTTTTTTGGGTTTTGCGGTGCATCAACGTGATATAGAGGTTCTAGAAGATAAGGCTAAAGCAGTAATAGAAGCTCCAGCTTCAAGGAACAAGAAGGAGTTGCAGAGTCTGATAGGCAAGATTAATTTCTTGAGAAGATTTATTTCTAACCCTGTAGGAAAAATTGCTCATTTTCTCCCCTTCTTAAATTGCATGCTAAAGAAAAGTTTATTTAAGAATCAGTACATCAGGAAACCTTTGAGAGAATCAAGGAGTATTTGGCGAGACCTCCTGTGTTACGACCACCACGGCCAGACATTCCTTTGAAGTATACATATTAGCATTTTCTTATTCTATTGCAGGATTATTAGCTCAGGATGAGACCAGGGAAGATGGTAAGATCATCGAATACGCGGTGTATTACCTTAGCATGACATTGCTGGATACATAAACCAAATATTTGCCAATTGATAAGCTCTGTTTGGCTTTATATTTTGCTGGATGCAAATTACGACATTACATGTTGTCATTCAGTACATTGATCATAGCACAGACTGATTTAGTGAAGTATATGTTAACTAGGCCTTTCTTAAGAGGTAGGGTTCGCAAATGGATGCTAGCTTTGTCTGAATTTTCACTTCAATATGCTCCACTCAAAGCACAAACTAGACAAGCAGTTTCAGACTTCCTTTTGCATCATCCTGTTCAGGACCAGCTGGAATGTCAGGACAAAACAGTTGACCTGGTTTATCACAGCCATGGGTCTTATACTTTGATGGTAGTTGTACAGACTCTCTATCAGTAACCGGTAATTCATTGGTTAACCCAACAGGGGACAGGTTCTCTTATTCCTTTCAGATGGAGTGAAAATGTACTAATAACCAGGCAGAGTATGAAGCTGTAATAATTGGCTTGGAGATGCTTTTGGAGATGGGGTTAGAGAAGTCAAAGTGTTGAGCGACTCACCTTTAGTGATTAACCAACTTAAAGGTGTGTACAAGTGTATTGCTTTTGGTCTAATCTCTTTCTGGGAAAGAGCAATGGAGTTGTTAGACGAATTTGCATACCTAGAGAGAAGAATTTTGCGGCGAACGAGTTATCACAGATTGCTACTGGTGTCAGCTTGGCTGATGGCATTCGCGAAAATCCACTCCATATGTCTTGATGTTTGGTCATGATGCAGTTCTTCCCATGGTGATCAATGATCATTCTCTGCGCGTTCGCGAACATCATCAGTTGATTGGTGAAGATTATGTCTAGGCCATGTATCAGGAACATGAAGATCTAGATTCCAAGCGAATGGATGCATTGGATAATCTTATCATGGAGAAGAAAAGAGTTGCTCGAGCATATGATAAACGCACTAGAGGACGTAGTTTTGGAGTTAGAGACTTGGTTTGGAAAGCTATTTTGCCCTTTGGCCAACACGTTCACGGACGTGGAGAGCGGTCCCCAACTTGGGATGGGTCTTTTGTTATTGATCGTCCTGTTGGTAAATGTGCTTATTATCTCAGAGAGTTGGATGGTGAGATTCATACTAATCCTATTAATGGTCGCCATTTAAAGAAATATCTTCCTAGTATCTGGGAGTATGAGGATCCTCCATCGGTTGTTCAGCCTCCAGACAAGACTTTATTCTTTCTTTAAAAATTTCTGACATGGGGGGCATGGTACAAATAACGAGTTTGCTTGGTTTAGCTTCCTCTGGATCCCGTTTGCGGCAACCAAATCAAACTGGGGGCAACACTATACCATCTGGATTTGATACCCTACTTTTTCAAAAATTTTACATTTTAATTTTACTATTTGAGTTTTAAACCAATTTTTGTTCCAGTATAGACAAAGACAAGAAAAACAGTTAAGTGTTTTTATATTTGGCTTTGTGGCTGAAGAACATTTACAATATTAAGAAGCCAGACAGTGGCTCTGATACCATGATATAAATCCTACTGCTATTTGCTATCTAGAGTAAGAAGTATAAGATGGTAGAAGCAACTGGAGAATTGGAGACTCATATATACCATCTGGCGGAGCATGTGTTGATCAAGGAACAAACACAAGCCAGAATGGGTTGGTACAAGTTGGCAGTCTTCATTATCCTTCTATGCACTATGTTGTGAGGATGCCACACGTTCGCGCAGATCCTATAACAGTAATCACACTTTGAGGAAGGACATGAAGACATACCATTAAACTTATGTACCATATGAGGACAGGCCACTAAAATTAGGATAGGAGCTCAGGGAGTTTGATATCTGATAGAAAGAATTTCTTAAGAAGCAGATGATGATACAAAAGAGCCATTGAGAAGATGTTGTAAGGATTGAAAGGAACTGTGCTGAGTTCCTCAATTTATAATGGAGGATGGATGAATCTCGGAATTTTTAGGAAACTGTTTTTGATTTATTTTGGTCAAAAGTAGTTGCGTTTTATATCTTTTCAGGATCTCATCATTAATTAGAAATCAGGCGTTGTGATTTTCCGAGATAGTGTATTTAGAAGAGAATCAAAGTAGTTGGTTTTTAATTAATGAAATGAGATCTGAGCCGTTTACAAGAGGGATTAGGAGAGTTCAGGCCCAATGGGATGTACAGAAGTTTGCCAGCGAACCTAATATCTATTAGGATTCCCTCAAGATCAGCCTTTGACACTAGAGCTTTTTCCTTGGCCTTCTCGGAGTCATATGCTTGTGTAAGCTGGTCTTTTAGCTTCTTCACTTATGGGATTCACGTTTGAATGGTAGAGAGTTTGGCTTATTTCTCCTCACGTGCTTGTTTCAGTAGAGCTTCTAGTGCTATACGTTTGTCCGCAATCACAGTAGCTTCTTGATATTCAGCTTGGAGCTGGTTGGATACTTCAGAAAAGGTTTTCAGAAGCTGATTTCTTTGTTCGCTAATGACTTTGGCATCATTTTCGTCAGACTCCCAGTTTGAAATTTGTGAGGGCAGATGTTGTATACAGCTTTCAAGGAGCTCCAGTTTTTCTTCATTTATATGACCTCTGAGGGATGAGATGGCTTCAAGGATTTTATTTTCATTCTCCTCCAAGGTGATGTCAACAACATCGAGACTCGCCAGGAATTCCTTAGCTGCAGCTACTCCAGGATTAATGGTGGAGATCTCGAAAAGAGCTTGTAGACTTTCTTCTAGGGACTTGTCAGCAGTAGGCATGATTGTGACAGCTGTACTTGTTGATCCACTAGTCTTGGAAGTATGCCCTTGTCCAGCCATTAATATCTGAAAATTGAAGACTTGAGTAGTTAAATTTTAGGAATGACTACAATTCTTGGTGTAACAAGATACGAGAAGTATACAGACCTCGATAGTAGGAGAGATGACGTTGGGTTTTTAAGCCTGCGTCAAATAAACCTTTTTTATCGTTAGTAGCGTAAGGCAAGTAGGGTATCATATAAGGCTAGGGATTGAGGGTACCTTGCAAAACAAGCGTTAGTATAGACACAAAAATAATTACAAACTAAAAAGAAATTACAAAAGTGACTATTGTTCCTAACGAACAGCAGTCGAAAACCTAAATAAAAACCTAACCTAAACTACTCAAAAAATTACCAAAATTTACATGGATATATTAGACACACATATGAACAACTGTACAAAATTTTAGGGGAATTAGAGTTCATTTGATATGAAAATAAAATAGAAGAAAATAGGGGACAGAAGGTTGACGAAAATTAAAAACCAAAAAGAAAACAAAAACCTATGCTACTATATACAAGTGATCAACATACTCAAGCAACACATAACACGAAAAACCATCAAGAACACATAACAATTTCATTCAAGGCTGGGCAGCAACGTTCAAATTATCCTAGACATTAACCAATTCCGATTCTAATTAGAGCCGTTGCGGTTGTCTAATCGTTAAGACTTCTCAAGTATTTAGAACCATCTTTGCGTTTGATCCTAAACATGAATGCTAACACATTAAAAGACACGTTGCGTAGAGATTAAACAAGAACACTTAAACACAAGAGTCAATCGGAAACATGATCTAAGACACGGCGTCACTCATCCTATTAGCATGCAAATTATTAAAATTATATCCGCCCTAAGTTAATAATAAAGACCAAGACAACTTTACGTATGAATCGATCTAAAATTATTATGGTAGATGAAACTGCACCCTAAGGACAACCATGGCCAAGACAGCCTCAAGAATTGATTTAGATGCACAAATTCATGACAATTAATCAATTAGAAATCAAGAACACATAAGAACATGCTATTGCCCCTAAACCTAAACCTAAATCACAAAATCATTATATATTCAAGAAGTTACAAATCAAAACATAGAACAATTCAAAGATCACAAAGAAATTCGAAACCCATGCTTGATAAATAAAACCAAAATTTAAAAGAATATTACATTAGAATTCAAAAATATATAGAAAATAATACAAAAAGTCATGATAAAATCACACTCTTACAACCTTGAAAGATTCGGCAAGTGTGGGGAAAATCGGTGGAAAGATGGAATGATTTGTATGACTTGTGGTTGATGAATTGGCTAAGTATTTTTCTGTATAGCTTTTGGTAGAGTTTCGGCTATGTACTGGCAAGGTAGTGATGATGATTTTCTGTCTAAATACAAGCCTATTTATAGAGGAATAAATAGGATTTGGCAGTCACAAGTCCTTAACCAAATAGGTTTAGATTTTCCTTCTTGAACTTGGTATGCTTGGTCAACAAGACTTGGAGATTCTAGTGGCTTTTTTGGCCGAATTTTGGACTTCTATTTCTTCATTGGACTTCCCTTCATGGACTAGGCTTCATGGATCGGCTGCTTTACTTCCCTAGGTCCATCAGGAACACTTCCTCTCAGTAGCAATAAGCTGCCATGTTTCGGCAGACTGACGTTTCGGTACTAATTTAGGCATAACTCCCTCCCGAAAATAGATATGGATACGATTCCAAATATTTTCGAAAGTAGACTCACATAGCTTTCCATGCATATATGGTAAGTCTTGTAATTCCTTGTGTGTCGTTCTGGAGAAATTTTTGAAGTTAGGTGATGTGCCCAGGAAATTCCTATTTTTGCTGCTCTCGGCCCCTTTGATGTTGTTGCCTTCCATAGCTCTGATTCTCTTGATTCTTTCTCCCATAAACTCTTCTATATGTCAGCTAAGTATGAGAGAAGTTAAATCACTTTATGAAAATGTAAAAGCTTCACAAAATCATCAAAACATATCTAAGAATCCATAAATCGGGTTTTGACAATTTTCTATATTATTCCTCTATGTTTAACATGTTTTACAACAACTCTACTAAAAACTCTCGACTCTACAATATGACTCTAATCTACGACAATAAGAGATAAACAAGGTACAAATGGAGCTAATAACATATTAAGAATGTCGCATTTAATGTTCCTATCAACTACCCCACACTTATCCTTTGCTAGTCCCTTAGCAAACTAAATATAAGACTCTACTACAAACACTACTAATGCCCTTAAACAATTGTCTCAGAATCTTTGTCATGCATAGCTTTCAAGTTTGAATATTCGAGTGTAAAAACGTAAATTTCAAGTTTCATAAAATATGTATCATGACATGAAAAAGTAAGAAGTGAGAACAAATAACATGAACAAATAAGGTCAACCGATCCAAAATTGACAAAGTCCGCTAAGCGACTTGCTCTGTAATTACCTCAAACTGTCAGGGACATTTATGGAATTTCAACTTCAATGACATCCCTATAATTATCTCAAACTGACAGGGGCATTTATGGGATTTCAACCTTAATTACATCCATATAATTAACCCGAACTGTCAGGGGCAGTTCTGACATTTCACACTCATGGTAAAACAGTAATAGGGGTAAATCTGACACTGTAAAAATCAGGGTTTTTACCCTTAAACTTTCCGATTAGCTGGTTCGCCAGAAAAAAAGCTTCTACACCTGCCAAACCAAGCTCTCTTCTCCTCACATGAGCTAGGTCCTCACCCATTTGATTAAGGAGGTCAATATATATCTACTAATTGATCACCATAAAATTTAATATGGTGACTTTTTCGGTTTTAACAATACCTCAATCTCGAGCTTCTGTTTTTCATGTGGTTCTCCTCCAGCGGAGCTCCGCTGGCCTCCTCCTTCCTCCCCTTTCCTTCTGACAGCTCCTAGGAGGTTCCTGGAAGTCCCCAGCTCCTCCTCTCGACTGGTTTTGCATCAAGACCGAGGGGACAGTCCTCCAGCTTTCTCTCTCCTCTGCTGGGCAGTGCTCATAACGTATCTCCGATCAACTGTATCTCACAGTCGAGTGAGAGAGAAAGAGAGAGAGAAAGAGAGAGAGAGAGAGTTAGTCCCCCTCCGTCCGGTCTCCCCCCATATATATATACTCAAACACCAACGGCCTAGATCACATCTCTGATTGATCTGACGGCCCAGATTGAATAATTGAAAGTTGCCATGAACAGTAAATAGATATTTTACTATTTACTACGCAGTAACTATTCATTATCCCGAATAATTTCCGCATACGAACTCCGATTAATTCATAGGACATACCCACGAGTTCGTATTAACGTCCTCCACAACTTTTCTGAAGGGAGTTTCCTCAAATTCTTGACTTATCACAAAATCACTTTTACGGTAAAGTAAATAACATTTATTACTTCCGTAAACTAAATAAATCCATAATAACCGGCTTGTAACTCTGGAAAATATTCCGGACATACCGGAGGACTCATATAAAGTCTACCAACTCGGGACATTGATTATATCTTCCCCCAGAATCGACAATATCTCGATATTTAACTCGAATATTAATTCGAGAAAAACTAACTGCGCGGTTACAACCCTCTGTAACCCGTCTGATCCCGATAAAAGGGGAAATTTTGAGGGGGGGTGTTACACACCATGCAGATTAAAGGAGCGTTTAACAATAAGGAGGTACATGTCCTAATTGACACATAAACTTCTCATAATTTTATTCATCCATCAGTGTTGAGAAGGTTCAAACCTACCACCACTAACATCAAACCCTTAAAGGTAAGGTTAGCTAGTGCTGCAATCATGCACACTAAGGCTATGGTAAGAATAGAGCTACAGCTGCAGCAATTTATTCTTACAGGAAATTTTTATGTTCTCTCTATTTATGGTTGTGAGGTAATTTTGGGATCACAATGGCTCAAATCTCTTTGAGATATTACATGGAATTTTGAACTTATGAGAATGAAGTTTTTGTAGAGACAATGTGCAATATGTACTTCAAGGTGAAACGAGACCAAAAGCAACTATGATCACCTGCAAGGCCATGATCAGATTATTGAGGGAACCTAAAGCTATGATGGTACAACTCAATCCTATGGAGGAAAATAGTACTATTACAGGGGAAAATGTGATTCATCCTGGAATAGAAGAATTGAAGATCAAATACGCAGAGATTTTTAAACCTCCAAAAGCCTTACCAGCAGTAAGAACACATGACCACAGAATTGAGCTACTTCCCAATAATACCCTGTCAATGTAATTATGTAAGACCTTACAGGTACCATCTGTAGCGTCACGGGAGGGGAAACTACAGTGACCACGATTTTAAGCCAATAAGAAGCTGACACGTTCGAATGATGTGCCAACAACTTATTAACCTAAAGTCGTAGGCTCTTTGGTAAGTAAAATAAAATTCAACTTTAATACTTTGAGTGGCACCACAAGAATTTCTTAAAACATTCATCAGAGTTTTTTCAATTTCGGGGAAGGTGGACAAATTAAAGGGTTAAAAACTTTAGCGATAACATTAAAAATATATAACATAGTAACAAATCAGGAGGACACATTTACTATTTGTATCAAATACTTTGGTAAATGACCCGAAGGATAAAATAGGTAAGGTGCATACAACTTGGACCAAACATTGAGTAGAGAATGAGACTCCACACACACAGCTCTATTTATCCCGTCACAGTACTCAGTACCTGCAAACAATCTGTTATAGGTGTGAGCGTCGTCCTCGCGTGCTCACATATAGTGTCACACCCCAAATCTTTTGAAGTTAATAAAAGTTACCTTTCACAGAGATTCACGAGTTACCGAGGACTTTTAATTTCGATCGGTAATTCGATAAGTTATCGCTTGATTGAATTTTCGTGTTTTTCTAAACTCTCCAAATACCTGATTTAATGACTCGATGTTGAAGTACGTGTCGACACGAGTCTCCCGGTATTTTCGGAATATTTTTTGGAGCTTCCGGCTAATTTCTGTGAATTTCTGAAGCTTATAGTAATTTCCAATTACTATTTCGGTAAAAAGGAGATTTACCATTTAACCTTTTTACTTTTCCCCTTCTTTGGATCTGAACCGTTGGATCTTTTCAAGATTGAATCTCAACCGTTGATTTCTCTATAAATAGAGAAGAGAGGTTTGACCGAGTCAAACCTCCCCAAATCGGTCAACTCGAGCTCCCCGAGCTCCGTTTCGGCTCCTGCTGTCTTCCGCCCAATGCCGGCGATTCCGGCCACCACAGGGCGGTGGACCACCCCCATTCTCTTCCTCTCCCTCTCCTCTACAAAACCCCCTTAACAATTTCTTCAAGTATCCATTGTGGGAGAAGATCGGCCGACGAGGAACTCGATTGTGCTCCGATCGAGTTTTCCGATTTCGGCCATGACAGAGAGCGCGAGTGGTGGTGACAGCTTCGCCTCGCCGTCCACAACCTCTCTATGGTCTCAGTTTCAAGAGAGGAGCTTTGGTGACAGAGGAAGGGAGGAGTGAAGGTGGCTCTGCGTTTTCAGGCGAATTCGTGATGTTTTGGTAACCGGCGAAGACAAGTGAGGTATGGAAGATTATCTAATCCTCGAGCTCTACGTCTTCTGTAATTGATTTTGAGTTTGGTTGGGAGATGAAGAATTTGTGCTCTGGCAGTGGAGGACCGCCGTTCTTGGCACTGTGCACGACGGCGGCGGGGATGATGTTTGGTTCTAAATTGGCTCTGTTGTTATCGATTGAGGCTTTCTAAACATGATTTCTTGATGAAGGAGAAGGAATGGTGGTAAAGGCAGAGTTCCGGTGTTTCTGTCTCGGATCGATTTTGGAGGTAAATTACTGTTCCCTAGGACAGGGTGTTGTGGTTGAAATTATTGTTGGTGTTGTTGTTGTTGAATTGTTGTTGATCAGGTTTTGTTGTGTTTTTGTCGATAACTTGGTGAATCGGAGGAAACGGGGAGGTTATGGCGAAATTCCGGCAAGTTGCCGGAATCCGGTAACGATTCCGACGGCAGTAAATCCGGCTGAAATGCCGAGGTAGTCTTCGATCCCTTTAAATGTGTTGGTTCCGTTTAATAGAGTTAAAGTGTCGTAAGTCGGGATTTACGTAAGGAAACTAGTAAAAACGGAAACTAACCGTAAATTGGGAACTTTCCATTTTAGGAAACCTTCTATGTTTGGAAACCTGCTAAATTGGGAAACTTTCCATTTTGGGAAAGTTTCCATTAAGGGAAAGTTTCCACTTTGGGAAAGTTGCATTTTCAGAAAAATGGTTAAAGGATTGAAGTTCATTGAATGTGACACTTTTTGGTTAAATGGGTTAAGTGTTAAATTGTTATCGGAGATTGATAACTGGAAGTTATGAGAAAATATTAAATCGGTAAATCGACTCAAGGTTAAATATATTGACTAATACGTGACACCCTAACGTCAAGTTAAAGTGATAAAGGAAAGTTCAGAAGCTAAATCGGACTTCCGGTAAATTGAGTTAAGAGTCGATAACCGGGAAAGAAAGTCAAAAAGGCTAAAGTGCTATAAGAAAGTAACTTGGTCAACTTGTGGTCAAATAGGATTTCCTGGTCAAACTAGGAAAAGACGAAGTCAACTATGGAATGACTAATATAATTGTTTGTTTGTACAGTCTCTATTTGAACGTGAGACGGGCTCGACTACACGGTTAGTTCGAGGGTTTCGCTCGAGGAGCTTTCCGAGCGGGAAGAAGGTCGCAATAGTACTGTGAGTGGACATTTGTTTTAAATTAAATTGCATGTTGTATACTTTAATTGGCTTCTCCTGCATATATGATTTCCTCCATTTATATGTTTTACGGTGATTTGGGAAAATGGGATTTAAGGATTTAAAGGCAAACAAACCGGGAAAGAGGTTCATACCCTTCCCGTGATTTTAAAGGATTTTCCCGGGGTATGTTATTCTTGATTATCACCGTTTTGGGATTATGGAGGGGGATGATTTTAAAAAGAGGAATTTGGCTCACGGATTTAAAGGGGTTTTCGATTTATTATTCCCACGAGGTTTTACAGGTTTTAAAGGGACTTTGGAAAGGGAAAAGGATTGTATGCTAGCATGGACCCTCTCCGGTTGCGCTGGTCAGTAGACCTTCCCGGATAGAGCAGGTCGGGGACCCTCTTCGGTTGAGCTGGTCATTAGACCTTCCCGAATAGAGCAGGTCGGGGACCCTCTCTGGTGGAGCTGGTCACTAGACCTTCCCAGATAGAGCAGGTCGGGGACCCTCTCCGGTGAAGCTGGTCATTTGACCTTCCCGGATAGAGCAGGTCGGGATTTCTCGTGGATGAGGTTAACACCCCACATTTTAATTATTTATGTGTGAGCCAAGGCATCATTGATGATTTACTTGCATGCGGATTTTTCTTAGAGGAACTAGAGGGAGAGCATTAAAGGAAAGTAGAGTTTTTATATGTTATTTTTCGTCCACTCACTCTAACGTTTTTCAATGTTTCTCCCCTGGGCCCTTCGTTTTCAAATGCCCAGTGGTGCAGGGTTCTTGAGAGGAGGTCGCGCGCGTACAAGAGTTGAGGCATAGTCGGTCAATCTGTTGCTGCCGCAATTCTTTAGGGTAATCATCTTAGTAGACTGCTCTGACTAACCCAGTATAGCTAATTAAGTAGGTTAGGGAGCAGGATGCCTTCATGAGTTAGGGTTTGTTGTAGATACTCATGGAAGTGCTGAGTTGGATCGTAGGAAGGGTTGGCCATTTCAAGGGGGTTTCGGTAAGAAGTTCCCTTGGGGTGGTCCCCGCAGGATTTACTTCGAGTTAAAGGGATTTAACTCGGGGTGGGTCCTGACATATAGGCCCACCAATGATAGATTTGAAAACCATAAAACCATACATATATACGTATAGATTTGAGCTCTGAATAAAACCATTTATAAAATCTTTGGCACTAACAATTCATTTGACCACAGCATTCGTAGTTTGACCAGGAATGACCACATTAACCAAGTTGACCAACCAATTTGATTTTTAACTCTTTAACCTTTTTAACTTGTTTTTCCAGTTATCGACTCTTTGCTCAATTACCGAAAGTCCGACTTAACTTCTGAACTTTCCTTAATCATTTTAATTTGACGTTAGAGTGTCACATAATAATTCGTTGAATTACTATGGACACCCAACGTGTCATATTAACCAAATCTTTAACCTTGAGTCCATACATCGATTTACGTGAATCACCAAATTTACTTAAAACGGTCAACTTGACATTTCTAGAATTTCAGTTATCATTTCCTGATAACAATTCAACACTTTACCAAATTTGTCGAACTCCAAATCTTTACTAAACCATTTTTCTGAAAATGAAACTTTCCCAAAATGGAAAATTTCCTTTAATAGAAATTTTCCTAAAATGGAATGATTCCCAAATTAGTAGGTTTCCAAAAATGGAAAGTTTCCTAAAATGAAAAAGATCCCAATTACGGTTAGTACGTTTCCTTATACATAAATTCCGATTTACGACCGTTAACTCTATAAAACGGAAACAACACATTTTAAAGGGAGTCGAAAACTACCTCTTTGGCATTTAACCGGTTTCACTGTCTCGTCGAAACCCTCTGCCGGATTCCGGTCAACTTGCTGGAATTTCGCCAGAGTTTCTCCCGTTTCTTCGCCTCCAAGTTATCGACATACATAGATAAAACAACACAAATTTAGTCAGATCAACAATAACACAACTCAACAGCAAGCACTAGGGGAAAATCGAACCTTACCCTTGACCTGTTCCAATCCATGAATCGAACCTAGAAACTCCTATGCTTTACACCAAGTTCACAAACATTTTGAGTAATAAACCAAAACTCCCAAGCATCAAACCAGTAACACATATACAGTATACTTCTCACCTCAAATCCTCAGAGCCTCATCCTCATCATCATCATCTCTTCTTCATCAAAACCAGCTACCTAGGAGTGATAAACAAAACCTTCTAGAGCTCGAAAAGCAGCCCAAAATCTTCTGAAAACCGTCACCGGAGCTACCAACCTCATCTGGAACACTCACTGCCTAAAACCCAAAATTTCAAAACATCACCAATCTTAAAAACTAAACACACTAGCTTGTAGAACACATCGAGGAGACCAAGAAACCTACCTCAAACAGGAGATTCGGTAGTCGGAGAAATCTTGTCGGGAAAGTGGAGAGGCCGAGTCGGGGTTCCTCTTAAACCTCACTGAATGCTTGATCTTTCGGCACATGAATGATGGGCTTGAGGAGAGGATTCGAAAGGGACCAGCCACGTGCGCAGCCATGGCCTGACGGCGGAGATCGCGGCGGCAAAGTTGGAGGATGGAACGACGTCGTCTGGCATCGAGATTGAGGTTGAGACGAGGTCTGACCCGATCCCATATATATAGAGGAGCCGATGGCCCAAATTAAAAGAAGGTGAAAAGTAAAAGGTTAAATGGTAAAACTGTTTTTACCGGAATGATAATTAAAAATTACCAAAAACTTCAGAAATTCACAGAAAATTAACGGAAGCTCCGAAAAATATTTCGAAAATACCGGGAGACTCGTGTCAATACGTACTACAACACCGAGTCCTTAAATAGGGAATTTTAAGAACTTATAAAAACTCGAAAATGAACGTGGTCTCACACCCTGACCTCCAGAAAAATGAAATTGAAAAGATAGTCCAAGAAATGTTGGATAATCACTTCACCATTCTCTTCACCTGTGATTTTGGTCAAGAAAAAAGTTGGAAGTTGTAGCATGTGTGTAGATTACAGGGCTTTTGAACTTTGTGACAGTGAAAGATAAATACCTCATTCCAGTGGTAGATGAGTTGATAGATGAAATTCATGATGCAAAAATTTCCACTAAGCTGGATCTAAGATCATGATACCACTAGATCAGGATGGCTGAAAGGGACATTTAGAAAACTGCTTTTAGAACCCGCGCAGACCATTATGAGTTCGTAGTTATGCTTTTTGGGGTAACAAATGGCCCTGCAACCTTTCAGTCAGAACTGAATGATGTGCTTAGGAGGTATCTAAGGAAACATGTGATAGTATTTTTTGATGATATCTTAATTTGCAATGCTACTATGCAGGAGCACATTGTTTACCTGCAAGAAGTGTTCGATGATCTGCTGCAGTATTCATTGAAGATCAAAGATAGAAAATGCAGTTATGGAGTGGAGCAAGTAGAATATTTAGGCCATGTCATCAGCTCAAAAGGGGTAGCTGTAGACTCTAACAAGATCATTTGCATTGAGAAATGGGTTAAACCAAAATTACTGAAATGGCTGAGATGATTTTTGGGCCTGGCTGGTTATTACAGGAAATATGTGAAGAACTTTGGGAGCATAGCGAAGCCTTTACTGATATGCTCAAGAAAGACAATTTCATTTAGACCAGTTACTCAAAAATGACATTTGAAAATTTGAAAAGAGCTCTCACCACAGCTCTAGCGCTGGCTATTCCTGATTTTTAAAACAATTTATGGTAGAGTGTTATGCTTCAGACAAAGGCATTGGACCTGTTTTATCTCAGGAAGGTCATCCCATAGCTTTTTTAAGTCTATGATAAAGAAATGTTGGTTATAGTCCATGCAATACAACAGTGAAGACATTATTTGTTGGGGAATCATTTCAAATCTACACTGACCACAGAACCATAAAACATTTCCTTAAGCAAAGGATTAACACTTCTGCTCAACATAAGTGGTTGATCCAACTAATGGGGTATGACTACTCAATTCACTATGAAGCTGGGAAGAATAATGATGCACCTGATGCCTTGTCTAGACAGTTAGAATTGGTTGCTATCACTGAAATGACCTCCTTTGTGCATCAATTTGTGGAAGAATTATAGAAGGCTTGTGAGTTGGATAAGAAAGCAATACTGATAGTACAAGAGTTACAGGGAGGGGGTTCACACAGAAAGCACTTTTCTTTGCAGGATTCTCAATTGCATTACAGGAATAGGGTCTTTGTTCCTCAACATGGTGACTAGAGGATTAAGATCATTAGTGAATTCCATGATGGTGTGTTACGTGGCCATGCAGGGAGGACCAGGACTTATCACAGGGTCAAGAAGAGTTTTGTTTGGCTTGGTATGGTGAAAGACATTAAGAAGTACATTGTTCAATGTCACATTTACCAACAGAACCACTATAAGGCTCAGAACCCTCCAAGACTATTCCAACCAAATCCCATACCAAACAAGGCATGGCCAGGAATCTCTATGGATTTTATTGATGGCCTACCACTTCATAAGGAAAAACTATGATATAGATAGTGATAGACAAATTAACCAAGTCTGCTCACTTCATACCTATGGCACACCCCTATTCAACCTCATCTGTGGCACAACTCTTTTTTATTTAAGAGATTTTCAGGTTACATGGAATGCCAGATTATATCATTTCAGATAGGGATCCCATATTTTTGAGCTTATTTTTGGAAAAGTTCTTTGAGCTGCAGGGCACCAAGTTAACCAAATCTTCAGCATACTACCCAAACTGATGACCAAACTTAAAATTTGAATAGAACTCTAGAGCAATATCTCATATGTGTTGTTGGGGAACGACAAGACAATTGGGTTAAAATCCTGCCCTGGGCTGAATTTTGGTACAACTCTTCTCACCATTTAGCAATACATGTAGATGAGCCCATTTCAACATTTGTATGGTTACCAGCCTCAAGTCATTAAGTCTTACCTACCTGTTTCCACTGCAGTAGAAGAAGTGGATCAAAACTTACAGTTTAGAGATGCTCTGCTGACCACACTCAAGAAGAATTTGGAGCTGACACAGTCTAGAATGAAGACTTTCTATGGCAGGAAACATTCTGAGAGAGAATTCAATGTGGATGATTGGGTTTATTTGAAGCTATAACAATATAAACAACTTTCAGTTAAGCAGAAGGGATGGCATAAGCTGTCACCAAGATATTTTGGTCCATTCCAGGTGATAAAAAGGATTGGAAATGTGGCTTACAAACTCAGACTTCCTGCCATAGCAAAAATCCACAATGTTTTCCATGTTTCCTTGCTTAAGAAAAAGTGGGTCATGGGGTGCTTATTTCTTCTCAGCTGCCTCCGATTGTGGATCCAACCAATCCTAAGTGGGAACCAACAGTAGTTCTAGTCAGAAGGATCTACAAGAAAAAAGGAGTTGCAGGAACACAATGGCTGATACAATGGAAATGGACTTCTTCTAAAGATCCTATATGGGAGGATGTTGAGATGTTATATCAACGTTTTCCAGGTTTTGATCAAGAGACTGGTCCTAATTCTACTATAGGATAATAACTTGAGGACAATTTCTTTTTGAAAGAGGATGGACTGTTAGGGTCACTTGTGACAGTTTCCTAGTGTCACTACCAGGATCAGGATCTTAGCCGACAAAAAATTTTCGTCGGTCTGTTCATCAAACTCGTCGGCTCAGATGTCGTCGAAATAAGAGTGGTCGTCGGCTATAGTTTTATAGTTAGTCGACGACTTATTTTTCTATTTTTCGTCAGCTAAAGTAAGACTAAAGCCGACGAATTAAATTGTCGTCGGCATTAACCTGAGACTTTGGCCGACGAAATAATAATATTTCGTTGGCTAAAGTATTTAATAAAAAAAATAACTATAGCCGACGAAATTTACTATCATCCGTCGGCTAAATATAGAAAAATAAATAAAATAAATATAGCCGACAAATTGTAGTAACTTTCGTCGGGTAAATACTATTATACCTGACGAAATAAGCCATATTTCGTCAACTAAACCTTGAAAAAAAATACTATAGCCGACGAATTATGGTAAATTTCGTCGGCTATTGTACTTTTTATACTAAAAAAAACCCAAAATTTTTAAATTACCATTCAAGCAAGCTGCAAATTACACAAAAAAATCATATAACCAACAACACCATCAAAAGTGGTCTAAACGTTTTTCATTAAATTATTTATAAACCCATAAAACTATATAAAATCTATATCATCTAAATCTATATCTGCGTCAGGAGGAGGTTGTTGTTGAGGATGTTGCGGCGGCTGAGGTAGGAGAATAGGCGTAGGCATGGGCGGAGCCGGAAGTCCCTGAAGCTGGGCTGCTGAAAACTCTTGCAAGTACTAGAACATCTACTTCTGTTGTGCTTGTTGGGTGGTACATACTGCTGCATTATACTCCTATAAAGCGGCACTATAGGCTGTCTGGGTGGCTTGCTGTTCCCGTAGCATCTGAACTTCCGCCTCTAGCTGAGTTGTCCTGCTGCTGGTCGAGGCTGCCTATTTTTGAAATCCGAGAGTGGTCTTCAGTACCCCCTCGCCCTTCTTTCCTAGACTCTGAGTAGAAGTTATTTTCACGCTGTGGGAATGTTGTGCCCATGATCCTCACTCCATCCCCGAGATCCGAAGTGTCGACCCGAGACATGGCTTCAAACATGTCTTCCTCCTGCGTGTCTGCTTATGTCTCCCTCACTATAACAGTCATCACCTCGTCACTAGCCTGCCTCACCTTCTCCTAATTGGATAGGAAAAAATAATTAATTAACATTTTGAAATATATATATATATATATAATTTAAAAAATTTGAAAACGTAAAACGACTTACAATATCCTCCTGGGCGTCAGGATATGTCTTCTCGTACGTATGTACCGGTTGACTTCTAGATGTTCTCTGGCCGCCTCGTTTATCAATGATGCGAACGGTCTAAAACCGGCATGATGGTTCCTTGTGTTGCGTTGCCGGTTTTGAGCGTTTGCCCGGGAAATGGCATACAAAGGAAAAAAATAAAAATATAAGAAAAATATTTTAAAAAGTTCTAATTAATAACAATATAAGAATTTTTTTACTTACCTGTTTATGAGGGTTGTTGAATTCTGATATCAGAAGCCAACGTCACTCGTACTTCCTAAACTGAAACTCAAGGGGGGTACCAAAACGTGCGTTCTCATGTGTTCCCAATTCAATTTCAACAAAACCCTCAAATTAACAACATTCTGCATCAATTCATCATTTCACATGAAAACATCTTAATCCTAATGCTTTACCTCATCATGCTAATATAATCCTCAAATAAATTCAGAAAAATTCACGGATATATGTATATACCAACATATTATCATTTTATTTAACAAACAACCATATATACATCAATATATGTTTATTTACAGCAATATATACAAATAAATTTATATACATCTAATTTTTCTGATAATTCAACATATAAATCAATAATTCAATATATAAATCAATAAATCAAGAAATCAATATATATAAATCAATTCAAAATAAATATATATATATAAATCAATTCAATATATACATTAATAAATTCAAATAATTCAATATTTACATCAATAATTCAAAATAATTATATAATTCAATATATATATCGAATCGCTTACCTTAATTTCTTGAGAAATTAGAAAGAGAGAGAGAGAGAGAGGATGTGGTGGAAGCAGTGGTAGAGTGTAGGAGGCATTTGAGGAGCGGAGGAGGCGAGGATGGCAGTGAGAGGCACAGGAGAGGAGTGGAGTGGAGTGGAGCCCGAGATGAGAGAATTCGAAAATTTCTAAAAATTTTAGGGATTCTGTCACTGGGTTTTGATATATATGAAGAAGTATAGCCGACGACATAAAAAATTCGTCGGCTAAAACTATGATTTTCATCGGCTATAGTTCAACTTTAGCCAACGAATTTTAAATAAATTCGTCGGCTATTTACAATACTATAACTGACGAATTTTAGCAAATTCGTCAGATATAGTATTTTTATACTAATTTATTTCCAATTTATATGTTTAATTATCTTTTATTTTTTTATTTAAATATAGCCGACGAATTTTCAAGAAATTCATCGGCTATTGTATTTTTTATACTAATTTATTTAATTTATTTCCAGTTTATATGTTTAAATATATTTTATTTTTTATTTAACTATAGCCGACGAATATTCAAGAAATTTGTCGGCTATAGTACTTTTTATACTAATTTATTTCCAATTTATATGTTTAATCTTATGAAACAAAAATCTGACCGTCAGAGATAGAGCTACCTCGAGGGAGAAAGAATGAAAAAATGCATTGACCGTAACTATCGGTACCGAAACTTTATCGGAATTACGTGATTCTTTAATCGTAGACATATTTCATCGTTCCGGTCATATCTTATTTCACGACTTTCTTTCGTTTGAAGCTTCTACGTATAGTTTATTTTTGATATGGAACATTTACATAACACTTGATAAACAAGTTACACAACATTAGTAGACATGTTGTGATTGTGATGATCAATCTTGTGAAACAAAAATCTGACCGTCAGATATCATCATTATGTTAAAATATGAGTATGGATAAATTTTCAACTTGATCCGACAACGTAAAAGACTCGATCCGGGCGGTCAATCCCGTAAGTCAAACCCCTCAACGCAAAGAAACAATAATTTGACCGTCTAAATTACGTATTTTGCCCTGACCTTCAACTATAAATAGTTTCAAATAGATGAGACGCAACCAGTGGTATAAAAAATTTATTTTATTTATTTAACTATAGCCGACGAAACATTAGGGTATTCGTCAGCCAAGATAGTTTTAGCCGACGAAATACATCTTATTTCGTCGGCTAAGATATTTTTAACTAAATAATTCGTCGGCTAAAATTGAAAAATACATAAAAAAAAGAACTTTTAGCCGATGAAATTATATAATTCGTCAGCTAAAAATTATTATAGCCGATAAAAAATATCTTCGTCGGCTAAAAGTCCACTTTAAACGACGAAAATCTTAGCCGACGATTTTTTTTTTCGTTGGCCTGTTTTTTTTTCGTCGGCTATAATGTTTATGCTGGTAGTGTGTGACTAGGAAAGGCCTTACTTGAATAAAGCGCTGCTTTTTGCACTGTACTGCTTAGTTTGTTTTCTTCTGGTTTTCTGCCGGTTTGGTAGCTCAGCTTTAGCCAGCTGTGTGGTCCTAGAATAATGAGTATTGGTTGGACAAGTGTCCTTCATGTCATTGTCCTCCCTATATATGGACAATCTGCTGTAATTGGATTTTATGTTGAATGAATTATCTATTGCATTTTCTTTCTTGTTCTTCCTTTTTGTTGTTCCTTTAATTTCCTTAGAGAAATCCAGAAGTTAGGATTAGTCTTCTAACATCTGTGAATCAATTCTGATCAGACAAGCTGTTGATTTACGCTTCAATCAATAAAAGAAGACGAAAAGCCCAGGCTAGCCTTTTTCTGATCGCAACATTCCAACAGAAATTGATGGTAACCTGCCCAAAGTTAATTATATTCAATAATTGTTTTCCATCTATGGATCTGTTGGTTGGCGATTCATTATCTTCTTTTGAATTTAATTTGATGATTTTGTACTTGGCTTAACACTACCAGAAGAGTGTTTGGGCGACAAAGCAATTTCGTCGCCCTGTTAAAAAATTTCGTCGCCCAAGATCTTAGGGGATGAAGCGTCGTCGCCTAAGGTGTCGTCGCAAGAAGTTCATCGCCCAAGATCTTAGGCAACGAAAGAAATCCCTGTCGTCGCCTAAGAGTGAGACCTTAAGCGACGACACCTATGTCGTCGCCTAAGAGTTAAGTTAAGGCAACAACACACATTTCGTTGCCTAAATAACCGTCGTCGCTTAAGAGTCTCAATCTTACGAGACGAAACTAACGTCGTCGCTTAAGAGTGATAGTCTTAAGCGACCAAAAATTGTTCATCACTTTAGAGTCTAGATCTTAGGCGACGACGCTAGTTTCGTCGCCTAAGTGTTATACCTTGGACGACGATACGTGTATATTCGTCGCCTTATATTATTAAAAAAATTAAAAAAACTCTTTGGCGACGAAAGTGGTATATTTCGTCGCCTAAGTGATCTTAAGACGACCAAATGGTGCAAAAGTCGTCGACTAAACCACTCTTAGGCGACGAAAAATACCTTATTTCGTCGCCTGAAGTATTTTCTGTATTTTTTTATTTAGTTTTATAAATTTTTGTAAAATATAAATAACAACACAAAAAATTTCAAGAACAAAACAACAAATTTTTCATTACAAATTATCTAAATTGTTCATAAACGTACAAATATATAAATTTAGTCTAAAGTAAATTCAATATCATCTAAATCGATCATGAAATTTGAATCTTGTGGCAGTGGCAGAGGAGTGAGGGGCGCGACGGTAGGGGCAGCGGCAGAGGAGAGGGAGATGGAGGCAGATCGGAGAGGGAGAGAAAGTTAGAGATTTTGGTTATACCCGATCTCTTAGGCGACATAAATATTTCGTCGCCTAAGGTCTCTCTTAGGCGACGAAATACTTATGTCGTCACCTAAAAAGATACCCTACCTCTTAGGCGACGACATAAGTATTTCGTCGCTTAAGAAGGTTTCTCTTAGGCGACAAAATACTTATGTCGTCGCCTAAGAGAGATACTCCTAAACGGACGGAAACGGCCATTCGACCCTCTAAATCATGTAATTTGGACGGACCTTTAACTGAGAATAGTTTCAAATCGACGAGACGCATCCACCAATATAAAAGTTTTACCAAAAATAACCACCAGAGATAGGGCTACACATAGGGAGAAATATGGTAAAATTGTGTTGACCCCAACAACCGACATCGAGACTTTACCGGAATACCGTGATTTTTCAGCCGTAGATGTATTTCACCGTTCTGGTCATATCTTATTTCACGACTTTTTTGCATTTGAGGCCTCTACATATAGTTTGTATTAAAAACGATACTTGAACTCCACACTTGATAAACAAGTTATACAACATTAGTAGGTATGTTGTGATTTTGATGATCGGACATGAGAAACGGAAAACCGACTGTCAGATATGAGCACCATCATGAACTATGTGTGTGGGAAAAATTCAAGTCCATCCGACAACGTTAAGTGTTCAATCTGTGCGGTCAAACTCCTAAAAGGACGGAAACGGCGATTCGACCCTCTAAATAACGTAATTTGGCCGGACCTTCAACTAAAAATAGTTTCAAATCAATGAGACGCATCCATCGGTATAAAATTTTTACCAAAAATTAAAATCCCAATATTTAATTTTAATTTGTTTTAATTTATTTGGATACTCTTAGCCGACGAAATGGTGTAACAATAAAAAAACAGAAGGTTAAACCACAATGAAAAAATAAAAATAAAAATAAATTCAAAATGAAACATGAAAATAACCTTAGGCGACGAAACTGAAAAATTTGTCACCTAAATTTAAAAAAAAAAATCGTCGCCTAAGAGGGTCATTCTTAGGCGACGAAAGGCATTTATTTAGCCGATGAAGAAATTTTTCGTCGCTTAAAGTCGAAATTTTAGCCGACGAATTTTTGGACCTTAGCCGAAGAAATATTAATAAATTTCGTCGGCTATAGTTATTTATTTATTTAACTTTAGCCGAATAATTTTAATAAAATTTTTCGGCTATAATTATTTATTTATTTAACTTTAGCCGACGAAATTTATAGCTATAAAATTCGTCTGATATCATAATTCATTGTTTTTAGTGTGTTATTGATTTTACTTTATCCAACCATCTAATAAGACTAATAATCTGGGTAAATATGTCTCTTCATATATCTATGAACAGCCCTTTCAAAAATGTAATTTCTTATTTTCCATTACAATAAAGTTTGTTGATTCACTGTTCTTATTGTTAAGTGTTCACATGTGGAACTTTGCATGTCAGATTGTTTCACCAAAAGATAAATTTTGAAGGTGCTTGAAGATTATAATTACAAAGAAGAAACTTAGTCAGTGAAGCTTGAAAGCATTTGAAACATGGTTAGCGATTCATTATCTGCCTTCTTACATCTGAACATTATTATCCTGCATTGATGTGGACTGCCTGCCTCTTGAGGGTTTGGTTTATGTGGCTTCCTTGGTACTCAGTTGACGTAGGTAATGCAAAATGGTTGCGATTTAGAAGACGTATATTTGTATAAGTATCTACTTTGGTCATCGTATAATCTATGTGTTGCCCTTTCATTTTTTTTTAATTTTTTTAAAGGATCAAAAGATTTCACTCATATCTCATGATGACTTGAACTCATAATTTTGTTAATAGATAGCGAATGTTCTTACCACTACGCTATAACCACTTCGTGAAATATGACGTCATTTCAGGTTGTTCTAAGAATGGTGTTGTGTACAATCAAAAATTGAGGTTGGCGTTACCTTTATTTATGGTACTATTACTACTTTTATGCTCCATTTTATCCGCTTGTTTTCATATGGCAATAGAATTCCTGTGATGATTGTCTCAGTAGTGATTGAATACCACTTCCATTCTGTGATGATGTGCACGACAGACTTTGGTGCTGTCAATTCATACAAGTGTTTTGAAGATGAGTTATTATTCATTAAACTGTTTGTATAATGAACCATATCCTAGCTCTTGTAAGATTAGCTCATCACTTCCAGCTTGAAGAAACTAATACAGAAGGGGAATACCTATCATCCTGGTTGATCATATATAGTCTCGTAGGTTTTCACATAATTGTTAAACGGATGAATAATTGTGTTCTTTCATTCATTTTGTAGGGGATTTTGATGTACAATTGCTAGAGCAAGCTTTATGGGATTTTGTCTGGTGGAGTTTCTGTCTTATGGTATTAGAAATCTATGTACGTGTTTTTGATACTCTGATTATACATCAAGTCGTATAGTTGAATTTCAAAATGGAACTCTAGCTTATTATTTGCGGCAAAAACTAGAATACCCGAGTAGCTTCGTACTATAGACTCGTTAACGGAGAGGTATTTTTGTAATTTAAAATCGATGCAGTAACTAGATAAATTTACTGTAATACGGAAGGGCAGAACGGAAATTATGTCCTGTCATCGATCCCCATCCTCCAGTAGTTCGATGACAAGTTGATTTTTAGTGTTGAGGTGGTAATCTAAAGAGAAGGGAAGAAGTAATTCTGAAATTGATATCCATCAACGGAACAATTCACATATTTAAAGCATAAGAGATGATATCAAAAGGAGAAGTACAATCTGTCTATATTCTACGATGGTCCTTGATCTACAGAAAAATACCAAAAGTACTTCTAGGTACTAAACACGCTTACAAGTAGTAATTGAGATAAGGAGGCTGATTAGAGAACGAATTGCAAATTACAAACTAACATAAACCCATTCGAATCTTCTCATCTAGAACATATATTGCTAGTTTGAATTTTTCCAATTCAATATTCGAGCAGATGAACTGAAAAGCAAAACATGTGCAATTCTATTGGGTTCTTCTCTAACCCAGAATGCAATCGCACTTTTGGTTTGAAGGGTTCTCTAATTTGCAGTAAATCGTTATTCGAACATCTATTGGGGTCTTCTCTAACCCAGAATGCAATCGCACTTTTGGTTTGAAGGGTTCTCTAATTTGCAGTAAATTGTTATTCGAACACCTCCGAATAACTAATAAAAAGTGGGGGGAGCTTCAAGTCAGAGAAGTCAGAAGTGGCAAAGCGCTTAGGGCAGAGATGGAGGAGCAGGTTCAGATGGAGAAAGTGGGGGGGGGGGTTCTAGGAAATAGAGAAGTTTTGGGATGAGATTTGGGAGAGTGGAAAAGTGAGAGGAAGTGTAAGTGGGACAAGGAGGAGAGTGGGCGAGTTGCGTGGGAAGAGAGGGAGTGCATCGTAGATGAGTGAAACCTAAAAATATAGGATCTTTAGAAGAGCAAAAATGAAGTTGAAGTGTTTATCACAGAAAGTCAGAAAGTGAGGGAGGAAGAAGGACCGGCTCAGAAGAATCGAGAGCTTCATCTTCTAACGAATCTAATCAAATCTAATATGGAAAACTTGTTTGATTTGTTTTGTTTAACCCACCCAACCGTGTCCCTTTTTACCCCACAGGCTTATTACAAAAAGCCTTACCTTTTTACATAGATGCCATCAACTTTTGAAATTGCAACGTTGTTGTTGAAAATAGTCTCCGCGAATGAGACACTGCCATGTGTCTCGGACCCACTCTGTGTACAGTATAACGTGTGTATTCTAGCACTTTCCATTATTTGTGTTCATTTGTGGTGTTTGACAATTAGATAATTTAGTTAAATTGACGGGAACGATTCTTGATGGAGAGGAGTACGGATTTAGTTCTGTGTTTATTTTGACTTCCTGCAATTGAGAAAGTTTGGGCATGCGCAAGTCAAAAGTTGATCATATGATTGAGGCTCGTGATAAGATCTATTTTGGAGACCTTTTTTGGAGATTTACTTTATTGTCTGTTTTTATATTATTTAAGAAAATTGAGTGTTGGAACATCTTCAACAGTATTGATAAAAGTGATTTTTTCTTCATTTTTTTGGTAAATTGACCCTCCAGCAAGATACATAAAGCATTGCTAAACTGGATAATTACTTAATGAAATTGATAAATTTATCAATCTTGGATGCTTAACTAACACAATCGCTAAGCCTTCTCTCCTTTCTTGCCCACAATGTAAACACGAAAATTCCTGTAACGAATAACAAAAAGACATGTGTACAAAATAAAATATTTGTATTGATAAGTTTGCGGGTTACATTTCTTGTGAGTATCCTTTAACAAGAATTTCCTCTGATTCGATCTCCGACGTTGGTTTGATCCAATGGTGATAAACAATTGATTTTAAGTCAAATGGATTAGATTTTATCTTCTTATCGTGTTGACGATTTGGAGAAGATGATTGGCCAAGAGCCGTAAAGGCTTGTTCTTTATCGGATTTAGGCCACACGAGGTGTCACGTAGTAAACGTTCTTCGGCTTGATGGTAGCTAAATCGGCACATGTGTTTAGTGCTTGTTGATTCTCCACGTGCTTGTTGAAGAACTTGGTAGAAGTTTTTATTTTTGTTGAAGATTTGTTGATCAAGGGCCGTCGAGGCTTGATGTTGATCGAGTTTGGGCCGCAAGAGGTTTCATGCGGTGATCTGTTCTTCATCTTGAAGTTTGCGAAGAGATCGACTATTTGGAAGCGTAGTGACTCTTCAGGATTTGACGACTTCTAGGTTTGAGATTTGTGAAGTACTGGCTATTTGAGAGCTTGACAGTTTTTCACAAGTGTTTTCAAGACTTTTGAGTTCTCGAGAATGATTTTTCTCTTTTATCGGAAGTCTTCCTCTTGATATGAAAGAGGGTATTTATATTGTCGATGTTTCTTCATATGACATGTGTGAGTATGGCATTCAAATTCTATATAAAAGCTTAAGTGGAGTTTTCCTAGTTGCACTAGGAGAAGCAATGTTGCAGGGGGAGTTGCATCTTTGCCAACTTGTTAAATCTCGAAGGTAAAAATCTATTCATGTTTCTAGCTTATAACTGTTTTGGAAACTTGGTTCAAGACTTGTTTGATTTCATTTAAATAGATTTTGTTTTTATTTGGTTAAAACTAGTAGTGGATGCATATCTGCTAATTGATTGGATTTGATAAAAAACTATCCTATGTCAAATTACAACAGCTTAACATGAATTCATTTTCTTTCAATCAGAGATTGACTAGGGATCTGATTGAGGGGGAGTTTCACTCCTATATATATGCTCGCTTGTCTTTGTCGAAAACAATTTTTAGTTTTTGGTTTTCTTTTGAGACAGCAATTATTTGTTTTTGCGCTTTACTTTGAAAGCAGCATAACCAGCGTGATCATTTGGTTAATACCTAAACTGTTCTTCACTTGTATTTTGTGATCTAACCTTCTTGTATTGAGATAGATCAGTGCTTGAAGTATTTGCAAGAACAGTAGTTTATTGCAGAAGATAAAAACAACTCTGACAAATATTTAGCTTAGCACTACAATATGTGAATCAAGTTGGTTTGTAAGGTGTAAAGTGATTGTGTGGAGTATCACTACTTGAGGATTGTTATAATCTAAATATTTTTTATTGAAATTGTTTTAAGTGTTGACTACTTCAAAAGTCCCGCAGTGATGTTTCCTCAATAGAGTTTACACTGTTGTAAACAAATTTGTGTTCTTGTTTGCTGCATATTCTCTATTTGTTTTACACAAACTTATAGGAGTACTTTCAACATGTAATAAAGACACCGAAGAAATTTCATTCCTTATTACTGAGGAATTCACAGTTATGGGTTTGCCAAGTTCTTACTTTTATCCTTTGCTATGGGATTAAAGTTAATGATCCCAAAACACGGTAATAATGAACCAATATTTGAAGAAGGTTCTCGACAAGGAAGCATTTCAGAAGCAGATGTTCGAAAAGGTTATATGGATTTGTGCATGCATATATGCTGAAAAGGGATTGAATTGGTATTTGAAGGAGGCATGGAGGATAGAGTATGTGCATACTCACGGGCTGTTGCCCACTTTCCTACTGCAGTCACTATCAGAACAACTACTTTAGCCAACGAATTTTTTTCGTCAGCTAAATCCTAAATTTCGTCGGCTAAAGTCTTAGCCAACGAAACGTCGTCGGCTAAGAGGTCGTCGGGAAAAAGCCGTCAGCCAAGACTTTAGTTGACGAAATTACTGTCCATCGTCGGCTAAAGTCATTTATTTAGCCGACGAAGATATTTTTCGTCGCTTAATTTCTGGACTTTAGCCGACGAATTTTTGGACCTTAGCCGACGAAATTTTATTAAATTTCTTTGTCTATAGCTATTATTTTTATTTATTTATTTAACTATAGCAGACGAATTACCTTAAAATTCGTCGATTAAAGTTATTATTATTTTTTCTTTTTAAAACTTTAGCCGACGGATTTTAGGGTAATTCGTCGGCTATAGTTATTATTATTATTTTTTTTTTAACTATAGCCGACGAATTTTATTAAAATTCGTCGGCTATAGTTATTTTATTTTTTTCATATTTTTTTTCTTTTTTATTTCTTGTATTTTTGATTAACACTTTTTACTTCTTTTTCGTTTTTACACCGTGGTGGAGAAGGACAAGAGGAGGAGGAGAAGAGGATAGGAGCAAGGCTAGGAGGAGAAGAGAGAGAGAGGAGGGAGAGGAGGAGGAGAATAATTTAGAGAAGGAGGAGGAAGGAGGATGAGAAGAATTTAGAGGAGGAGAAGAATTTAGAGTAGGAGAATGATTTGGAGGAGGAGGAAGGAGGAGGAGAAGGAGGAGGAGAGGAGGTAGGATGAGGAGTACGTTGTTGCCGCCGGAGTAGGAGGAGGAGGAAGGAAGATGAAGAGGAGGAGGAAAAAAATGAAAGATATAGAAAATTTTGAATTTTAGCCAACGAAATTTCGTCGGCTAAAGTTCAAAATTTTAGTCGAAAAAAATATCAAAATTTTAAAAATCCCCGCCAAAAAAAATTTGAATTTTTAATTAACTTTAGCCCAAAAATTTTAATAAATTTCGTCGGATATAGTTATTTATTTATTTATTTAACTTTAACCGACGAAATTAGGGTAATTTGTCGGCTATAGTTATTTATTTATTTTATTTATTTATTTAACTTTAACCGAAGAAATTAGGGTAATTCGTCGGCTATAGTTATTTTTTTTATTTAACCTTAGTCGACGAATTACCCTAATTTCATTGGCTATAGTTATTTATTTTATTTATTTAACTTTAGCCGACGAATTACCCTAATTTCGTCGGCTAAAAACCTAAACCCTATACGTAGAAGCTTCAAACGAAAAAAAGTAGTGAAATACGTCTACTGTTGAAAAATCACGTAATTCGAGTAAAGTCTCGGTGCCGATAGTTGCGGGTAACGCAATTTTCCATTTTTTCTCTCTAGCGGTAGCCCTATCTCCGGTGGTTATTTTTCATAAAATTTGTATACCACTGGTTGCGTCTCATCGATTTGAAACTATTTTCATTTGAAAGTCCGGGAAAAATACGTAATTTAGACGGTCAAATGACCGTTTCCGTGCGTTACGGTGTTTGACTTACGTGATTGACCTTAAGGATCGAGCCCTTAACGTTGTCAGATTAAGTTGAATTTTTTCCTATAGACATATTTCAATATAATGATCATATCAGACGGTCGGAGTTAAAGAGGTCAGAGATCCTCAAGTCATAAATAATAGTTTTGAAAGACAAAAATAAGCACAATGAGTTTATATAATTTTTGGAGAATGTCCATTTTTTTGCAGTTTAAATGGAGAAATGGTTGATTCTTTCTTTCTCTGAAAGAGCAATTGCGGAAGGAAAGCAAGGACTTAGAAAATTGTTTAGAAACACCAGCTTTAGTGAATGAATGAATTGGATCTCCTTATGTTGGAGCTAATACCTGAAGCTAGCTATCAGCTATGCAATCTTGCTTCTGTTCCCTTAAATGCTTGTGAATGCTGTACTGCATCAACTATGTAAAATAAGTTAACAAAATAGTAATATGAGTCTTTAAAGTTGTAATATGAGTCCTTAAAATTGTAAATTTTCATGTTACAACATTAGTTATCATGAGAGCCATTCTAATGAGCACCTCTAAGTTGAGGACTTTTGAATTAATTACTTATTAGACCAAATTTTTATCAAAATTTGACATCTTAACCATTGAAGTTGTAGATTTATATAAGTAAATCAATCATACAAAATTTCAGCCAAATTGGTGATCGTTAAGTACTAGTTTTAGATCAAATTAATCGACGAACCAAATCTGTTAAACATGAACCGTTCAAGTTCATAATTGGTAAATCACACTTATGAATTCCCTAACGATTTTCAATTTAGTTGAAAATTTTCAGAAATGATCTACTCATAAATATTTATAAAATGAACTGTTAAAATGTGGATATAAGATCGAAAAGAGGGATAAACCGAAAAGTCCTCAACTTAGAGGTCCTCACTAGAAGGGCTCTCAGTCATTATGTGTTGTTAAAGTGGTAAAATGTGTGTTTAAAGTGGTAATTGAGTTCTTAAAGTGATAATTACAACTTTAAAGACTCAAATTACAACTTTGAGGACTCAATTATCACTTTAAGAACAAATGATGATTAATGTTTTAACTAATTCTTTTTACAACTTTAAGGGCTCATATTATAACTATAATAACTAATATTACTACTTTAACGACTCATTTTACAAAATTGATGCATCACATCGTTCACATGCATTAATTCACCCTAACCTTACCCGGAGTTTTATAGATTTGAATCATTTGATAGACAAAAATTTGTGTACGACGTTGATAAATTGATATACATGGATAGTAATAAAGAAAATGTCTTTTTTAATTTTATTTAATATGCATAACTAGAATGTGAAGCCTCCCTTCTGCAAAAGTTTGAGAACAATTTTCGTCCCCGATGACGATTTCATTGTATTGACATTTAGAATGTTCCCCAATTTGGGACTCTAGCAAATTTAGTTTATGGCAATGGGAAGGAAAATAAAAACGTGGTACATTTGTTTCTTTACTATAGTAATACAGTCAATGGACATTTGATGTATTATATATCTATGCTTAATTTCCAACCAAGTATAAGGAAATGATATTGAACGACAGCAATGTATAGCGACATGAAAATTAAACTATATGAACTAAGCACGTTTGTTCATTGTACTTTTGTAGCAAGACATGTATATCAAAATAATTTACTACTTTTCTACAGAAGAACATACAATGAAAAGAAGACCCTTGAGGGTTCTGGTAGACTTAGACAACATAGGATATGAAACAATCAAAGGGAGACGAGAAGATCCTTGAGGGTTCTTCTGACACTACACTAATCGCAACGATAGGGATTCTCCATCAATCGTCATTGCTGATTGAATTCACTACTTTTCTACAGAAGAACATACAATGAAAAGAAGACCCTTGAGGGTTCTTGTAGACTTAGACAACATAGGATATGAAACAATCAAAGGGAGACGAGAAGATCCTTGAGGGTTCTTCTGACACTACACTAATCGCAACGATAGGGATTCTCCATCAATCGTCATTGCTGATTGAAGCTTGCTGCACTACACTACTCGCAATGATATTTTTAAGAAATCGATCAAAAAGTTAAACAAACTAAAAAAGAATATTTCAAATTGAGTAATTCAGACAGAGCAGATGAAGTGAGTTGGATTTTTTTAGCAATTACAGATTTACAGTCACTGCTCGATTTGGATATCCAACTGTGCTATATAGAAGTTGGATTGCAAGTGTTTCGTCATAAACCTGCAGATAGAAGTTACTTGCTTATTTAGGTACCTTGGTAATTACATGCATATGAAGATAATGCACACACACATATATATATATATATATATATATGAAGATAGGCGGCTTGGCCAAGGACGTCTGTACCAAAGGATTTGGTGAGGATGTGTGATTTTGCCCCATTTTTTTATCTTTGTTTCAGATCTTAACCGTTCAATGTCTAGGTATATATGTATAGATTATCTCTGTAAAATTTTATTTTATTTAATGATCGATAAGACATTCAAATCAGTGATTTACCATGAAAAAAACTGATGATTCAGGATAAACAATTCAAGCAAGCTAGGCCTATGACGTTGAATTATTGCTCTTCTTCTTGGCAACAAGGGCATGCAGTAACTCAATTACTTGCTATATACATATACGTTTGTTACAGATATTAGGTTTATCTATGCACCGAAATTCACTTGCACCAACACTTATTGAATTGATCTACCCTTTTTAAACTTTTGTAGCCAACTTTTAAGAAATGCGAAAATCTGCATTTTTTAATAAATACGGATATTCACAAATATATATATATATATATATATATATATATATATTCTAGAAAGTCTCTTCTCAAAACCACTAATATATATAAGAGAGGTTCTTATTCATTTTCAAAAATCTATTAATTTTTCAGGGGATCATTATCCTAAAAATGAAATATTTCTCATTCATACATGGTTCAAGTTATTGCATGTTCCTAATATTTGAACTGATATATTCAACAACTCTTACCAAGACCATTAATTGGACTGCCACTGAAGACCTTTGACTTATGATTTTGTTTCATTAAGCTCATCTATATATCTCAAGCAATGTAAGAAACAAGATATAAACCAATAACAGAAATATTATCGAAATTTGAGGGCCATAGTGCAGCATAAGTTTACGAACAGTATTGGTTTAGGGTCCATGCCATCCTGGCTATGGTTTTAAACAGCATCGCCTTCGTTCATAGAGTTATTGGTTAGTGCCTCTAGCTTACTAAGCTTAGTGCGTAGGGACGATTTTACTTCTTATTTGTCATGACTGTCTAATTATGTTCTCCTTATGATAAATGATATCTCAAGATTCACCTAACCCTAGAGACTAGGCTATAACTTTTCCTTAATTAAGGTAATTAACACGTACAACTGACAAATGTACAGACTGAGGAAGGTGGATCCGGTTATAAATACCCGGCCTTCGAAGCTAAACAGATACCTTTTATCATCATTGATCACCAACCTAGCTAGCTATCCATCACTAAAGAAATGGCATCATCAAAACCTGCCAGCTTCTTTGGCTCCTTTGGTCATCACTCATCAGGAGTCAGTATTATTGAGGAAAAACTCATCACTGATGATGATTCGGTTATCCAAGTCCCTCAAAACTATGTTATCCCAGATCAGGAGTACTCTCCAGTCTCAGATGGGACTATCTTTGCCACAATCCCCACCATTGACATGAAACAATTGGTTATACTCAATCAGTCTGCAAACAACCATGAACTTGAGAAGTTGCACTCGGCTTGCAGAGAATGGGGAATTTTTCAGGTATTTCTGTTCACTTTTTTCCTACATGGATCATATATTCCAACTGTATAATGTTCTTGCATGTGTAACCCTTGTGCAGCAGTATATTTGTATGAGAGAGAGAGAGAGAGAGAGAGTATGTAGGCTAGGGGAATCTCTCTGGGAAAAGATATCTCTACCTCACAATCTTACAGAAATTTATCAAAATTAAACATCGTTTCGGCCATCAGTTTCATTCAAATTTTATCTGACATGGTACTAGTTTTTAATGTTTTGTTTAATTAAGATAACATATGAGTATAGATCTATTAATTTATTATTCCAAAAGATGATTTTTTGCATAGTTGCATAAAAAATTGCAAATATAAAGAATGAATGATATCCTTGAATTAGATGGCGTAGTTGTAAGCATAAAATTTGAGTCCAATGGTCCTTTATATGGCATATATAGTTATATACATTTAATTTATTTGTATTGTAGTTGGTTAACCATGGAGTTAGCTCTGCACTGCTGGACAAAGTTAAGCAAGAATTAGAGGATTTTTTCAAGCTTCCCTTGGAAGAGAAAATGAGATACAAAGTAAGGCCAGGTGATGAACATATTGAAGGCTATGGAACAGTTGTCAAATCCGATGATCAAAAACTCGACTGGGGTAACAGGTTATTCATGTTTACCAACCCTATCAGTCGAAGGAAATCCCATCTTTTCCCACAGCTCCCTACATCCCTCAGGTCAATCTCTCTTTCTCTCTCTCTCTCTCTCTCTCTCTCTCTCTGTAGAGAAATATATATTAGTTACCTTAATATGTGCAGGAATACCTTGGAGAACTACATGTTGGAGTTACAAAGAACTGCCCAGACCCTTCTAGGGTTGATTGGAAAACTTCTAAAGATGAAAATGGAAGAGATGGAAGAGTTGTTTGAAGATGGATTGCAGTCATTGAGGATGACACACTATCCCCCATGCCCAAAACCAGAGCTAGTTGTTGGCCTCAAGCCTCATTCTGATGGTAGTGGCATCACTATTCTCCACCAGGTTAATGAAGTTCAAGGCCTTCAAATTAACAAAGATGGGGTTTGGTTCCCTGTGAGCTTTGATCATGAGGCCTTTGTTGTTAATGTTGGAGACATTCTAGAGGTACGTTTGTCATGCTTTTCTCTTGACCCTCCACAGCTCCAAATATATATATATATATATATATATATATATATATATAGACTCATTTTGTGTAAAACGTGTATATATAAACCCATCTGACAAATAAAGAATTGAAGAAAATGCATATAGAAACCCTTGCTAGATTAACACCGCCGGCTGGCTCAGTCCTCCTTGACCACGTCTGATTACTTGCATGTTGACCATCATTAATTTCTTTGTTTTTTCTTCTAGCTTCTTTCTCTGCTTGCATGTCAGCTGTGACAATCTGAAATCGGCAGTTGGCACCGGAAAGAGCAAAAGAAAGAGGACAGAGCTAGGTCTATTGGTGTTAGTTTTGCGTACCAATATTTCAAGTGAAAAATAAAAGGATTGATGGTGTCAACCCTAACTGGAACACACAAACTGGTGGACGTGTATTCTTAATTCACACACTAATAAATGATGGTGATTATTTTGGTTCATTTATTTTTGTAGATTCTGAGTGATGGGGTTTATAGAAGCATTGAGCACAGAGTAACAGTGAACTCGGAGAAAGAAAGGATTTCAATTGCTATGTTCTTCTTGCCCAAAGTTGACGCTGAAATTGGACCTGTGACTACCGCTCTGCAGAGAGATACTGATGATCAGAAGCCACCATCTTCAGCAGGGAAAATAGGAATGGAAAAATTTCTGGAGAAGTTCTTCGCTCATAACCTTAATGGAAAAACACCCTTGGAGCGCATCACAACAAACTAATGACGGGGAAAAATTACTACTGCATGATCAAAATAATCAGCCTCAACTAAATTGCCAGTGATGTCCTTAGATTGGCATAAAAGTTTACTGCTATCTGCTCTCTGCTATCTGCTATCTGCTCTCTGCTATCTGCTATTTGCTATTTGCTATTTGCTATTTTGCTTTGGTGTGCTTTTGATTCCCGTGCTTTTAAGTGGTGGACTTTCCCAGTCCCATCTTAGCAGTTAGCACAAAGGTTACTACTGTTTGCTTTGGTGTGCTTTTGATTCTCATGTAATGTAGTGTACGTTGACTTGTCCTGTCCTATCTTACCAGTTTGCACTAGAACTACAATCATATGTCCACACCTTTTCCTGTATAATATGTGAACTGCTACCAGAAGAATAAAATAGTCCAAAGTTGGTGTATGATGTGCGTTTTATATCCAATTGATGCTAAACTGCTAATGAAGCCAATTACATTTGGTTCCACTTTTAGCTTTCGAGGTAACTTTGTTAAATTCATAATATTGAACTGAGCAGTTCTAAAAATTCACAATATTAATAGCTTTCTCAAAATTTATCTAAAATAGAGAAGCAAATAACAAAATCTTTAAAAAAATTTTGCTTCAACAACTTCTTCTTTTTGAAGAATTCAACATTTAATAGAACAATATAATATATTATTATAATATTAATTATAATAAAAACACAATTGAAATTATATTTTATCCATAAACAACCAATAAAATATTTTAAATATATTTGATTCTTATTGAAATTAGTGAAGAATTAAATTTTGATGCTGCAAATTTGGAAAAAAATACTCATTTTTCTTCTCCATCTTCATTTTGAGGAATGAGATGGGGAAGCTGTTGGACCACAAAACACACAAAAATTCTCTAAATTTGAGAAATTCAAGAATATATGGGGAAACTGTTGGAGATACTTTAACTGTCTCTACGATTTTCATAGAACAAGCAATTGTATGGTTTGTTACCCTCAGCGTTCATGAGTACAAACTTGAGAACTGCTGCTGCTGATTTTGTTTAAAAAAACGAGTTCAGGTATTTGAGGAAAAATTAGGAAATTTGATTCCTAAGAACTAGTTATATAAGAAAAATTTACGGAACCCTTTGGTTAGGATTTAGGAATAACGTAGTCTCTTCCACCAAAAAAGGAATAACGTAGTCTCCTTCGTTTTGTGAAATAAATTTGCAAAAGAACTACCAGCATGGGTATCATGAAAAACGTACATTAATATATTTCATTCTTACTTTTAAAGGTCGGGCCATTTAACACGAAATCGAAGACAACAACAACAAAGAGAATATATATTCATTTGATAAATAGTGTAATTAGAGACGACTCTTGCATTAGCTGATGACTCGTTGGAAATGGTTGTTCTTCAACTGGAGAGGACGACTTTCATTTCAAGTGATATCTTGTTTGTCTAATGGAAACTATTGAGAGAGAGAAGGTCGAAGAAAAGAGATCGAAGGTCTGAGAAAAGAGATTGAAGGTCGTCGAAGTTCAGATCTTGCCGGTTTGGCGAGCAGCGACAGCGATTTAGATCGGAGATGAGGAGGAGCATGAGGCGGTGACGAAGCTCAACAACGGGACTAGATCGAGAGAGAGTGTGTGTTTTGAGGAGACGGCCGACAGGAGAGAGTTTTGGAAAGACTGGGTTAACTCCATCTCCGTTAGCTTAGCCTGTCGATAGAGAAAATATCAGTTGCCCTACTAATCTCTCTATATAAAAGGAATGGGATATGCACTGTTCATGTGAACAATGTCTGCTAATGTTTTTTTTGTGAATGTAGCTTCAGTTTTTTTTCTTTTTTTTCGGTCAGATGGAGGTATGCACTGTTCATGTGAACAGTGCCTACAAACTCTTTTTTTATGAATTTGCTTTAGTTTTTTTCTTTCTTTTGGTCTGCCTTCAGTTTTTCTATTTATAGGTTTCAAAGACATATATCAACAAATATATGACCAAATCTTAAACACAATGGATTTAAGGTTTAAAGGTTAGGGATTTAGGGTTTAGGAGTTCGGATTTAAGGTTTATGCATATTAACAAATATATGATCAATTCTCAAACACCTTGAATTTAAGGTTTAAAGGTTATGGATTTAGCGTTTAGGGTTAGAAGTTCGGATTTAAGATTTAGGGGTTACACTATTTTATTTAGAGTTTCAGAGAGTTACTGTACAAAATTAACCGAATTAGCAAAAAGACACTTAGGTTAGACAACCAATATCAGGGTTAACTTCATCTCAATTAAATGCGTTTATTTTTATTTGAGTTTTCATAGACTTGTAACACAATATTGATCAAACTACCGAAAATTGCATAATAATAAATTTGTCTGACAAAAACGCATCTCGGCGCGCATGTGTGAGAAGGCTAGTGGTAAATAAAGTTCTAATTGTGTAGGTATCTGACACAATCTAGGTTGACACAGTAAGTAATTCAACATATATACAAAGTATAGTAATTACAAAACTGGATTTGTTAATATAAACTATACAAAGTCCCTAAACCCTTGAGTCCGTGACATCTATTCAAGTTACGATAGTTCTCCTTTTCACTTTCTTCCTCGTCTTTCATAAGCCACTCAAAGTTTTCCATTGCCTTATCAATGGGCATGGCATTATTCACAAAACATACATTCCCTGTAAACTTCTGCAATGTCTCAATGCGGCTGGTTTTAGAATAGGCGGGCTCTAAACACACATTTACAAGCTCGACAAAGGTTTGCAATGTCAATAGACTGTCAGAACCAGCCATGTGACCATTCCCGGCTGCTCGAGCAACCCCGAGCGTCTCTGCCACCTTCTCCAAACCTCCATAAAGTCCGCCACCAAGACTCGTAATCACGTATTTAATGTCAAACACACTAGGCCCAAAGCACATCTTCACGAATCTCATGAACACTTCCATGTCGTCTGGCAATTTTTTTCCAGTGAGAATCTTGCTGAAGAAGCCAAAATCATAAGAACTCTGGAACCCCACCCATGTCAACGGTATCTCTGAACTGTTTCCCACCAGCCCAGAGAGACAACAATGCTTTGCGAACTCAGAGGAAGGAATGCCATGCTTCTTGTTTCTCTCGAAGTCGATCCCGTGAGTCTTGAGAAGCTCGATTGAGACGTCGTTGCGATCATCAGTTTCGATATCAAAGTCGCTGAAATTGAACTCCCATGTGTAAAAGTTTCCGTATCTGTCCGAGAGAGTCAAACCCAATTGGATTATTTTGGTGGCGTTCACATTGTACTTCATCTGCTCATAGTTGTACTGTGGATCTTGGAGACGGCCCTTGTCGGATTCCGAAAGTACACCGGGGAATTCCGTGTCAATAGAAGCAAGAAAGCAGCGGTCTTTGGGCTTTCTACAGAACAGCAAGTTATGGATTTTGGTAAACTCCAACTCCAAATTCTCGCGCCACACCTTATTGATGATGCCAGGGACTGGAAAAACAATACGATGGAAACTGGGCAGTAGATGGTTCTGCATAGGAGGTCTGCAGTCTAAATCGACGCGTACGATTCTCTGAAGCAGGTAAGGCAGATGATGATGAGGAAGAAGGTGAGGATATGGAATACCTACGACAGTACCTGCTCGCATCATTTTGAAGTGACCTACAACTTAATTGTATGAATTGTTGGGAGAATGGTGATTGTGAGTAGTGATACTTCACAAAGGCCTCAGGGATCATGGTTATATAGAGTTACAGACCGCCTTTAACTCCCGAATCCTAATGGGATGAGGATGTTTTAACTTCCGAATCCTAATGGGATATGGGGAATTACTAGATTATCCTTTCCAAACGGGAGTAGGAACACAAAAATTAAAAGAAAATAGAATATTAAAAGAGAAAGAAGGAAAGTAATATATGGTCTTGCCCAAAAGAAAAAGGGAGTCAAGGAGGAAAATTCTTGAATGCATCATAGGTATATATACGGTATAATATTAATTATTTATAACAATTTATATACTTTATCACTCATGTATTAATATTATAATATACGACCGTCTATTGAAGATACACTCAGTCAAATGACTTACCGAAAAAAAAAATAGAAAAGGGACATATCAGCTCGCCTTCAAACATTTTAGTCAACTCCTTTGTATTTATAGAATACATTTGTATTTCTTTTTCTCTTCCGTTTTGAAAAGAGTATCGGAATATGGGATATTGGGATTATTGAATTTCCAAGATTTTTTATTAACATTTCTAGTAGATAACCCTAAATATCATGGTACGTACTTTGCTGCTAGTAGATAACCCTAAATATTTTTTGAAACTACACGCCTACACAACACATTGTATTTTTAATAAAAAATAATAATCCTTCAAAGACCAAAAAAATTATAATAACCTACAACATCAAGATGGTCAAAAATCTACAGATAGTAATGGTAGAAACTTTAATAATTTGAACTCATGACAAAACAAATCGAGTTTTTTTAGAGTGATATTTGTATTCCTTATTTTACAATCCACGTTCACTATTTTCTCTAGTTAAAAAATTTATAAAAGGACAAAACATACGTAAGTATATAAAAGAACAAAATATACGTGTGAATAACAAATTTAATATTTTTTTAGTCAAAAATCAACATTTATATTATTCAACAAGTAATACCAAAATAACTCATCCATCAGAAGCAACATTCCTGACAATAAAGCCATGTTTTTGGCCATATAGACCCAATCCATAAAGGTAACAACCAAATCTAAGTAGACCTAATCTAACCAGGTGCACAAACCAACGACATCCCAAACTTCACGTCCAAGCTTGTAAACCCTAGAAGGCCCATGACAGGAAAACTGGTCTAGGTTCACCAAGGAAAACTGATGAGCACCTCCATCTTAGAATCATCAACGTCACTGTCAAGGTTCCTAAATGCACTACCAGAACAACCATTTTAGCCGACGATTCGTCGGCTAAACCCTAAATTTCGTCGGCTAAAGTTTTAGCCGACGACAAGTCGTCGGGCAAAATCCGTCGACCAACACTATAGCGACGAAATTACTGTTCATCGTCGGCTAAATTCATTTATTTAGCCGACGAAGAAATTTTTCGTCGCTTAATTTCTAGACTTTAGCCGACGAAATTTTATTAAAATTCGTCGGCTATAGCTATCATTTTTATTTATTTATTTATTTAACTTTAGCCGACGAATTTTAGGGTAATTCGTCGGCTATAGTTATTATTATTTTTTTTTTTAATTTTAGCCAACGAATTTTATTAAATTTCGTCGGCTATATCTATTATTTTTATTTATTTATTTAACTTTAGCCAACGAATTTTATTAAAATTTTGTCGGCTATAGCTATTTTAATTTTTCATAATTTTTTTTCTTTTTTAATTTATTGTATTTTTGATTACATTTTTTTACATCTTTTTCATTTTTACACCGAAAGATGAGGAGAAGAGGAGAGTAGGAGGAGAAGGTTAGGAGAGGGAGAGGAGGAGGAGGAGGAGGAGGAGGAGGAGGAGGAGAAAAATTTAGAGAAGGAGGAGGAAGGAGAAGGCCAGGATTTAGAGGAGGAAGGAGAAGGATTTGAAGGAGGAGGAGGAGGAGGAGGAGGAGGAGAAGGTTAGGAGAGGGAGAGGAGGAGGAAGGAAGATGAAGAGGAGGAGGAGGAGGAGGGAAGATGAAGAGGAGGAAGAGAAAAGTGAAAGATATAGAAAATTTTGAACTTTAGCCGACGAAATCTCTTCTCTAGAAAAAAGCCCAATCCTCTCCTTTTTATTCTGTTAAACCAGTTTGCTCCCTTCATTAATCTGTTGCCCAGATTCCTTTTTCCCGCAGCACCCATATACGTAGTCAAATATATCATTCCCATTACATAATCAAAAGATACAATTTATGCTGTAATTTGCAAATCCTTATTACAAGCCTGCTCAAACCAAAATACCGCACCCGAAATCCCATTGCAGTAACCATTAAAGTTTCTACTTATACCTAAATCAATCAAGCAAATGTACAAAGTTAATACAGGCTGTCATTGCATGGGTATGAGAAATCTAACAACGTTTGAAAGTACATGCCCATGATACCAGGGGGCTAATCTTGTACTTTATTTTTGTTTGAAGGTGCGAGAGCTCACTCCTCGACATAAGTATAGATCTTTCTAGTTGATGAACTTCCTTACAATAGTCATTTGAATTGACAAGTTTGAGTATATAACAAGAGAAATCCTAGCAGCTCTTTGAGTTGAAACAACATGATAGTGACAAAGGTTCTCCAACCATGTCTCATACATACTTCAATACTACAACTCAAATTGCAGTGATCAAAATTAGATCTATGATCTCAACTCGCTGATCCTCTTCTAATGTTTCTAATCTCTGAAGTCTTCTGTCAATTATCAACAAGCTAAAGTCTGCTTTCCTCACACCAGATTCTCGAATATACCTATCACAACCAAATCATCCCATGTCAAGAAAAATCCATGTTTGTGTTTGTCTCAAAAAAAATTCAACATGAATCCTATATGTTAAAAGGCATACCCTCATGTCATGGTACCAATAGAAACGCTATCAAATTCAGTAAATGCAGTCATGCTCAACTAAAGTTGGCATTCAAACTCATTGGGTAAAACCCGTGGGTTTATACCCACCTAAAAGAAATTCGCAGGTAATATCCACTGGGTAATACTCATGTGCAAAAAGTTGGGTTTGGGTAATTACCCATCCATTTTAAATGGGTAAAACTCATACACATACCCATTACTCATTATCTATTACTCATTACACATACCCATTATCCATTATACACATCCACATTTTAAATGGGCTGGTTTTGTATCATATTTATGAAATAATATAAATAATCTTATAAGGGAATTTCATGATTAATCTATGATGTTATCATCTTATATTTTATCCCAATTTCCTATTGTCATTGGATGTCATCATAACCAGTCACTTGTCAGAATCATTTGTTTCTTGATATGAAATTATGGTGTAGTATGATGATAAAGTCAGTTTCTGCCTATCGAAGGGGTAGTATTACATGGATGGTATGGTTTGGGGACACGGTAATATCTTGGAGTTTATAATACTATGCTTCCTGTCATTATCTTACAAACTGAGAATATGTTTTTTGGTGTGAGTATTATATGGGTATCCATGGGTACTACCCGTGTCCAGTTCATTAAACCCATGAGTTTTTAAAAAAAAACTCATACTCACTTATTGCTGAAAATAGGTACATATTTTACCCAAAATTTAAAACCCAATACATATTTTACCCATATGGATACCCATACCCATGGGTTTTAATGCCAACTTTACATTTGATCAAGTAATTAAAGAAGATAAAGCTCAAAACATCATTACACCCGACATCAAAAAATCTGATTCCATTGAAAATACAAAATCGATTTCAAGAAGCAAAGCTACAGGAAGGGTAGATCCTTAGTTTGATACATCACATAAACAAAGAATGACATGACTTGCATATTTACATATGTAGAAAACTATCATATTAACCCAGAAATTGAAACTGATTTAAATCTAGCTTAATCCCAGTCATCTTCTTCAGCCTCTATTTCTTTGCCACTTTGTCTCTCGAAGTAGAGCTTGAAAGCTGGTTTCAAATCATCGTACTTGATAAAGAACTCGTTAGTTTTGTTGAAGATGCTTCCAGGAGCAGATGAGCAGTTTCTTGGGGCTGCCGGGAACGTGAAGTCCTCTTTGCTTTCTTGATGTGTGGGTGACGTCGACTCTAACATGGTTGATGCAGATACTGCTGCAAGTTTCATAGCGTCAGATTCAAGGCCTCCATCCATGATATCTTGATAAGGAAAGGGAAACACAGGCAAAGGCCAAGAGTGTGAACAAAGATCCAGGAATGAAAGGGAAAGATGATGGGAAACATTAGGACTGTATATATACGTTTTACTAGCGTGTGTTGCAAGTTTCCTTTTCCTTGGTTAATAGGATTTCCTTATGGAAGTGGGAGATAGGTTTCCGTTGGGTCCCAAATGTCTCCTGACTTACTCCCCAAGGAAAATGAATATGGAATAACGTCCCAATATTATATATATATATATATATGGCGGATCAGGTGCGGAAGTCTCCATTTTTTAAAAAAATACGGATTTTTGCAATTTGATCAACTTTTCGATCATGATTTCTCATCTTAACCGTTCACAATGTAGATAAATATGTAGATAAATGTGAGTAGATCATCTCTACAAAATTTCATTTAATTTAGAGAACGTTAAGGTATTCAAATATGTGATTTAGAAAGGAAAAAACTAACGGTTCCAGTTGAACAGTTTTATTACGTTCATAGTTTTGATTCATTTTAGATGTCTTAATGTTCTCCAAATTTGCTAAAATTTTGTAGAGATGATCTGCTCACATATATCTACATTGTGAACGGTTAAAATGAGAAATCATGATCGAAAAGTGGGATAAAATTGCAAAAGTCCCATTTTTAAAAAAAAAATACGGACCTCTGCACCGGAAAAATTATATATATATATAGACACACACACGTCCGCACCACTTTTGGTGCAGATTTTCATTTTTGTCCACTTTTCGATCTTAGTTTCAGACCTTAAACAGTTCAGGAACCGTCTGTTTTCATCATGGTAAATCACAGATTTGAATATCTTAACGATCACCAAATGAGATAAAATTTTATAGGGATGATCTATACATATATACCTAGATATTGAATGATTAAGATCTGAAACTAAGATAAAAAAGTGAGGCAAAATGAAAATCCACACCAAAGGGTTTGATGCGGACGTCTGCATCTAAGAAAGGCTTTATATATATATATATATACACTGTTGTTGGTAACTTGGTATATAATAATTTAGAGTATACATTATGAGCAACGTACATTGGTCATTTCATCCGTCCAACTAAACTTGGTAGGAAATCAAGAACCAAATACAATCATGAGCAACATTTTGTCTAAGGCTGTAAGTTGATCTGCTACAATATTGGCTTTCCAATTTCCAATTATGTTCAGAATCACTCAGAACGAAATGTTTGATAAAGAAGCATGAAGATGCAGAACATCATTGAGGATCATAGAAACTCTCCAAGGAACCTTGGAAATACCTCAAACCATTTTTATTAGGTGAAGCGAATGGCCTTCAAGTTGACGTTGATCGTTCTTTAGCCTACAACAAATCAGCCCTCAAAGTTGAAACCTAGAACTTCAGCATTAAGATTTGAGAAATAGAGGAATAACCAAGGGCCGGGGAAGAGCACAATCAAAACTTTCTGATCCATGCTATCACGAATCATCCCAATCAGAATCGCTGCAGCAACATCAAATGCTGCGCCTTAAGATTTAATTTGGGATAAATGTCCATTTAACACTAATTTTAGAGATTTATAACCCAATCCAATGAAAATTATTTGTCAATGTCCATTTGCACAAATCTAAAGAAAAAGACAACACTGCAATTCATAAATATCAATCTCACTCTTCTCTCACTCATTTTTCTGATAAGATCTCTCTCTCTTTATCGAAAAAAGCTTATCTCTCTCTCTCAAGCCCAGATCAGCGGCACCGGTGCACCAGATCGGCGTCGTCTCAGTCACCGTCACCGACCATTGCTTTGTTACAAAGCTCGCAGATCTCCACCGCCGATTCTTAGATTCTCTCTCTCTAGAAGGCAAGACCACTACCGACTCGATCGATGCCGACATCGGCCTCCTCCTTGGTACGAGCCGCGTTACTACACCGTTATTGAGGACCAAAACGGCGACTGAAGCCTCCACATTCAACTTCGAGTTGCTCTGCCTTGATTTGAATTGCTGATTGACATCGACAACAATCTCTCTCTCTCTCTCATATCGCTTTTGTCCTTGATCATATGCATCTCAATCTCCTCCGGCGAGATCTGTACGCAGCGGCTTTGTAGGGAAAGCTTCATCATGGAGCCTTTGTTCCGAATTTCGATTCTTTTGTAATTCGATTCCAATTCGAGGAGCATCATCTTGCTTTGATCTCTGCTTAGAATTATGAAAGCAATGACTGTTAGTCATCGTCGATGTAAGTTGTGTTGATGCCGACGGAGGACAAATTTGAGGCGATAAAACCTTCGTCAGCGACCGTCGCCAGAGTGAGGAGATGTCGGTGATGTAGAAGCTGTAGAGGCTTAAAGCCTTTGTTCTGAATTTCGATTCTTTTGTAATTCGATTCCAAATCGAGGAACATCATCTTGCTTTGATCACTGTTTAGAATTATGAAAGCAATGACTGTTAGTCATCGGAGATGTAAGTTGTGTTGATGCAGACGGAGGACAAATTTGAGGCGATAAAACCTTCGTCAGCGACCGTCGCCAGAGTGAGGAGATGTCGGTGATGTAGAAGAAGCTGCAGAGGCTTAGCAGGATTATCCATTTTTTGATGATTGATCGGATTTTTTTTACATCATTAATACTTGGTACAAATTTCAATCTTGATTTTATTATTATTTTTTTCTCTGTAAACTGTGGACTATGGTAAACTTGTATCTATTAGTGACATATGAGCACAACACGAATCAATATCACCATGTTTTGATGTTCATCAATTTCTTTTCTATATTTTATAAGGGTCAGTAATCTGTTTTGGGTTGCTTGATTGGGGTCAGTAATCTGTTTTGGGTTAAGGATTAGTAACCAAGTATTGTGAGTCAGTAACTAGGTTATTCAGGATTAGTATCCAAGAGTCTGTGAGTCTATAAAATCGAGTTATTGTGGGTCAGTAATTGAGTTACCAGTGGTTATTGGTGGTCAGAAACTGATTTATTAGGAGCTAATAACTAAGTTACCGGTGACTAAAATCCGGCGATCGTAGAAAATCTAAGTTACTAGGTGTCAGTAACTTATTTACTGGTGGTTATTAGAGGTCAGGAACTGAGTTATTGGAGGTCAATAATTGAAATATCTGAGTTACTGAGCATCAGTAACCAATTTAGTTGTAATTATTAGAGGTTTGAAACTCAGTTACTGGGGGTCAGTAATTAGAATATCCGAGTTACTAGGTATTAGTAACCGATTTACCGTGACCGGAGTCCGACGACCGATGACCGAAGTCCGGCGACCAGTGATCGGAGTCCAGCAGTGCTCTGGTAAAGCCTTCTCTCTTTAGTAATAGGTAAGAGTAAATTGTCTTAAAAATTATTATTTTAATATGGTTTTAATAAAGATTTGTATGTTTAAACACAAATAAGTGATCTTTCATTCAATTAGGTTTCAAAGTCTTATTTTCATTAGAATGAGATTTACCTTTTATTTTTTTGTGCAAATGGTTATTAACCCAATTTGTAAATTGACCATTCAAATCAATTGTTAATTTGTGACGGTTATAAAATTTCCGTGAAGTATTATCATACCAAAATTTTAAAGAAATTGTTTAAATAGATATCAGCATGATCAATTGTGTGTGTATATATATTTATATGTTTGATTTCTTCTTCAGTTCTTTATCTGCAAATCAGTTGTAATACAAAGCCTTTTCGCAGGATATCCCTTAAGGTATAGATTCATATAACAAACTATATCAAGACCCACCCAGAATTTCACACTAAAATCCGAGATGAACCCTACGATGACCACTTTCAAAGAAGATTTTACGGAAAATTCGGCAAAACCTCCCTCAAAATTGGACAACCCTTACCAAGCAAAACCTGCAAATACTTCCACATTCAAAGTTTCAACCTTATAACTCCTAGAACCTACATGCTCCCCAAATCCACAACAGATCCCAAGTTTACCACAAAACCTAAAACTACACCCACAACCAACTTTCATAAGATTAGAGCAATTCTAATTTGACGAGAGAAAAACAAGGATATATATATATATATATATATATATATACAAATCAACGGATATTATTATTAATCACTACGCCTCGACTTCATTTACGCCCGAACTCAACTAAGCTAGCTTGCAAACTTGGAATTTGAAACTAGGGGCGGCGGGAGTAGGAGACATTGTAGGTCATGAGACCCACTTGTCAAAGCGCAAGCAACAAGCGTGGCATGTGGATCACCTTTGTGCCCGTTTGGCAGGGCTTCCAAGCGGCTTTGCTACAAAGCAATGCAGCTTGAAGTGTTTGGTAATTAAAAAGAGACCTGGCTTCGCTTCAAAGCACGGCTCTTTCTTTGGTAAATATGGAAGCTGCCTTGCCCCAGCTTTGAAAAGCCGTTTTCGGCTTTTTCGCCTCTCTATCGCAAGATCTCCCTCACAGGCAGAACAGACTCTTCTCCCTCAACTCTCCGCGGTCTCTCCTTCTCTCTCAACTCTTTACGGTCTCTCTTTCCTCAGCTAGAATCAATCCATGGGCGACGTAATGGAAACCTTATCGGAGCACCGAATCTCCTCCGCAGCTCCGGTCGTCTTCCTCATCGTCGTCGCTTTCCAGCTCCTCTACAAGTGGCTCGAACAGTTAAAGAAGGTAACCGAAACTCTACCCATACCGCATAGATTTTCAGGAATCGTTTGGCTTAATCATCGAATTTGATGCTTGAATTCTTGAATTGGATTGGTTTTCATGCTTTCTGAAAGTTCAATTCGGGCTTTGATTGGGTGGTTTTGCTGTTTTCAGCGAGGGCCAGTAACTGCTGAGGAGACTCGGTTGTGGAGAGAGATCAAAGAGCTTGCCAAAGAGGCAAGCTCCTTGTCACAGTGAGTAGTTTGTTAATCCAAGTCTATGTGTTCCCAATCTTACACAGCATTATGGTTTCGGCTTTAATTTTGGATCAGTTGGTTTTGTTTGCTTCTTTAACGAGTTAAAAACATGTATGAAACTTGAAACCTCTGTATCGATTAGAGGTTTACAGATGGCTCTTTTGTGTTTTCCTTGATTTTTTACTATTAGTGTTGTTGTAGAAATGTAACAGCATTCTGGTAGGATGAATAGTGAATTAGAAAATTGAAGGAGTATACATTTTGCAGTTGTATGATTTTAGTTTTTGTTGAATGCAGGCCAGCAACATTTGCGCAAGCTGCAAAGCTTAGGAGGATGGCGATTGCTAAGGAGAAAGAACTCGCAAAGCGTAATGTTTGCAACTCAGCCATTCATATATGTTTGGTGGCCTATTATGGATGGGTTGATTCTAACAGTTTTTTTTGGATTTCCAGATCAAGAGTTACAGGGCAAGTTGTTGAATGGTGCATATGATTTGTATCTGAAAGTTTTGTTCATCTCCAAGGTAATTCCTGGTCTATTAACGTTTCAAGTATTCTTTTTACCTCCCTGAGTTAAGGTTCTGACACCTACAGTATCGATCATATAAGCTAATAGTACCTAGTCATCTATCCCTTACCTGTAGCTATGTTGTCATAGGCTGTAAGGATGAAAGTCTCATAATGACTAGTACTGTTAGGTTTATACTTATATGAATAAGCACACTCGTTAAATCAGAAAGAAAAGAGTATGGCCTGTTTTCTGTGCAAGGTTGGATATGCAACTTGAGATCAAAGCAAGAAGCACCGAAGTTCGAGTTGGAATGGCGAAACATGGATGTTTTTCTTCAAAGAGAGAATTGAGTAGTGTCGGTTGTCATACTGTAATAGTTTTTTTTATGTATAGTTGTCGTTCTGCAATTCTTTGTATTTGATACTGCTTAAAATCAATGTGAATATATACACTTGAAACAAATCTTGAGTTATTTGTCATTCAAAGGGAAATTGTTATCTTCCATAAATTTGTTTTAGGTTGCATTTGTCTGATTGATGCATGAAGTAAGATTATATGATATTAGATAATGCATTTTGTTACAAATTGGTGTTTGGATCTCTTTCTGATATTTACCTTTCCTCATAGTTCCTTGTAGGGTGATTGAGATATTGATCTTCGATTTACATGGAACTGTACCTTTCAACATTGGAAGTTATTCTTTGTTATTTTGCTATCCTTGTCCTTCATTGAACTGCATTGGAACAGTTAAGGTGACACCATGTTGTCTTTATGATGATAAGAAGCCTGAGAATGTGACCCAAGACCCATTGCTTCAATGACATAAGGATTCATGAGCAATTATGTTTTTATATATTACTAAATAAATAAAGCAAAAATATATTATAAGGCTAAACTGGTAATTTACAAACTTAAAGCACTTTTAAAAAGCTAGTTTACCAAACAGTTTACCTCTGCTTCTACTATTCACAGCACTTATAAAAAGCCAGTTTACCAAACACTCAGCAGCTTTGCTTGTCAGCTGCTTATTCTAAAAATAAGCCACAGCCAGCTTATTTTTGAAGCCACAGCTGTACCAAACAGGCCCTTTGTACCGTACTGTCCCAACTTAACCACAATTAAGGTGTTGGATTTTATCTAAAAAATAGTCTCGGTATAATTAGAAATGATTCATCCACATATATGTTATATTTTATTTATCACTTTTCTGATGTGAGATCTCTCCTCTCCAACACCACTCACCCAATCACATCTAGTTTTGGTACAATTGTGTCTCATTAGTGTCACACTACAAAAATCACAAAAATGTTTACCATATATATAATATATGATGACAAAATTGAGAGTGAAAACATTTTTTCTTCTTTATAAATATGGTATGTTGTTTTCCTTTATTAATTGTTATGGGGATATTTTGGTTCCAACAACATAAATTGTTGATGAAAATTGAAGTCGTTCCGTTTCATCTTTAATTATTATAGCTATACAATAGTTTCATTTCTCAGTCAATTTAGTAATACTTTTAATTATAAATTATAACTTTTTTTAATTTTTACCATTTTTTCCTACATTTTTAGTAATATAATTTGATGTCCAATACAAAAAGAATTTGAAAAATTATTTCTATATATGTAGAGAAATTATTTCATGCTATGAACATTATGAAGATTATTATGCTACGATTTGAACTGTCGTCGAAAACAATTATATTATTATCATTAAATATATTATTATTATTATTTGTGCCCTACTAGCCTAAAATTTCTGGTTCCGCCACTGTTTGAAACTGAAGGACCCAGGAGAAGACATTGGAAAACGTTAGTGAGTGAACAAAAATAAAATGGTGAGAAATAAATAATTACTTTAAAACTTGAGCTTTCCCAAATTTATTTATCTTGAAAAACGTGGTGCATGCCCATTAAAAATGAACACCCTTTCTAGTGTGAAACGTAAAAGTCCAACTCTAGCCACGCTAGACAAAGTATAGAAAATATGTAATCGGCCTCTCAGGCTCTAGTATATCAGTATGTATTTGAAAATAATTTACACACATCACATTACCCCTGTATGGATTTGAAAATCCTAGGCTACTATGCTTGCGTCCAACGCTCACGTCACACCATAACAGAGACGTATCCAGGCTCAACATTATGGCAGAAAGACATGTGTAAATATGTGTCCCTTTTCCCCTACAGGAATATATATTACTTATATTTATAAATATAAGTATATACTCAAGCAGGGCTACTACTCTCGCATCTAACACTCACGCCACATCATAATGACGGCAGATATAGGCTACACCATTATGGCAGAAAGACATGTATAGCTATCTAGAATTTATACATACTATCCTCCCAAAATATAAATATATATATATATATGACCACCGAAAATTTCATTTTCGGTAACTTTCCAATAAAGAAAAAGAGAAATCTGAAAGCTCAAATGATAATTAATAAATGAAAATAAAATAAAACAGTGCATGCATCGACTTAAAAACAAATGTCTACTCGTAGTTTACGTTAAGATAATCTAATGCTCGGAACACTCCTCGAGCGTCACCTTAAAATATTCCACTCCTCAAGTCCACTTCATGACTGACAAAAGTAACTTCTTCAACTCTGGTGTGTCTGCTGCCCTGCCATAATTGATCATCGGAATCCAATGGCTTGCCAGAGTTTGACCAAGCCTCCTTGTTCCCTTCTAACACCAATTTATTGACATAAAGAGAAAATAATCATATCTTTAGTACAACCACACTGCAGTAGTATCAACAGCAACACTACAATTCAAAACAGTAACCCACACCTCCAATCTGTTCAACACCTAAACCCTAGAGCTTCTCCTAGTCGAAACTCAACCTGCCTAACCTCTATTCATCCCTAGCTATTACCTCAAATGCCAATTCCACAAAAAACAGATACTACACTACCACACAACAAACTCAGAAGCTCAAAGAGGAAGAACACTACCTCAATTCAAAACCTAAGCTTCTCTGCCGAAAGACAGCTAGTGAAAATAACTGCCAGAGACGCTCTTGCTGCCCTTTCCTTCACCAGGTTTCCAAGGTTGCCAACGCGCTGCTGCTCAAACCCAAATCGTCACTGCAACCTCTGCCTCGAACCAAAACTAACAAACAGAACAACCAACATCAATATTAATCAACAAACCATAAAACCATTCCTCGAAACACCTCACACAATTAGAGGGTTCGTGATTACCTTCTCCTTATCTCGGAGTAAGACTCTAACAGCTGCTTCATCTGTCGAGACTACACAACCATGTCTCGACCCAAGACAACACTGCAGTGACACAAATTCGTCGTCTGGGCTCTAATACTACACCGCCAGGCTCACTGGAGCTCGAGAAGCTCTCCAGAAGTCCAAAACCTCATCGCCGAAATAGGTGACCCGAAAACCCAGAAAACCAGAATTAGGAACTTTTCGAATTAGGGTTCCAATCCATAAACAAGAACATGGAATTGGAGAAGAAGAGAAGAGGAGAGGAGCCCATCTCACCGGAGTCGAAGTCGCCGCCATCTCTGGCCTAAAACTGAAGAACATCGCCGCTCCTCAGCGTTGATCTCTCTCTTGTGTGGATGTCGGTGTGACGGGTTAGGTCGAGGATGAAGAGAGGATTCATTTCAAGGTGGTTTCGCGGTGAGGGATGGCAAGACGGCGTCGCTCCACCGTGGAGTCACCGGAGAAGGCGAGAGAGAGGAGAGGCTAGTCCGGGGATTTGGTCCTTTTGTCCAAGTCTGACCGGTAATTTTAAATTGGCACGAGCAGCCGAGATCTAATGACGAATTGATCTGACAGACCAAGTTAGTTGAGTGAAAAATTATTTACCGTAAAAATGAAAGTAAAAATCTGAATTGATAATTATAATTGCCATGAACTTTAAAAATTTATAAAAAATAACTCGATATTCTGAAAAATATTCCGATCACATCGGTAAACTCGTGTCGATGTTTAAAAAAAGAAATTCAGAAAAACTCAAAAATTAACCTAGATGTTAACTAAATAATTATCGAACCCGGTTAAGACCCTCAATAATTGTAGCAAACTCGGTAAAAGGGTAAATTTTTAGGGACGGTACAAACTGCACCTGGTCTTCAATGTTAATTGTGATCTACTCGCACTAAGAGCTCTCTTTTGGTTAGATATGAACATTAAGCTTAATCAACTCCCACCAGTCTAGGTTGCTGGAGAGCAAGACATTTCAAACACAGCAGCACTCGGCAGTGAACTAAAACAATTCCCTAGTGTGGACACAATAATCATCAATAGTAAAAATGATGAAAAGAAACAATAGAAACAACACGATGATGAAAAGAAACAATTCCTTCGGTTTCTGCAAGACTTTCACAGCCCCTACTAGTGTCATTCGAATAGCATCACCTTCTTGGTATCCTTAAAATCAAAACGATGTACAGATGCAGCAAGACAATATGTTTAGGCTACAACTGACATACAGGATCACCTATTTCCATGTTAAGCCTGAGAGATGGTATATGTATACATCTTCGAAAGGGGGACCAACAACAAATTAGGCCAAAATGCTCAATGTTATATACACCACAAACATGCCCGATTTTGCTTTGCTCCATCCACAAGTAGAAAAGATGATTCCTTGTTTCATGACTTTACATTTAAGTACCTGCTGGGTGCGGGAATCCAAGACCAATCTGCTGCCGCAAATGCTCTGGTATGAGCCTGCTGATCAGTTCAGGTGATGCTCCGTTTAACTGTAATTTAATTTTTGGAGGGACGAAGGATTTAATTAACTATTCCAGAGGTAGAATACATGAACTTTGTAATTTAAACTTTGGGATGACACGGAAAGAGCAAATGAGAAATATGTCATTTCTATGCTCATACATTTCGTCCTTTACTAAATTTAATTAACTATTCCAGATGAAAAATGCCTGTTGAGCTACAAAATAATACTATTACGAACAAACAGATACATCTATTTTAAACTGATATGCTCTGTTTTTCATGATGTGCTCAACAAGTAAAACAGATCAATGAAGACTCACTTCTTGTTTGAAGTTGAAAAGAGGCGGCAAAGGGCGGCCATTTGGAAGACGTGTGTTAGGCTCACGAAGTTCGTCAAAAAACGGATGTGTGCATGCTTCAAGCTGTAACCGGTGAGAAAAATTGCATATCATCCATATCGTGACTAAAACTACTCCAAATGGACAAAATAGTCAATCAACTGCAACCAGCAGAGTGCAAAGGTTGCAGTCTTAGCACCAAAACTGAAGATTCAATATAGAGGTAACTCTACCTAAATCTTCATCAGAATTATATCACAAGTTATGGTGTCTTGGTCTTTAAATTGGGAAAAAATTGAAGTAAATACATAAATAAATAAAAACAAGAGTAGCAGGGACAACTCTATAAATATAAGTACTCACCGCAGTGCAGCGTAGACTTGGTGAATACTGAAGGAGCCGTGAAGCAAGGTCAATTGCTTCTGGAGGCATTCGTTTGTGGAAAACCTACAGTGAACACATTCATAAACTTTAAGAATACTGTAAAACAGAAGAACGATCCCAAATAGTGATTAAATAACATATTGAAAATGTAACCACAATTAAAATGTTCAACGGTCAGCACAGGCAAGTATGGACATACACGAGATCAAGAGTATGTATTCCGGATAAAGAACAACCCAACTTTTTGACAAAGTATTTTTCTTGGGTCCAGAATAATTAGATGATACCCACACGCACACATATCTATACAGCTCTAAGAACCATCTTGTTGGGTGTTACAATCCACATGTGTGTACCTTATGCCAAGGATGAGCTTTGATCTGAGGGAACCTGAAATCGGTATAGTTTGGATTCATGCATCGAATTTCTTCTCTGGTTGGAGTACCAAGAACCTGCAAGAAGGCACCTAAACAATAAGCACGCAAATAAAAATGATCCACTTTTATTTTACAGAGGAAGTGAGGCTTAACCTTGATAATCTCTACAAGTTGATCCACTGCATTCTCTCCTGGAAACAACGGCTGTAGAGTTGAAATGGTTTCAACTGTTAAGAGAGGTGAATATGGTTTAACCCAAGGTTGAGAAAATTCAAGCCAAAGTTGTTAACCTGGCCTAGAAGGAGCTCAGCAAGGACACAACCAGCTGACCAGATGTCAATGGATGTTGTATATTCTGTTGCACCAAAGATGAGCTCAGGAGCTCGATAGTAGCGAGAACATATGTACGAAATGTTTGCTTCACCCTTGACCTGATTAAAGAGAAATAAAATCAATGAACTCAAAATATACATGTAAATAATTTTCATAGCAGCATACCAACCACAGTAGCAAGAAGCCAACAAATGAAATGGCAGCATACCAACCAGTGTACCACCTAGAACGCACCTTATGTGGCAGCAGAAGTGGCAGTGCCACATCATTTATTGAAAGTTTTTAATTCGAGAATGATATTGCCGCATTAGCTGCCACATAAGGTGGTTCTAGATGGTAAATCAAAAGGTGGTTCACCTAGAATTACACGTATTACTACGACTCCATGTGAACAAAATATTTAGTCATTCCCAAAATAATCCTCAGTCTAGCACTAAGATCTATTTAGCAAAATTTCATATCAAGCATTCTTGCTATATCAGCAATCATGGGTGCAACAGAGTCCCTTTTCCATCAATGATGTGAGAAATATTGCAAGGATAAAATCAAATACATGACACAAGAAAAACATACCAATTCTTTTGCACTTCCAAAGTCACAAATCTTAACCTGTTGGGTGAGGGGATCAACCTGTCGACATAGAAAGACCACATGTACAATTCAATTCATGGAGTGATGTAGAGAATACCGATTAAAAAAATTAAGAACAGACACTGCATACCAAAAGATTTTGAGGTTTCACATCTCTATGGCAAACCCCAGGAACAGTATGGATGTAAGCAAGGCCCCTAAAAATCTGAAATTTATGGTTTTTCCAATCATGTTAAGGCATATAAAAGACTAATCCATAACACAAAGAAACAATAAGCTAGCAAGGGAAAAAGCTCATACTTGATATGTATAAAGTTTCACATAGATGAGTGGCATCCTCTGGTTCATAGTACTATAGTGCTTCAGAACTATATAAATAGTCTCAGGTACATATTCCATGACCAGATTCAGGAAAAGCTCATCTTTAGTCGTTGTAGAGAAGAAACAATGATTTAGGGAAACAACATTTGGGTGATCCATCAAACGCATCAGCTGCAACTCTCGATTTTTATACCTCCTGTCCTGCAACACCTTCTTTATGGCCACCGTTTCTCCAGTTTCCAAGCATTTTGCCTGAGGAACAAAATATCAGACTACAACACTGAAATGAGAGCAACACTCTGTTGACAATAAAGTAATATTTTCACCTGAAATACGATTCCAAATGATCCAGTACCTACAGCACGCTCTGCCATATAACTTATTGTCTGCAAAGATAATCAAAAGCAACACCACAGAATACAATAAGATCGAGAAGGAAAATAAGTCCTCAGCATTTTAACAGATTATAATCTTAGATCCAAATGTTAGCACCTCTTAGGACAAAAAAGAAATCAACTTAAATAAGCAATGACTTCAAGTAATTCCGATCATGAAGAGAATAGTGCATTAATTATTGTGCTGGGTTAGATAGGATGAGAAAAGAGTTTGGTCAAAGACGTTGCATTCAAATGGGGGAGGGATAAATAAGGAACAAAGTACTAACCCGTTTGGGTTCACCATTTTTCCCACCAATGGTCATGGAAATGATGTGACCAGTGACTGCATCATTTCCCTCAATAACAGGAACCGACATTTCCTGCAATTCAGCAACAAGGGTAAACATGAGAACAAATTGCAGGCTTGCTTTTAAAAAGTAAGAACTGGCATTCAGGGCAGTTGTTCATGAATGCTCCTGCCTACATTCAAGTCAAAATGACAATAAAAACATACAAAAAGATATAACAACTTTTGTTATTATACCAATTTTAAAATCTATCTTTCATGCTTTAGTTCATTTAGTGTATAGGTGACCAACTGCAATGTATATGAGGCACTACATGCTATTGTGAATTCATAAAGATACACATTTCATCCATACAATTGATACTTTTGAAATCATATGCTTCTAGCCTGTGTCCTACCAAAGCAAAAAATTAATGTACACAAAATGAGGCAGATGAAACAGACAGTGCATGAAATGTACTACATGCTATTGTGAACTTTTAAAGATCATATCCCCCATTTATACCATTGAAGCTCTGGAAATTATATGCACTGGCCTCTGTCCTACCAAAGCAAAAAATTATTGAACACCGAACGACAGGTTGAGAAACTCAGGAAAGAGATATTTCATGCAACGTAAAAGGTTATGTGTTAAAACAAAACAAAAACAAATAAGAAACTGAAAAAACCCGACTTAACTTGATTACTGCCACAAACCGATGAATAAAAGCACAAAGATCTCAAAAGATTTCTCACGGAAAGCAAAACAGGAAGACTCTAACCTACAAGAAAGCATCACATGCTATGAGACTTGCACTCCAAAGAAAAGACTGTTGATAAAGAATCAAAAACCATTAACCACCTCAAGCAAACTAGACAAATAAGCCACCTAGAGGGAAGAAAAAGGGGAAAGATTGCAAAAACTAATACTACAAATGGAACAGGGGTTTCCACAATCATGACAAAAGAAGCATTAAATCATAATAACCTCAAAAAGAAGCACTAACTTCGGAGGAATCATTAAAGTATCAAGTAAGATTTGTTCAAATCAAATATGTAACGCCTCACTTCACGCCTCCGCCATTTAATAAGTAAGATTTTTATTTCCATTTCAAGCAAGAAAAAAAAGAGATTACAGGCTATCACACAATCCAGCAGTTTATATAATTTGCTACACACAAATTTCCATTACAAGCATTGCACAATCTGAATAAAAGTACTTTTCATTAACACTAACTACACAAACAAATGAGGAAAATAAAAATTAAAAATATGTATAAATTCAGAGAGCACAAAATCTGGCCGGAGAGAAGCTCCGGCGAGCTCAGAGCACCTAGATCGGTGGCAAATAGAGACGAAATTGAGGTTTGAGGTGGATCAAGAAGGATCTTAGTACCTAAACCTAGCGCGCCGAAAGAGAGAGAGAAGAGAATCCAATCGAATCGAACTATCGAAGGCGAGCAAGGTTTCGGAGGTAGGTGGAGGTTGCGAAATGGGAGAGAGAGAGTACCTTGTGGGAGTCCATATCGGAGGGACGACGGGACACGTGGTTCAGTGGCTCCCTAGGTGATGATGGTTTGGCCCAAACCCGAAGACCCCGTGATGTGAGAAATGCTCTCTCTCACACACACCACCACCCTCTCCAATTTTTCTATTAATCACTAAATTGACTAATATCGTATCCATTTCTAAAACTAGCAACTCTTTACACACGTTTATTCATACCGTAGTTGCTTTATGTCGTCAGGATATTATGTAAGAGTAATGTATTTGTAGTTGCTTTATGTCGTCAGGATATTATGTAAGAGGAATGTAAATACAGAATCGTGAAAAAGTTATACTTTATTTATAGATAGGTACCTTTATTTATAGAGAATTACATAACAACTAGTAAACATATCTCTATACGGAATATGGATTTATTATCCTAATCGCATAAGGCCAAGACACACATAACAGAATATTCTAAAACACTCTCATTTGTGTCGCGCACCGTTATGTTGGTGATGCTTCAGATGATGCCTCGTTAAAAACCTCATCATGTAACAAAAACCCTATAGGAAAACTGAACCTTGATCGTAGGAAAAAAGAGTGCAACACACCAATCATGTGAACTCCCCCTGATGTGTACATTACTTAGGAAGGGTTGATAGCTGACGCATTCCTATGCTCTTCACATATTTATCAAATGTAGATTTAGGCAAAGACTTAGTAAATAAATCTGCCACATTTTTTTGAGAACTCACTTGGTTCACTTGAATGTTAATAAACGTTTGTTGTTGTTGATTGTAGAAAAACTTTGGTGAAATATGCTTTGTATTGTCACCTTTAATAAAGCCATGTTTCATCTGCTCAATGTAGGCTGCATTGTCTTCATATATGCATGTAGGCTTATCAGTTGTAGATCTTAATCCACTAGTTCCTCTAATGTGTCCAATGATTGATCTCAACCATACACATTCACGAACAGTTTCATGCAGAGCAATGATCTCTGCATGATTTGAGGATGTTGCCACAAGAGTCTGTTTAGTAGATCTCAAAGATATTGATGTATTCCCAATGGTGAATACATAACCAATTTGATAACGTCCCTTGTGTGGATCTGATAAGTATCCTGCGTCAGTGAAACCTATTAACATATTGTTAGGAGTCTCGGCATAACCAAGGACGGCAGTGGCGTGCATGACGTCGGTCCCATGTGAAACGTCGACGGCGGTCCGGTCCCAACTCCGGCCGAGTCCGTGTTCCACATGTACCGCAAGACCAACTTCGATCTTCTTTTCATTTGTGTAGGAAAAGAACAATCCTAGGTCAATGGTGTGTTTAAGATATCGAAATACATTCTTTACACCGAACCAATGATGTTTGGTTGGCGCTGAGCTAAATCTAGCTAACAAATTCACTGAGAATGTAATGTCTGGTTGAGTACAGTGAGCTAAGTACAATAACACACCTATTGCACTAAGATATGGGACTTCGGCGCCTAATAGCTCTTCATCATCATCTTTTGGACGAAATGGATCTTTATTGATATCAAAACTTCGACCAATCATGGGAGTGCTAGCCGGATGCAATTTTTCCATGTTAAATCACTTGAGCATCTTTTGGACATATGTAGACTAATGGATTAGAATACCACAGGCTCGGTGCTCTAGTTCAAGTCCTAGGTAGAATCGAGTCTTCCCAAGGTCCTTCATTTCAAACTCGGATTTAAGATACACTATGATTTCTCTTATCTCTTCAAGAGTACCAATGATATTCATGTCGTCTATATAAACGGCGACAATAGCGAATCCAGAGCTTGTTTTCTTTATGAACACGCATGGGCATAGTTCATTGTTCTTGTATCCCTTCCTAATCAAGTAGTCACTTAGACGAGTATACCACATTCGTCCAAATTGCTTTAATCCGTAAAGTGAGCGTTGCAATCTTATAGCATACACACTTTGTGGTTTAGAGTCTCTTAATTTAGGCAACGAAATCCCATCTGGGACGTTCATGTATATCTCTGAGTCAAAATCCTCATAGAGATAAGCTGTAATCACATCCATAACTTGCAATCTAGCTTTTCGGACACTACCAAACTTATGAGGTAGCGGAAAGTAATAATGTCCATTACGGAAGAATATGTCTCATCGTAGTCTATATCAGAGCGTCGTGAGAAACCTTACGCCACAAGTCCAGCTTTGTATCTAAGTACCTTGTTCTTCTCATTATGTTTTCTAACAAAGACCCATTTATGTCCTATAGGCTTTACAGTTGGCAGAGTTAGCACAACTGGGTCAAATACTTGTCGCTTTGCTAGAGAATCTAGTTCTGCCTAGATAGCATCTTTCCATTTTGGCCAATCAGCTTTATGTTGGCATTCGACAATGGAGTGTGGTTCGATGTCGTAGTGCTCTATGATTTCATGAGCTACGGAATATGCAAATATACCGTTGACTTGCATAGATGACTGGTCTATCAATTCATAAATGTTATCTTAACACATGGAGATTTCTATATTCTTTGATGTCGACATTGATCATGAGGCGTTCCTCATGGATTCTAACATCGATTCTAGGACATAGCTGTAATCAGAGATAATCTCATGGGAGGCATTCTCCACATCAATGATCAAAGGATCATGTTGTGTCTTAGCAGTCCATTTCTTTTTGGGATGCGTATCCATCGAACCATGTGGTCTACCCCTTTTCCTTTTAGGATGAGCCACGACCTCCATCCCCTCACCATGGGCGGCGGCGCCGTCGGCAGCCATACCGAGCCCAGGGACGGTTGTGCCCACATTTTGAGGGACTTTGAGCCTTGCAGGAACATTTGCAGCTGGTATTTCAGATCATGTCTGTCACGCCCCGACCCAAGATTACCTCCCTAACCCTGGGTTAAGACGTGCGGGACCCAACACGAGAGAGATTTACTCAAAATCCCCCTCGAGCCAGGATAACCCTTTTCTTCATAACCCAATTCAAACAATCCAAACGGTGCCGGAATAGACCTCAACCGGAGGTTATCCCGATTCCCACATTTGGATCTCAAATCAACCATTTAAAGAACCTATGGGTTCTAATAATATTTGTGACTGCACCCGAATCCCGGTCAGGCTGCCTACGTACCCTGTCTTCAGGGATCAAGCCACACGTAGCTCTTATTTTAATTAACACCCTAACCGGGCGAATCCCGCTATTCTATTTAACGGTCGTTTTATAAATGAGGATAGCATACACCTAACGCATATCCTGAGTTAACCTCGCAAATGAGGTATCCACCGATCAACTAACCCTCGGGATTAACCTGAACATTTCACCATTCGTAACAGTAGCACATAAATATAAATAAAGTGACATCCACGTAAATAACCAAGCCCTAAGGCATAACTGTAATGTTAACTGGAGGGTACCCTTGTAATTATCCTAACCTGTCAAGGGCAATAAAGTCAATTCCACATCCATGACAGTTTGGTAGATATCTTAAGCTGTCAGGGGCAGTATTGTCTTTTTGACCTCAGTGGCATTCTTGTAATTTCACAAATCTGCCAAGGACATTCCTGGGATTTCAATCCCAATGGTAGTCTTGTAATTTCTCTAAACTACAAGGGGCAGTATTGTCCTTTCTACACCTACGGTAAATGGTAAATATACCAAATCTACCGTAGTGAAAACCCGGGGATTTACCCCTTGTTACCCTAGGACTGCCCCCAATCGGACTGCCTGTCGATCCAAGACATTTCCGGCAGTCTTACCCCTTCCTCCCCATTCAACCACCAAGCATCAACAACAACCAAGCAACAACTACAGCAACAAAACACTGAATGATTTCGAAACTTACCCTCCGTCGATCCCGACCCTAAATCCAGGCCTCAACCCCTGCTGTAGAAGCTCCAACCCACTGCCTCGAGGCTCGTCCCTGTTCCAGAAACTCGCCTGTGTCCATGAATCTCTCGTCGGAGACGAGTCCCGAAACCCAACAACAATACACAGTGAGAAGGGGTTTTCGAGTTGGACCTCGATTTAAAGGTTTAAGGGTATGGACAGGAAGAGGAAGAAGAGAGAAGAAGAAACATACCATCCACGCGCCGCATCGCCGCCTGGAACGCCGGAATCCGGCCAAAACAGTCGCTCCTCCTCCTCGTCTGATCTCTCTCAACAGTGGACGACAAGTTAATCCATGGACTGGGCTAGGTAGAGGAGAAGGAGGGGAGCATTTTGGGGGTGGAGCGCCGACGTGGGGCGGTCGGAGTCGCCGGCGCCGAGCTGGAACAGTGGAACAGGCGAGGGAGCTCGGAAGAGCTCGAGGGAGAGAGTTGACCAAAAAATGGGGGGTTTGACTGAGTCAAACCTCTCCCCTTAATTTATAGGGAAATGGACGGTCAGGATCCGATCTTCTAAGATCTGACGGTCTAGATTAAATAATACAAGTTACCATGAACAGTAAATAGACATTTTACTATTTACTTTTACCACACGGTAACAACACTTTATACCGCATAACTTTCACATATGATCTCCGATTAATTCATAGGACATACCAGCGGGTTCGTATTAATGTCCTCTACAACTTTCCTGAAGGAAACTTCCTCAAATTCTCGACTTAACGCAAAGTCATCTTTTTCTATGGTAAAGTAATTTAGCATTTGTTACTTCCGTAAATTGGATGAATTCGTAACTATCAACTCGTAGCTCCGGAAAATCTTCCGGGCATACCGGGGAACTCGTATTAACATAATCTACCCCTCGGGACATTAATTCTATCTCTCTCCAGAACCGAGAATATCTCGATATTAATTCGCAGAAAATTAACAGTGCGGTTACCATTCTCTGTAACTCCCCTAATCCCGGTAAAAATGTTAATTTCGGGACGGGGTGTTACAATGTCACTCTAACAACCTTGGTAAAGGAGTCAGACATCAAATCTGCTACCTTTTGGAGATTGAGCATTCGTTATACTTCATTATCAACTTGAGAAGTGCGGGGATCATGATGAGACTGCGAGGGGATAAATCACGACACTTCACGTCATTCCTCATGAACACTTGTGTTCTTATCTCCCCCTAACGGTGGGAAGAGTGTCTTATCAAAGTGACAATCGGTGAATCGTGCCGTGAATAGAACTCCTGTAGAAGGCTCTAGGTATCGAATGATTGTTGGTGACTTATATCTAACATAGATACCCAATTGTCTCTGAGGACCCATTTTTGAACGCAGTGGTGGTGTTATTGGTACATAGACAATACAACCAAAGATGCGTAGATGCGAAACATCAGGCTCATAGCCAGTTACCAACTGGTATGCACTAAAGGTTTGGTGTGTGGTGGGTCTGAAACGAATAAGTAAAGTTGCATGTAGTATTGCATAGCCCCATGATGCAATTGGAAGGTTAGTGCGCATAACTAAAGCTCGAGCGATAATCTGAAGTCGCTTAATTGTAGCTTCTGCAAGATCATTTTGATTGTGCACATGGGGTACGGGATGTTCAACTTCAATCCATATTGACATGCAATATTCATCAAAAGTTTTTGATGTGAACTCTCCAACATTGTCCAATCGAATAGACTTGATTGGATGATCAGGGTGGTGAGCCCTAAGTTTTATGATTTGAGCTAGGAATTTTGGAAATGCAGCGTTGCGTGTAGATAACAACGCAACATGAGTCCAACTTGTGGAGGCATCTGTTGGAACCATATAATACTGAAATGGTCCACAACTTGGATGAATCGGTCCACATATGTCACCTTGAATCCTATGTAAGAATGGTATATTGGTTGTGTTATCTTTAGCATATGATGGTCTTGCTGTGATCTTTCCTAAAGAACAAGCTTTGCAAAATGAGTGACGTGCATTGGAAGGAGCCAATGACACACTATGTGAGAGATGGTGCCCCTCAGTTGTATGGGAAAGTGGCCGATCGACATCGTGGATGTCAGAGCCGAGCCCGGCATGCACTAATGCCGGCAATGGGCTGCCACCATCAATGGTGACATCACCACCTTAGGGTGTGGTAACATGATGTCCCAAACGTCGTCGTTTCTGTCAGGACCCATCCCGAGTTAAACCCCTTTAACTCGAAGTAAATCCTGCATGGACCACCTCAAGGGAACTTCTTACCGAAATCCCTTTGAAATGGACAACCCTTCCTACATGTCAATTTAACAATTCCATGAATAATTTAAATCAACCCCAACTCCTGGAGCCATCATTCTCCCCAAATCACAACTACGCTTCAACAACCTATTCAACTATCTAAGTTGGGGTAATCAGAGCAATCTACATGGAAGTGATACCTAAATAAGCTTATGGCGACAGCGGATTAATTGACTATGCCTCGACTTCTATACGCGTGACCTCCTCTCAGAAACCTTGCAACACTAGGAATTTGAAAACGAAGGTATTAGTTTCATCATAACCACGAGAAACCAACTGACCAGCTCTAATCCACGAGAGGGTCTATTTACCAGCTCTATCGGGAGAGAGTCCCTTGACCTGCTCTATTCGGAAGGGTCCTTCTGACCAGCTACCACCAAAGAGTGTCATGACCGGCTCTATCCGGGAGGGTCCTTCTTACCAGCTACCACCGAAGAGAGTCTGACCAGCTACAATCCGGAGAGAGTACCAACTCCAACTGGAGAGGGTCCATGCTAGCTAGCAACATATATGTATGTATGTATATATACTTGAAAATCCCTAAAATCCTCATGGTGAATTAAATCAAAATCCAAGTCAAAACACTCATGACTTTTTCTCAAATATTTGGATTTAAATCATTTCCAAGCATCCGTAACCGGTTCCCTGACTATACTTTAAATCATTAAAATCCAAGAGACAAGTTTCCCCATTTTAAAATATAATCCCCTTCCATAACCCAAAATGGTGATAACAACTTAAAATAATATTTCAAAAAAATATTTAAAACTCACGGGAAAGGTAGGAACCTCTTTCCCGGCTCACTTACTTTTGAAAAATATTAAATTCCCAAAGATTTCTAAAATCACCATAAAAATCAACATAGATGAAGTTTTCATAAATAAAAGAGAAACTTAATAAAAACTCGTTGCAAGTATTATATTTAAACATAAAAGTTCACTCACAGACTTAGCCTTAGCCTGACGAAAACCCAAATTCCGTCCAAGTGAAGTCTCCACAACACGAGCCTCTTTGCATCCTGTTTCACAATTAATATTAATTTTCCGGAAGCTAGAGTAATAATTAAATAATATTGGTGTACACATTTGTGATCGTACAACTCACTCATCCTCTCTATACTTCTCAAATTGTCAACCGAAAATCTCCGACCTTCATCAATAACTAGAACTCTTTAAGATATTTCTTAAACCTTAATCGGTAATAATCGATGGGTGAAATAATATTTTATTATCTACCAATATTATTAAACTTTGAAAATTCCACAACCTAACCAAAATCCCTTCGAAAATTATAATCTTCATACCAATAAATTCCTCTTATTTATTACTATTTTTTCATAGCAAAAACTGTCCGAAAAGTGGCAGCTCCGCTGGCAGGAATTCCGGCCAAAATTCGGACCACCTCCAATAGCCACCAAATTTTAATAGCAGCTTTGCCTCCTCATTTGAAACAACTTTCTAGTTCAACTCGAAGGCCAATTCGGCTTCTAAAGAGGTCAATCGAACAAAAATGTAAAAATCCGAAATTTTTAAACTTCAAAACTTCAAATCTTCGATTCTCTCTCTACACTCCAAATCAATCTACCAAACTTTTGGGGTGAGTAGTACTTCTAAAACTCATTCTAACCATATAAAGAACTCACCCATTGGGGCTTGAGGAGGGAGAAATCCGATCTAGACTCTACACTGTATAATCGGCAATCAACTTGAAATTTCTCCTAAACAATGGCAAGATAAGTTGAAAAGATTGCCTAGAATTGAAGTAGACTCAAAGGCGGTCAGTTTGAGATCGGTGCGGCGGCCTAAGGCGGTTCGACGGCGCGGCGACGGCTGGAAGGTCCGACAGTGTTTTTGGTCGAAATGGAGGAGAGAAAAAGTTTGGTAAGTTTTCTGATTTTTGACTTTCTACTTCCGGTAAGTTTCTTTTTTATACTACTTACTATGAATTGTAACTTCTCATTTTTAGACCATAACTTTTTCATACGATCTCCAATTTGAGCGTGCTACATGTCCACGAACTCGTATCGACGTCCTCTACGACTTTCAAGGAGAAAGTTTTTCCAAATTCTCAATTTAATGAAAAGTCAACTTTACGGTCATTATACGGTCAAACAGTTACTTTAAATGGTAAAAGATAAAAGTAACCAACCGTAAAATAATTCTGGGATCGGGATGTGACAGTTTCAATCTAAAGAAGGGATGTCCATGCGAATTGCTCAAAATCTGAATCATCATATCTCTTCCAAGATGACCAAGACTGTCATGCCAAAGCTTGTATGAGTCAGAGTCCCAAAGTTCTTGTTTGGCAACTACATGAGATTCAATAATCTGAATAGTAGTGAGGTAAAGCCTACTAGACTGACTCATAAGTTTCTCCAATGTATGTTTTCACCCGCATTCATGAGAAGTAATACACAGAAATTCTTGTCTATTCTCACAATGAGTTTCCACGTGAAAACTATTAGTGTGTATGTCTTTAAAGCTCAATATGGTTCGATTTCCTTTAGGTGCATAAAGCGCATCTGCAATATGGATCAAAGTTCCATGAGGCAATAAGAATCGAGTAGATCCACGTCCTCGAATTACAGGTGAGGATCCAATCATTGTTGTCACGGAGGTTGTACAAGGTACTAACTCAATAAAGAGTTGTTGGTTCCTTAGGATTGTGTGGGTAGTTCCATTATTTGCGAGGCACTCGATCTCTCCTGTAGTCATACCTCAGAATTTGCTTGAAGAGAACTTGAGAATGTGGCCTCGGATTGGTCTCGAAATTGGGCGAGATGATCTCAGAGCCGACGGCAGCTGATAAGCGGCAGGAGGAGTCGAGAAGAAGGAATCCGAGGAGGTGGAGCCAAGAGGGCTTGAAGGCTTTTTGTTTTATGTTTTAGGGTTTATGGTTGCTATCAACTCAAAAGCTGCTGATAATGTGATAAAGTATGAGAATAATGCGAATAGATAATCCTGAAAGAGATGTACTTTATTCATAGATGGGTGCCTCTATTTATAATAAAAGAATATTCTAGAACATGACCAAAGTTAAACAAATATTAATATGCATCTTTAGATTTTATTCAATACAATTTACAAATTACAAATTTGATAAAACACTAAATATGACATTTCTATTGTAAATATGAAGTAGAAATAAATGTTTTGTAAAAAATTAAAATAAACTAAATCTAACGTATTTTTGACATATGTCAAACTAGTCAACTATAAATCATTCTACCTTACTAATGGTAGTCATGTCACACACATATTATCTCAATTTTTTACATTGATAAGAGGGATTTGTTTAGTATAAAAAAGGTGAGAGCATATGAACTTTCAAATGGTTTTTAAACTTTGAAATAGTTTAATTAGATTTTTAAAAATGTTGAAACATTAAAGAGAATAAAAAAATTTAAATTTAAATGTGTTACAATGCACTGAATGCAGATAATCCTACCTTAGTAAATCTCTATTTTTTTCCCAAATATTTTTAATACAGAATTGTTCAATGAGAATGTATAACGAGAATAATGGTCTTCTCATTCATTGATAGAAATACCTATTTATAGGCATTATATAGAGTTACCCGAAAGATCTATAACATCTATCAATATTGTAACGTATACTAATAAGGAAACATGATCAACCGATCCTACGTGTATTAGGACAAGACACATAACAGAAGGACGGAAATATAATTTCCTTAAACACTCCCCTTGTGTTGCGTCCCTAATACGTCAAGGTGTTTGTGGTGTTGTCTCGGTAAAAACCTTGCCAAATAAAACAAAAGACTTGGATGAAGGGAAAAAGAGCGCAACACACCAACTACAATTGAAGTTAACATGTGATGTAAACTCCCTTATACAACAACTCCCCTGATTAGTAACTCAATCTCGGAAGTTCATATAAATGACGTGTGCCAACACTCTTCACATGGTTCAAAAGTAGACTTGGCCACCGATTTAATCTATAAATCCAGCCACATTATCCTTAAATCAGACCTACTATACCAAGCATTATATTAATCTTTAAGGAGAAAGTTGCATAACAACTCAAAACATGAGTTCACGTTGAAAATAAAATTCAAGTGTGGCATGACTTTCGTGTACTTAATCAGTCATAACTTCTTCGATACACTAGGTATGGACCAACCGTAAGAAACTCTGAAAACTGCACACCTTTAGCTTTCCAACCATACAAAGTCCATAAGCCAGTTCATCTTGAGTTGATCACAAAGCTCAGTCGAAGTTGAATGTTCTGCAAAAGCAGATTCTCTGACAGATCTGTCATACTTTACAAAAATAGCCATAACACGTTTAATATGATAGCTGTGATCAAATGATTGGTGTCCCTGAAAGGTAGACACCTAGACCTTTCCAATGGTACCAATTTCACCATTTTTCAATGAGTGGGCTATCCTGTAGGTCTTTGAAAGCTGACCTATGAAACTGGGCAGATCCTGATTTTGCTATTGATGTGTCATTCTATAGGCATGAATAAGTCTGAACCTTTCATACTATTGTGTGGGAGCATCCGACCATTGCCTTGACATTCCTTCAAAATCATCTATGAGGGAGTGAAGATGCTCGACCGCTAAGAGAGTTCAAGGACTAAGAAGAACTTGACCTTACAAGTTTATAGTGAATGAGATGTCGAGTTAAGTATATTGCAACAAGTATATGAATGAGCTACCGTACTTAGATGGAGAATTTCTCGCAAGACTTCTTCATATAGACGAAACGGGTCTTCTTAAGACTTCAACCAATAAAGGGATACATATAGGCATAACTTGATTAACTTCATCGTCCTTTAGCTTTGCCTTAAGCCGGTGGATGAATAAGCATCATCAATAATGGTCCTCACTTTGGAGACCAAGTATTTCTAAGATCATTTCATTCTTAATTTCGGATCAGAGGCATTTCTTAGTTTAATAAGAGTTCATCACGATGTATCCAAAGTTTACACGCAAAGAGGCATATTCTTCATATCCCTTCCCTAATCAAATAGATATTTAGCAAATACCTTGCAAATGCGCTCCGTGGTCAGGAGCCACTTGATTTGGGTGAAAACTGATCTATTTAAGATCTTTATGTACATCTCTTAGTTCCTAAAAAAGATAAGTTGTTAGCACAAGCTACATATTCAGTTTTCAAAAACTATCAAACTGACAAGGTAGTAGAGTGCAACAACATCCATTATGAGAGTATATCTCATCGTAATCGATTCCAGGGCATTTGTGAATGACCTTGCGCTAGAAGGTGAGTCTAAGCTCTTTTTCTCACTATGCTTTCTAACAAAGACATAACTAATAGATTTTATCCTTGCGGTGTCGGCATCACCAGACCAAGACATTATGTCTTTGTTTAAACTAGATCACATCTTTTCATTTAGGCTAATCTACAACGTTGGTATTTTCAACAAAGTATGGTTTGACACTAAACTCATTAAACCATGTCAACATGTACACTGATGTAATTTTTAAGTGTAGAGATCTCTATATAGATTGGTATTGACATTGAGGCGTCCCCCAATGATAACCATAATTCAGAAATAACACATGAGACGAATGAGTGTTATGATCAAAGGATCAAGTTGTGTCAAACTTGCATTCTTTCTTGGAAAGTATTTATCGAACCAAGTGGTCTCCCTCTAATCCGTGGGAGCCATGGCCTAGTGACATCATTTACCACATTTGTGGAGTCACCATGCCACCATCTATGGGTGACAACATATCCTCTTAACCGGACAACACTACCAGCATAAACAGCATAGCCGAAGAATCCAAAAAACAGGCTGATGAATTTTTTTGTCAGCTAAAGTGGACTTTAGCCGACGAAAAAAGAATTCGTCGGCTAAAGTGTAATTTTAGCCTACGAAAAAATATTTCATCAGCTAAACTATTTTTTTCGTCAACTATAGTCTGTGAACTTTAGTCGATGAAATTTGAAAAGTTAACCGACGGGTATTCCGTCGGCTAAAGTACCTTATACTTACAAAATTTCACTACGGATATTTCAATGTCCGATTGACTATTGTGATACCAATTTGGAAGCGAAACGGGCTTACGAGTCAAACACATTACTAACACATGACATATGGGCTTTTTGGCCATCCGAGTTCGTTTAAGGCTTCAAAATGTAGTTTTTCTAATCACTTAACACACAAAATGCCTATATCTACATCTATATGAGGTATTTTGGTCGAACCTTCAGCACAACAAAATGTCACCAATATGAGACGTAATTACCCATCTAAAAATTTTGAGACATTTACCCCTCGATGATAGGGCTTTCCATAGGGATAAATAATGGTAAATTCATGGTAAATAATGAGTAGATAACTTATGCAAAATTTCATCAAAATTGGTAATTATTAAGGTGCTCAAAACTGCAATTTTCTTTACGGGTTATTTTCGGCAGATTTGATCCGTTTATTGATTTTAGATAGTTCAAAGCCTTAACGATCACTAATTTTGATGAAATTTTAGAGAAATGATCTAATCATATATATTGAACGGTGAAAATATGATTTTATGATTAAAAAGTTAGTGTAATCTCCAATCCCTCATTAAAAAGACCCTTACATGTATATATATATATATATATATATATATATATATATATATTACACGTTCTAAATATTATTAGATTGAATTTCGAACTAGAAAACAAAATTTCTTTAAATGATATGGAGGCATATAACCATATATATATCTTTGATAAAAGAGGTGTAGTACACAAACTCTAAAGAAAGATAATAAAATAAAAGGAAAGTAGAAGTATGAGCTATTATCAAGAATTCTAGAGTGTCCTTCGGTTTCTCTTTTCAGAATTTTCTTGATTCTTCGCATACACAGTCTCAATCTCTGCTCTCCTTGCACCCCATCTTTAATCTCTCATGGTCTCACTTCGTCGCACCCCATCTTACAATCATACCCATTCTCTTCCTTCCTCACACACCTATATATATTTATTTTTATTATCATAGAGGGCGAAGACGAACTGGAATCGCGGGCAATAATCAACAATTAAAATCGTGTTCGAGAAGATTTGCTATAATTATCAGATGTTCTTTCTTCAAATACAGATCAAGAATCCAAAACACATTTAAGGATCCAGCCAAAATAATTCATCCACGCGTGTGTAGAGCATAAAAACCCAGATTTATATACGAATTTGTAGGCAGAATTTTCCCTCCCTTTAATAAAAAATTCATCCACGCGTCAAAATGGACGGTGAAGATTTACAGTGCATGTCCACGGGTTCGTTGTATAATTTTTGCTCCATATCCCAGGTTTCAAACGTTTCTCCCACAGCGTGATAATGTATCGAGATTTTAGATTTTACAGGAAAAAAAACACATGAAATGTGTCCTTGCTATATAAAATTGCACCAATTTCACATGTTATTTATCTCTTTTGGGTAAAGATTTCACATATTTGTCCATCGCATTAAACTGTTAATCTGAATAATCTAATCGTTGTAATAAGATCAATGATTCAGTGTGCTAGTGCTAATAATGGATATAGTTTAGGACCAAAGTATCTCACTTAATCAAGAAAGGTTTTGGGTAATAATATACAGTGATATTTATATCAAGAGATTCATGCATGTATCTATAAGATCATACAAGAAGATTTTAACATAATTTGGCTGTGGACCTTTTTAAAGCAAAAACGAAAGCGCAAGCAATGTTCTTGTTTTTGCCGTCGGAAATCTCCGGCGTAGTTTAGTGCCAAGGCGCCTCTGTTAATAGGGCACGCTCCAACTTTTTGTTCGTTTACATGAGCTTAGTTCAGGTGTAACGTAACCCTTTTTTTTCAGGGGATACTATCGATGCAGTTTTTCCAAGGCTTGTCCGGCCAGGAAAAAAGTATAGATTTTGGGTACGTATGTTGTTCCCAGTATCTATTTCTTTTCTTTTGCTTAGGTTTTCGTATTGTGTTTGCTTGTTCTCTTGCATTGGGGTTTCGGTTAGGCCCCTTCCAGTGCTTTTGTATGTTTTGTTTTTTTTTAAAGAAGAGAAGCCGTTCGGACCCAAGAATGCTCATGATCACCTATGCTTGTGACCACAACCACCCCATGCCCACTACCAAAGGATCCCACTCCGCCGCCTTAACCGACCTTTTAAATGTGACATCACCCACCAAAGAGTGCGAACTTCCCGACGGATTTGCACCGAGCTCATGACACCCTTTGCAAGTCAAGTCGACCTCGAGCTTCGTGGTGACTCGGAGGCCCTGCTCGGCGACTATGCTTGGTTCGATGACCTGGGGACGACAATTGAAAGCTCATTTTGTGTAGGAAAGATCGATCAAGCAGACATTGATGTGGCAATGAGGTTGGAACATGAAGACGAGTATTTATTTGCTTATTTAGGCGAGTTACCTGAGAGTTCAGTGATTTTTCGACCTAGCGTGCTTAAGTCAGACGAACAAAATCAAAGACGTAGTGTAAGTATTACTACATAGTTAGATTATAGATATTTCAATCAAATAATAGAGAATAATGTTCGATGGAGTATTGAACCATTTTATCAAATCACATATGGTTGTTGTGTACTTACTACCTCAATTATTTACCTCAATTTAATATCAAACAAAATAGTATAAAAAAGACCAGAATACCAAATGATGAAAATGAATTTATGATGAACATTACTCAGTGTTCTATCTATTGATTCCTAAGACTAACGGAGCTGCAAGAACCAATGTTTTAAATAGCGCGCTATGAGGTGCACATTAACAAAAAACGTGGCAAAAGACTTCGAGGTTTCACCTCAAGACGCACTCCGTCTAACGTTTTGCACAAAAGACGGGAAAATAGCGCGTCGAGACGCTCCAAGACGCAAATAAGCAATCTGAGGCGCGTTGAGGCGGTTCTTTCTTTTTAAAAAAAAAAAATTATGATGCTTGGGAGGATGTTGATGCGAGCTTGATCCTCATTTTGATAGTGCAAATTATTCTCCACATTTTGATGCTTGGGATGAATTTCATATTGAGGTGGAGGTGGATCCAAGGGCTCGTAGTGACGAAGAGGGAAGAGAATTGAATAAGTGATTGATTTTATGTTATGTGTTTCATATTGAAAATCATAGATGTTAAGTTTATTATGTTTGTGAAATACCTACTTAAGTTTCAATTTTAAATATATTAATGTACTTGTAATGATTTTATAACTATTTATTTATTTATTTTTAAAATATTAAAATACATAAAAAATTTCGCAGTTTTCTTCTTAAGACTACTATGATGCAAGACTTGTACTCAACGTCGTTTTTGCCGTTTAAAACTTGCCAAAACCTTAATGGTACACTTCAAGTTTTGTTTGTCTTGAAGGAACAAAGAAAATGAAAAAGTGGAAAAACATCATTTTCAGCATGTGATTTCTTATTAGATTGGTTCACTTTGTTCCAGTAGTAGTTTCATATGATTGCCGACCGAATTCAAAAGGATACCGTCCATTGACATCATGACATATACCAAACCGTGCAGTTGTACATTATTTATTGAGAATAACGTTTGTTTTAAATAACGCATTTTGAGACACGTTATAGTTTAAGGTGTGGCGTGACTTCTCCATTTCGTTTTAAGGTTTTTTTTGAAAGGCTTTTGACACAAAAGACTCGGCTTTAGCTCGCTTTTTTCGCCTTCAGGCGGAAAATGCGTCTTAAGGCGGTCAAAGACATCGTGAGACATAACTATTTATATGTTGATTTTTAATGTATACCCTAAAACTACGTCGTTTGAAGTAAAATCTAAAGAGAAAAAATAACGTTGTTAGACTTTTTTCATTTCATTATTGAGCAACTTTTCTTATCTTCTCTTTCAAATCATGAGTGAATGATTTTATATTATTGTGTGTTTGTCATTAAGAATTTTAAACATTATCTTTATGATCTTGCTACTAAAAGTTTAATTTTAAATCTTTTTGATGATTTTATTTGTATAATTTAATTATTTTTATTTAATTTTAACTACATCAAAGGCTTCGCCTTTTTCTCCTCAAGGCTTTTGTGAATCAAGACTCCAACAAAACGCGTTGCCTCACGTTTTCGCTATTTAAAACATTGATAATAACTCAATCCACAATGTGAATTCTGTTGTAAGCAACAGAGCATTTGCTTTGGTTTCCTGCAGGTTCATTGGACACAACTCAAACTCATGACTGTAACTTTCTGATTACATTTTTTTTTTCTGAGAAGGATTGTCAAGGAGCTTAAATAGGGAGTGAAAGGCTAAGATATAATTAGACCTGTAAATGGACCGAATCTTTTCAAGATCCGCTCCAGATCCATGGCTTTTAAACGGGTTTGAATCGAAAATTTGATCTGTTGATCCGTTAACCCGTTTACTAAACGGATCGGATTCGAATCTTGGTTGATCTGATCTGTTAAGGACCCGGATTAGTTTAAAAATAATTAAATAATATTTGTATAAATATAATATTATTAATAAATATTAAATAATAGGATAATTTCTAGATAATCTAGACATTCATACTTAAATTGCCTATAAAGTATATTTTGAAGAAGTTAAAGGTTGTTAATGCCTGTGTATCTATGTTAAAAAACATTGAAAGTCAAATATTTTAATTATATTAGTGTACCGTTAAAAAATATTTTAGACATGTAATTCAACTTTTGATGTAATATTTATTTTCTTATATAATGTCATCAATGTTTTATGAAAAAACTATGAAATTATTATTAAAATTTGAAATATTTATTATTATAAACGGATCGGATTAACGGGTCGAGTATCCGTTAACCCACCGGATCCAGATTTAGATCGAGCAATTAAAGATCCGGCAGGTAACGGGTCAGATCCGGATCTAAAGCTATTAAGGATCCAAATCCGGATCTAGATCTATCCGGTCAAGATCTGTTCCATTTATAGGTCTAGATACAATAAGCAAACAATCTCATATGGGGACCATTAGTTTGGGAACACAAAAGAACCCACCTGATGTTCAGTAATCAGTATACAGATAGAACCTGGCCTACTAAATGTTTGCAAACAATATATCTGACAAACTAGTTTCTTATTCTAAAAGAGTGCTAGTGATCATATACAAAGTGAAGTGCGGAAAAGGGAGATGGAAAAAAAATTGTAAAGAGCACCAGCAGGAGAATATACTAACTCTAGTTCGAGCAGCATCCAAATCGCTTCAAAACAGAGCCATCATCCTTCACATTGATGGTCTGTCCCTTGGAAGGTACCACGGAAGCACTGCCATTGTCACCTGCTTCGACTGCTCTCTTGCTTACGACCCGGTATATTTGACCCAAGATTTCGGTAAATGCATTTTCCACATTGGTTGCTTCCAATGCTGAAGTTTCCATGAAGTAGAGGGACTCTCTTTCAGCAAAAGATTTGCCATCCACTTTTGAGACTGCCACCAGGTGACGAAGATCGGATTTGTTGCCAATGAGCATGACAACAATGTTGGGGTCCGTGTGATCCCTCAGCTCCTTCAACCACCTTGCTACATTCTCAAATGTCGCACGCCGAGTGACATCATATGCTAGCAAAGCACCAACAGCTCCTCGGTAGTAGGCACTTGTAATGGCACGGTACCTGAAAGACTAGGAAATTTAGTGGAAACTAAATAACAGCAGTGTGTTAATAACTTGATATCACCAGAAATTTATGAGTACCAACTGGTAGTTCCCAGTATTCACTAACCAGGGCATTTCAACCTATAAGAACATGGAATTTATTCCAAACTACATGATACCTGTCAGCTTATAGCTAACCGGCAATTTGTAGTATCTATTCACAACTCTTTAGTATTCACCTAGCCAGGGCTTTTGAGTGATCTGACACAATTAAGCAAATCCACTCTGACCATGGCACTCAGCTTTAGGGGATCTAGGCCATCACGAAAGTTGGCCATAATAGTCACAAGATCCAGAACATAATAAACCAACAATTTCAATAATATGCAGCCAGAATGTAATGTGATTAAACAATGAAGCATGATGACAATCAAAAGCTCATTTAACATAACATTAGTGAATAAATTGTAACCATACATGCCCTCTCCACCAGTATTGATGCCAGAACAGGAAAATCATGCTGTATAGGGTATTATTTCATCAACAACCCGTCATAATCATCAAAGCATACAAGGACCAAAGAAATTCATGCTAGAAACAAGATAGCTAAAAGGAACTATGGTTGGAGAAATGTAAGGTTTTGTCTGAGCTGTCTCAAATGTCTAATTAATGATCAAGCGAACTTCACAAAGAGCATGCCCTCTTAGGTTCCCTGGTAACGGTTGGTTACTTGACCACTGAAAATCCATGAACCCCATGTTAATCACCATAGCAGACTATGAAAGATGACCACATAATCCTAAAACGAATAACAAGAAAGCTAACAGACTATTACCCTGCCCTCACTGGGCAAATAGTAATGCTAGCCAACTCATCCTTCTACTAGAAATAATATTCTCCCATTAAGAATCAATGAAGATCAATCACTAATAGTAAACCAATTTATAACACTCATACGTAAGACATGAACCGGAATGAGTAATTTGGGTTGTGTAGTTTAAATAAACATACAACGGCCAAAAGAATTTGCAACTTTTCTTCTCGCAAAACAACACTCCCAAACTAGAGGGGGCCGGTCCTAACGAAAGCTGAGAAAACCAGTAATTTATTGAGTTTTTCCAAACCAAACACCACAGTAGAGTTTATGCTCAAGCAGGGGAGATTCATGTATTTTCGGAAACTAGAGGTAAATAATGCTGTTAGCACAGCAGAGTTGCATGCACAGCACTAACAAAGATCAAGAGTGAAAATTTTTGAACTAGCTTTACCTTTTCCTCTTTGGTTTATAGATTGCAAGTGCGATTTAGCATCTAAGTAGACAACTTGAGCTATAATGACATCAAGTTAAGCACACTTACACTACAGAAACCCAGATGCTTTTCTCTATCTAATGAAATATTTGGACATAAGAAAACAAAACATCATGCCACAGAAACATTTCCTAGCAACCAGTTAAAGCCTGTACATGGCATGGCACAAAATAAAATTGTCTGGAGAACTGTTGGCTTTGTGTTGCAATAGCCTATGAATGTATCGCACAATTTTTCTTCTCATACAACACCATACAGACAGAACCTAACAATTTCCCACAATATGGGTCAATTGATTTACATCACCAACTGATAATTCAGTAAGTGAAACAGAGTGGTCCATGTTAGGCATACACTTTAAAAATGAAATAAATGGGGGGAAAAGCCATGTTTTTTGAGTCTCAGGGATAAGGGCTACTATTTTGAGACTCTGGGGTCTCATAATTAAGTGACAAACAAACAAGAAAAGTGCCTTGCAGGTTCCCACATAAATAAACTTGCAAACAGAGGAAATGGAGAGTTAAACTAATGTCATAATTCATTAAGATCATTAACTAATGTCATATCATGACATACACGCATAATAAACAAGAAACTACATGTATTCCAAAACAATTCACTGATCTATAATCTTAACCAAAATGTTCAAAAGTGAGCTTATGAAACAAACAGAACTCCTTATCATTCAGGAGTCCATTGATGATGAGGACCTGACAGAAACTGTTCACGCATTATACCTTGCTGTGAATATACCATATCCACACATGTTTTTTTGGTAAAAATACCCACACATGTTGCTACAATACTAATAGAACAAGCATACTGCATCGTCATAGTTGCTTCTGAAGCTTTGAAACTTGACAATGGATTGAAGCTGAATCTAAAAATCATCATCTCTAAGTGAAAACATACTCAGTTAATTTAGCAATGGAAAAAAATGTAACAGAGACTAAATGTCCACTGTAAAAGCAACTGTAAAAGCAACTGGCTGAAAGCAGGAGACAACCAAGAAGCAAAATTACTAAATGGCCGTACAGGGGAAACCGCATCTAGAAGAAAAGGATAAACCCAAACTCACACAAAGTGTGGAAATAACAGAAACTCCCACATCATATTCTACATATCAGAATCATTTGAGTACTTCATGCACGTATCTTCAAATCAAAACCCGGAAGTTCATTATGTTCTGATCACCTCCCTTTCCAAGATTTCGAAGGCCAAAATATCTCTATTCAAACAAACAACGAACTCCCAACCAAACAAAAACAATCACAAGAGTTTAACCTTCATCAAACCCAAAACAAGTTACTAAACAATCAAACACGATGGCCAAAACCCACGTACAACTAATAAAACCAATCACGACCCACAAAACAGAATTCAAAAAAGCATCGATCTTTGATCATACCTCTCCTGGCCAGCAGTGTCCCAAATCTGAGCCTTGATGACTTTGCCATCAACGCTCAAAGTCTTGGTGGCAAACTCAACCCCAATAGTAGACTTGGACTCCAAATTGAACTCGTTCCTGGTGAACCTGGAGAGCAGGTTAGTTTTGCCGACGCCGGAGTCGCCGATAAGGACCAGCTTGAAGAGGTAATCGTACTCGTCGTCGGCTCTGTACCGGGCCATGTGTGACAGCAAAAGACAGTGTTGTTTCTCGGTTTGGTCTCTCTCTTGAGAAGATTAAGCGAGAGTTTTGGAATATGTTGATCTTATATTTCCGGAAAAAGAAATTGGAAAAACAAAGATTTTGGGTTTTAATTTGTTGAGGAATATATTTGAAATGGGAAATGATAGAAACTGAGGTGTGGCTGGAATTTAGGAAGAGTTTTTTTTAAAAAAAAAAAATTATTTTTATTAAAAGAAAATGTTCATTTAGTACAAATTTAGCTTATTCTTAGCCCATTTTAATGATTCTAAAAAATGTGCTCATTATATAATACAAGGTGTCATGAGTTGTCCAAATGAACAAATTTGTATTAAAACTCTAAGGAAGTTATATTATTTTAGTACTATTTTACACTCATCCCTTAAACATGTTTGGAAAAAAATAGAAGAGAGAGAAGACTTGGCTGGAACCCTACCGGTCACGAGAGTCCGGTCACCGGTCGCCGGACTCCGATCATCGGAATCTTTAAAACATCACCGGAATATCATTAGACCTTGCCGGAACCATTTTTGATGTTTTATTAGGGCAGTAATATTAAAAAATAATTTTTTAAAGGTAATAAACTTTATGAAAATACTTTACTAGGGGTAGTAAGTTTTATAGGGAAACTTTACTAGATGCAATAATGATGAAAAATGCCTATTTAGAGGTAATAGACTTTATAAGACAACTTTACATAAGCCAGTAAACTTTATACATATTTTATTAGGGATAGGAAACTTTATAGAGAAACTTTACTAAAGTTAGTAAACATTAATTTTACCCAAAATAAACCAAAACATAATTTCCTACTCCCTAATAAACATGTTATTGATCTTCAAACTGAATTTACTAGAAGTAGCAAATTTGCAAATATGTTGTAACCAAAAAATAATTGCAAATCGGCTAGACGTCCTCGAGTTGAGGAGATGGCCGGTGTCGACTGGGCAGGAGAATGTAGAGAGAGAGAGAGTTGATGATCTGAACGGACAGACGAAGATGAGGTGGCGTCGGTGGAGGAGGCGGAGAGATGACTTTGAATGTAGCTTGAATTGTGACAGTGTGCATTGCTTTGTCTCTATGAAGAATCACGCAAGTGGATCCTCCATATATTGTTGCTGATTTAAAGAGATATTGAGATTTCCTCCTTGCTCTTTGCGCATCCCTGCGTTCTAAAAGGAAAGGAAATCAGATTTATACCTTAGGAATAGTAGTAAGTTAAATAGAGGAGTTAAAGGAAAGAATCTACCTTATTTCTAATTTTGAATCAATCAAGTATCCTACGATTTGAGAAATATATTTCATCCCACAATTTGCAGCCATAAAATCCCTCTTTTGGATTCCCAAATCTCGGCTAAAAATCCCTAAAGGATTGCCGATTTTCTTCTCATGCCTTCTTTAATTTTTCTTCCTTCTTTGATTCGATTTCTCATCTCACAAGAACATAAGGTTTCTTAAAATGAATAAGGAAAGTCACAATAGAAAAGTTTCACATGTAATAAGTTTCCTAAATCACAATAAGACAGTTTCTTAAAGTGAAATGGGGAAGTGTCTCATTTTGATATAGGAAAGTTTCCTAAACGTCTTATATATCATTCGATTTACTCATTTCCACAACTTAGTGAGATTCCTTGCTTGAGTCGGACTTGTTTCCTAGTTTGACTAGGATTCTTCTTAATTTTCCGGTTTTAGTTTCATTTTTTGTTTTTCTGCTCTTTGTACATTTACAATTATAAAACATGTTAGAAATGAACTTATTACGAGAATATCATTCCTAAATAGGGTCGGAAATACATTATAAACGTAGCATTTTGTGCTTCTATCAAATACTCCAACCTAACCGTTAGTTTGTGTGATAACGTTTAATTGGCCTATTAGTTTAAGCCCAACACTCTTGTTTGTTTCTGCCTTGCAATGCCAGATATTTCTATAGTTTTGTTTCACGGATTTCTTCCACGTTTATATGAAAGACATGTTTAACCACTGATATTTTTTTTCATTTAAGAAAAAAAATTAATCCTCTCTAAATATTCATATTCTCTGATTCCTAAATCAATTTGGGAACAATGCAGATTGTCTTACATGATTTCCAAGCAAACCCTGCTTCAATCCTTCTAAATCAGACTACATCCAAATAAACCTTCTTCATTTCATTTAACTACAGAGGCTAGTTTCAGTTTTAATCATAACTATGATTTTTGTATTGTAAAGATTATTTTTGAGGAATTGATTCATGTTATTTGTGAACTTTAACGATATGGGTATGGTTTTGATCTTTTCTGTTTTCTTGGTTGTTTTAGAGTCAACGACACCATTTCTTGATCTCGAAGAGTATATTATTTTGTTTCTAGTCTCTTGTTTCTATTTGATTGTTATGTAATTTAGTAGCTTTAATGGTTAAAAGATCAAATTAGGTATTTAAGTGATGACTATGAATATACTCAGAAAATAAAAATATAATTTGGCACATTCAGTGCAAAGATCGTTTCTTAAGACTAACAAGAGGGAAAAGAATTTTAGGCTTCTTGTGTTTGGTAAGCTGTATATAAATATGTACATATATAAGATCATATGTGAATGTATCAGTTCACTAGTGAATTATTACTCTTAGTTAACGGAATCAAAACTGTTCCGTCGACTAAGCTTTTCTTAACCGATGGAAATAGATTCGTCGGCAAGGAAAAATCGTCTTAGTCTACGAAACAAGATCGTTGGGAAGTTTCATTGACTAAGAAATTCTTACTCGACGGATCTGTGTTCCTAGCTGTTTTCATTGGCTAAGATCTTTCTTAGCTGACAGAATAGTTTATATTCCGTCGGCTAAGATCAAAAATACAGTAACAAGTCATCCATAATTTTTTCTTTGGAACTCTACATAGGAAGCAAAGTATTCAAAAATCTCGTGAAATAAGATGTGATCAAAATGGTGAAATACGGCTATGGTAGAATGGTGTAATTTGGGTAATGTCTCATTACCGATAATAGCGGTAAACCATATTTTTTCATGATTATTCTCTATGGGTAGCCTTAGCATCGAGGGCTAAATGTCCCAAACTTTTTATATGGGCGGTTGCGTATCATCTACGTGAGAGATTCTTGTGTGGAAGATTCGACCAAAATAGGTCATGTAGAGGTAGATATGAGCGTTTTCGTGTGATAAATAACGATGGATTAGGGTTGACCGTTTCGATCGAGCCCTTAACGTTGTCGGATCTAGTTGAATTTTATTCATAGCACTGTTTTACTATAATGATCATATCAGATGATCAAATTTCTTTTATGAATTTTTGTCATTGGAATCACAACGTGCCTACTAATGTATAACTTGTTTAGTAGGTTTTAAGCAAATGCACAACTTTGTGAACCAACTGTACATAGAAAACAAAATTTTCAAAAATCTCGTGAAATAAAATGTGATCAGAATGGTGCAATATGGCTATGGTAGAAAAATCACTTAATTCGGGTAACGTCTCAGTACCGATAATAGCGGTCAACAATATTTACCATTATTATTCCCTATGGGGAGCCTTATCGTCAAAGGCTAAATGTCTCAAAATTTTTATATGGGCGGTTGCGTATCATCTACTTGAGAGATTGTTGTGTGGAAGGTTCGAGCAAAATATGTCATGCAGAGATAGATATGAGCGTTTCCGTGTCATAATTGACAATAGATTAGGGTTGACCGTTCTGATCGAGACCAAAACGTTGTCAGATCCAGTTAAATTTTATATCATAGTCATGTTTTACTATATTGATCATATAAGATGATCGAATTTTCTTTTGTGAATTTTGGTCATCGGAATTATAACGTCGACCATAATTTTTTTATCACTTAGATGGCAGAACATTATTTTCCGTCACCAAAGTTCTAAAAAAAATATTTATTACTTAGACGACAGAACATTGTTTTCCATCGTCTAAGTTCTAAAAAAATTATTTATCACTTAGAAGACGGAACATTGTTTTTCGTCACCCTAAGTTCTAAAAAAAATTATCGCCTAAGTTCTAAAAAGAATATTACTTAGCCGATGGAACATTGCATTCCGTCGCCTAAGTGCTAAAAATTTCAGAATCATTTCGCCACAAATTTTTTTTGAAAAATTCATACCAAAAATCCAAAATTTTTCTCCTCTCCTCTCTTCTCTTCTCCACCCTCTCTTCTCAAAACAGTGGTGGTGGTGGTGATGGTGTGTGGTAGTGGTGTGTGATGGTGTGTGGTGGTGGTGATAGTGTGTGGTGGTGTGCGGAGGTGGTGGTGGGTTTGGGATGGCCGACGATGGATTGCCACAGATCTATACCATTTTTTAAATTTTTTTTAAGATTTAGACGACGGAACATTGTTTTTTGTCACCTAAGTTCTATAATTGTTTTTTATCACTTAGACGATGAAAAATTTAATTCTATCACCTAAGTTCCAAAAAAAATATTACTTAGCTGACGGAACATTGCATTCTGTCACCAAAGTGCTAAAAATTTCATAACCATTTCCCCGTGCAAAATTTCTGAAAAATTTAAACCCAAAATAAAAAAAATTCTTTAAATTTCCCTCTCATCTCCTCTTCCCCAAACTCTCTCTTTTCCAAACCGTGGTGGTGCTAGTGATGGTGTGTAGTGGTGGTGGTGTGGTGGTGGTGGGTTCGGGATGGCCGATGGTGGATTGCCGGAGATCGATGGCCGGCAGTGGATTGCCGGAGATCGATGACGTTTTTTTAATTTAGAGACGAAATATTCTGTCGACTAAGAATTACTTAATAGACGGAATATTTTGAATTTCGTCGACTAAGAGGATTATTAATTTGTTTTTATTTTAAAATAATTATGTCGGCTAGGATCTTAGCAGGCAGGACTATTCTGTCTGTAAGGATCTTTGCTGACGAACCTTAGTCGACAAACCTTCCGTCTACTAGGTTGACTCTTAGTCGACGGAAAATTTATTACGTCTGCTATTGTCGTAGCTGACGCGTCTTAGCCGACGGATCTTAGTTGACAAATTTTTTGTCAACTAAGATTTTAGAAGACGAAAAATGGCTCTTACCAGACGAAATTATTCCGTCGGCTAAGAGTCATAATCCACTAGTCGTTCTTTCAGCTAATGTTGGAGTTTTTGTTTATTTTCACATTATTTTGTATGTTGTATTGACCATATGATTGTTTGGTTATGAATTAGTACTTTATATGTTCAAAAATGAGGATAATGTTGTTTGTTGTTTTTTTTGTATTCGTGTGAATATTGTTCATTTTATGCAGGTTGCCTGATATTTACAATTTGATCTGAAAAGAGTGTTTCTTGTGCGGTTGTACAGTTATAAAAGGCTGAAAACATGTCAAAATCGTAGATAAATTTGTTGAATTTGGCATTGGGAAACTTCGCTGCAATGGAGGGGAGAAAGAGAAGGATGCTAAGGGTGAACGCAGCTCCGAGAAACTTTTCAGAATTGAGGATGGTCAACCACAGAGTGTGTCATCTGATCAACCATCCTCGCTTTCTTCTGATAGGGTGATTATTGTTGCAAACCAACTTCCATTGAAAGAAAAACGAAGAGATGATTATACAGGGTGGAGTTTCAGTTGGAATGAGAATTCTTTGATATTGCAACTTAAAGATGGGCTGCCAGATCATGGAGGTTCTTTATATAGGATCATTGAGGTTCATGTTGATCCTATTGACCATGAGGATCTATCACAAATTTGTTGGGAAAAAATAATACAATGGAAGTGACAACTCAAACACCACAAAGGATAAATCTATAAAGATATAAAGAATAGAGGAAAGTGAACACCAGATATAACATGGTTCGACATTGTACCGAAGTTCAAACTTTTCATAGGAATTTCGCTATAACCTCCCCGTTTTCTTCGATTCACCAAGTTATCGACCACATGCACCAAAAACAACACAATTTAATTCAGACATAGGTTCAACAACAGTTCAAACAACAAAATTCTTAGAGGGGACGAGTCTTACCCTCTGCCTGCTTCCAAACTCGAACCTAAAACCAAACCCAGCAGCTTCCATGTTGCCTACCACCTCCTAGACCCACTCCAGCAGCTTTTCGGCCTCCACACATCCCCAACACTGTCTCAATCACCACCTCCACCAAAACAACAACTAAAGCCTCTGCCTTTAATTTCGAATTCGGTAGCTCTCTAGCCGGACTCCTTCACAGGCAGGACCTCTACCTCTGTCTCTGTCAAACCTCGCCCTAAAATTGAAGAACACCGCCGCTCCTCCTCGGCGTCGATCTCCCTCTTAGGTTGATACCAGACTAGTTTGAGGGGTGGCTTAGGTAGAGGAGACAGAGGGGGTCACTTTAGAGGTGGTGCGCCAGTGGATGGTGGCCAGACGGCGGAATGCCGCTGTGGCCGAGTCGGAGCAGAAGAGAGAAATCGAGAGCGAGAGGAGAGAGAGAAATCAGGGGGGAGGGTCTGACCCGAGTCAACCCTCTCCCAAATATTTATACTGAAATCGATGGCCAGGATTAAAACCCTAAACGATCTGACAGTCCAGATTAAAGAAAGTAAAAAGTAAAAAGGTTAAATGGTAAAAACTATTTACCAGAATAGTAATTGAAAATTATCATAAACTTCAGAAATTCACAGAAATTAGCCGGAAGCTCCGAAAAATATTCTGAAAATACCGGGAGACTCGTGTCGACACGTACTACAACATCGAGTCATCAAATCAGGTATTTGGAGTACTTTTAAAAACTCAAAAATTAACTCGAGCGATAACTTATCAAATTACCGATCGCAATTAAAAGTCCTCGATAACTCGTAAACCTCTGTGAAAAGGTAACTTTTAGGTATGGGATGTTACATAAGGACACGAGCCCAGACTCAAATCCAAGAGTAACAAGTTTGACCCGAATTATTAATGCAAAATGACCAAAATGGTCAAGTTTACACAAAATGACATATGTCTAGTAATCTTCATATTCTTTCCTTCTCCTCTCACGATCATATCAGATCCAATCTCTCTCTCTCTCTGCTTCTTTGACACAATTTAGGGGTTGGATCCCAATTGCCCTAATTCTCTTTGTTTTTGGATTCCTGATCTCCTCGAGATATCCATTCCCTAAGCAATTCGGGCTCTTCAAATCTTGGTTTGTTTGATCATTCAAAAGATACAGATTAATTTTTCTTTCGAACATAGATGTTGTGATGGTGAACATGGATGGATTGAGTGCCACGCTAGCGCCGTCGTAGACAGTGGTCGTGATCGTGAAGCAATTCAGGGTCACGAAGCCGACTTGAGGTTCGATTGATCTAAGCTTCTATTATGAAGATTAATTGAGAAATTAGGGGTTTTGAATTGGAGATGATGTAATGAGACAGAGGTTGTCTTTCAATATTGCTGACAAATTGAAGGACTTGTGGTTGAGGCAAAAGGATGAGTGCAGTAGCAGAAGTTGAGAACGAAGGATATATGAGCTGATGTTGAAAATAAAAGGTACAATAGCATAAGTTGAGTACTACAGTAGCAGAACTTGCTACGAGTGCATTTTCAAAAGTTGAGAAGTACTACAGTAGCATAACTTAACTTTGCTAGCAGTATAGCAGCACTGGATGAGTAAAACCGTAGTAGCAGCACTGGATGAGTAAAAGAGTAGTATAAGCTCGGTTAATTTTATATGTTTAGTTTGTATCTCATAGTGGTTTTTTGTATGATTTGTTCTCACATATATAACGATATTATACTAATTTGCTAATTTGATAACTCATTTGATGTTGTCCTACTTAATGTTTAATTGTCATGTAGTATTGAAAATAAAAACCTGCTACTGCATATATTGAAAATAAGTACTACTATATTAGATGAGCCACTAAAAACCTGATACTGCACTTAATGACGTTGCTACTACACCTGCTGGGCAACTAAAAGCCTGCTACTACATCTACTGGAAGTGCATTGAACATACTAAAAATATGTGCTACTACATTAGCTGAGCCACTGAAAACCTGCTACTGCACTTGTTAATGAACCTGCTATTACACTAGCTGAACCACTAAAAAACTATTACTACATTTACTGAAAGTTTAGCAAGAGCTAACTGTTTAGCAAATGCAGTAGTTGTAACTAATGGATGGTTTGACGACGAGTGTAGTAGCACAAGATTCGACGAAGATAGTAGTAGTTGTAATATTGGTCGTTTTGTTGGTGGCAGTAGCAGTGATACATATTTAATGTAGTAGTATACAAGTAGTAGCAGAATTATTGCATAACTGGAGGAATGCAGTTGGAGAATGCAATAGCATAAAATGACCTTTAATAGACACTAGCGAAATTGGGCAGTAAGAATGCAGTAGCAGAATTAACGAATAAAAATGCTAGTAGCAGAACTAAATGATTGTCGAAACACTAAAAGGATGTTATCCACTGCTACTACTTCTATTAGAATACTAACCTCTGCTACTAATTTAATTGAGATGTTAACCTCTACTACTACTTCTACTATAATGTTAACCTTGCTACTACTTTAATTGAGATGTTAACCCCTATACTACTTCTATTGAGATGTTAACCTCTGCTACTACGTCTACTGAAATTAGCTGCTACAACACCAAGTTATTAAAACGTGTTATTGTATAGACTTTTAAAAACATATTTAATTATGTAGGTTAGTTTGGTAAATTAAATTATGACACATGGAAAATAAAAAAAAGATTGTTCTTATTTGTTAAAAACTATCCTTATTTGTTTAACAATAACACAAGTGAGTTTATTTATGTTTCAAAAACTTTTGAAGGAGGTATATGTGATATCCTAATTTGAAAAGCCGGGCTATAAGCCTATTATCATTATTGACAGGCCAGTTTCCTTTAGTGAAAGGGTTTTCCTATCACAACATGGCTGAGTGTGCTGTTGTGACAACCGTTAGAGATGAGATGAACCTTATTCCCTATGAATATGTTGTATGTAGACAAGGAATATCTGGTTTCAAATCATGTTCAAACTTTGATGCCCCAAAGGAGAGCATGTTAGTGGTGCCAGAGTTTATTGGATGCTCTCCATCTTTTAGCGGGGCAATCCATGTTAACCCATGGAATGTTGAAGAAATTGCAGAGGCAATGAATGTTGCTATATCAATGGATGTTTCAGACAAACAATTAACATGAGAAGCATTATCAGTATATCAGTACACATGATGTGGCTTATTGGTCACGTAGTTTCTTGCAAGACATGCAAAAAGTTGTGCAGACCATTTTAAGATGAGATTTTAGGGCTTTGGCTTTGGGTTTAGAGTTGTGGCACTTGATCCTAATTTAAGAAAGCTTTCAATCGATACTATTGTAATGGCTTACAGAGGAGCAACTACTAGAGCCATTCTGTTGGATTATGATGGTATTGTAATGCCCCAACACTCAATTCACAAGTCCCCGAGTCAAAAGGTAATCACAATTATGAATGCATTCTGTGTCGATCAAAAATATGGTTTTCATCGTCACTGGTAGAGGGAGGGAGAGCTTAAGCAAGTGGTTTCTCCATGCCAGAGGCTTAGAATTGCAGCAGAACATTGATACTTCCTAAGGTCTGCATCTCTCTCTCGTACACACACCGAGATACATTTTTTTTGTTAATTTTTTTTATTAAATAACTCACACACCCTACACAATGAGGTTTGAATCTATAACCTTAAAATTATCAGTTAACCACCTTAACCAACCTGGCAACGACTCATCAACAGACACATAGATACTCATAAGCACACGTATTTAGATAGACATTGGCTCACTACCTGTAAGAATATACGTCGTCACTATGATTTTATAAAATAAAAAAACTTGTTCATGAATCTCTCTTGAGAAAAAAAATATATGAATTAGAATTAGTTAGCATACTGGTAGATAGAGCATAAGGTTTTATGCTTAGTGTTCGGTGTGAAAATGTCTTTTCTCGAACAACCAGACTTGAAGCGTGCCAGTACCTATAGGTCAGATACAACATTAATCTTGATGTTTGTTAGCATTCTGACTTCTCCTCAAACGACTGACGTACGAGCGCTGGTCAGGTCGGCACTTAGGTTCTTCACATACCTAGCTGAGGAGCAGCTAGAATTTTTCTCTTCTTCATGCGAAGCGGTCGTTTCTTACTCAGACCGGTGTGGTTGAGCAGAGATATAAATCAAGATTGCAATGCGTTCGCTAAAAGGTTCTCTGACAAACTGAGATGTTTGCTAGAGTTATTCACTCCAACAATGAGTTTGCAAGTATTCGCATACAGATAGGTCTTTATGAGATGGGGGTGTATTGTTTGCTCACGAATGAGGCTTGGTGAGGTAGATACGGAAACTGCCGACTGGTCGGGCTTTGGTGAATAGCAGCGGTGAATGCCTATGGATAGGGCTTTGGTGGAATAAAAAGACCTAATGAATCTTTTTGGTAGAGGTGCTCTGAGAGATGCGTGTTTTGCAAGATGTAAAAATTGTTTGTTGATTGATGTGTGTTGAGCCATACGTCTTGACCCCTTTATATAGTGAACACTAGGGTTTGTTCTTATTTGCATTGTTAAGACATCAGAGTTCGTTAGACTTTCAAAAGACTAATTTAATTTTTTCAAGTTTTATATTTATTAGTTTGTTTGATCTTATTTTAATTATTTTTATTTTCGCTCTAGGGTTTCATAAAGAATCATAACTGATGTATTATCAACAGCTTATCCTGTTATAAAACCAAACTTTTAGATTTTCTCAAAATCTTATTGATTCGAGATCCACTTGTAGATTGATGTCAAAACCCATTAATGAATTCCAATCAATCTATCCTACATATATACTCCTCTGCGTCACAATCCGATGAATAGCAAAAAAATATCATGAAGAGAGATAACTTGACTGTTGCAAGATAAATTTCCGGTTCAGCAAAATCATAACAAAACAGAAAATAACAGCTTCATGATCACAAAGATTTTAGCTCTCTTAATAAAAAATAGCATCCAAGTAATGAAATAATCGCATTCAAGCCAAACCCATCAAACACCCATCTGAATGCTTAACTTTGCATAAACCATTATCAACACAGACCCAACCCGAACCCAGTTATGCAAAGCAGCTCAGACTGAAACGTTACAGAGCAATTGAAAACAAACCCATCACAGATAGCAGCTAATTACAACTATGGAAGTGTAAAGGAAGTTGGTACCTTGAAAAATGGTGAGGATTTTAGAGGGCGAGATTTGAGAAATAAACTCAATGGAGTGGATGTGGTTTTAGAAAGGCGTACGTGGCTTCATGTCAGTGGTTATGTTGGGTCCATGTCACCTCTTTAGATCATTTTGGTCAGAAAAGACTGAAAATTTTGTTTTAGGATTTTTGTTTCGCCGGTGTCGATCCTCTCAGAAACTCATGAATTTACGTGTTTTTTAAATTGCGAATACATCAAGTAAAATTAGTTTTGTTTTTCCGATGAGAAGATTAATAAACAAAAACTACAAACAAAAGAGGACTCTGATCTGATTTAAATGAAACGCTGTAGACAGTAAAAATGGAAGACTCTCATTCAGGTAGGATGCAGACGTAATTCATAGTCGAAGGCTCGAATCACATTCTCTATTCAATTTTCTGATCAAAATAAGAACATCAGGCAAGAATCAAAGGGATCCCCTTGTTGCATAGCTTAAAACAAATTGTAAAAGTGGGTTATTTTCGTGGTATCATGTTTTTCTAAATTTGTCAATACCTTTGCGTGTGAGTTTTTGCTGCTAGCTATGATAGTTTGCTGCCTTATTTTGCACCACAACATGAGCGAAACGTTTGACGGTGACAAATCCAGTTTCACATTCAACTTTCAATTATCTTTTCGATTCACAATTCTATAATTAAAACGGTCAATTTTTAGTTATTTTAGAACAATAATGTTTGTTAATCCCTTCATCTTTGCTGTAACAAAAACTTGGAGTTTTCGTTATCTAGTGACCGGGGCAAAGAGGACAGTGAGGCTATAATGGCGGATCTCATCTGGCTACCGTAGCACCACGTGATAATGTCTAGTGGTGCTATATTTCAATCAAAATAAGACATGTGGTTTTATTACAATTAAACTTAAATATATAGATTTTAGCTATATTGTTAAAGACCATTTTAAGTTTTTTATTGTTTTTTAAATACTAAACCCTAAGTCATAAACCCTATATCCTAAACCATATACCATATACCCGATACCCTAAACTTAAATCCTAGACCCTAGTATCAAATCACTAAATACCTTGAATGTCATTTTACAAAATATAAAAATCAATAGTTTTTATTTTAATTGTAATAAATCCACATGTCTTGTTTTGATTGGAATGTAACATCACTATGCATTGCCACATGGTGCTACAGTAGCATTGAAAAATTTCTCGGCTTATACCCTGAGAAATCGAGATAGAAAATAACGAGATCTTTCACCATCAATGACCTTTATGTCTAGGATTTAATTTTCTCTAATATCAGGAACCATCAAAATATTAATGATTGCTAGGTTTTGAGCGTGGCTTTCTATTGCATGCATATTGAGGATATACATATAACCAAAGTCATATTAGTTTCATTTCCAAAAGATACATCTTCATGCATGAATGTCATAGCTAGACACTTATCATGAAAAAGTGCAGAACACCAACAACAACGAATTAACAACAACCTTGCAGCAAACTGTACAAAGCTCGCTATACTTCCCAAATTGCAGCTTTTGGGAGGCTTCAGAACATCAATCTCCTTTTTCATAAAGTATTTTTAGCACAAGAGACATGTGGTAGTAGAAAATTCCTTTTCGCAAGTTGGTAATGGGGATGGTATTAATACTGTCTGATGCATGGATACCAGGGTTGGTAAGTGGAGTTCCTACAGCTAGTCCTAATGCAATGTCTGAACATGAAAGCCGTCACGGTTGCACCTGTGACTTCAGTGCGCTGGAAAGCTCCTCCTACTGGTTTCTGGAAAATCAATGTGGACGGAGCTTATCATCAGGCAACTAGAAATGGTGGCTCGGGTTTTGTGGTGAGGGATGATACCAGCAACATGGTGGCTGGAGCTGCTTTTCCATTCCAAGGTCTTGTGTCTGCTGAGCACGCTGAGCTCTTGGCGTGTTCCAAGGCAGTAGACTTTGCAATAGAGTTTGGATTCTTTCCCTTGATCTTAGAAACTGATGCTCAGATGGTTCGAGCCAATTGAATGATGCTGGAGTTAACAGAACTCTTCTGGGACGTCTGTATGAAGATGTTCGATCATTACAAACTCTCTCAGCAATGGAGTTGGAAAATATGCTATGCAAGCCAGCGTAGTAATACAGCTGCGGACACTGGCAGCTTATGCTTGTTCTATAAGCCGTGATTCAACCCCTAGTTTTCTTCAAGCTGTTATAGCAGCTCAATTATGTATTGCTTAGTTATTCTGTGATTTCAATAAAGGGTTGTCATTTCAAGTCAAAAAAACCTCTGCTGATCCAGAAAAATGTGTTTCCACTATTTTATGATCCATGCAAAACGCAGCATGCAGTATTTAGAATCAAATTCTTTAACAGTCGCAGAAAATTGAATCCCGGATTGAAGTTTTGAAAATCTCTTTATTACTTAGATTAACCGATACAGTAACCAGAAAACATCACTCGATCAACAGGAAATTAACCTATTAGCTAGCTCGGTTTGCTTTGTGATTTACTAGTCACTTATTCCGAACCTGCAAACCGGGCACCGACCACTGCTCTTGACCCAAGGCACAATGCATTCCTCATGAAACATATGGTTACATGGGGTGAGCATCACCTCTTGTTTAGGCTCAAAGTCTTCCAAGCAAACTGCACAACTCTTACCCTTATCATTTCTTTCTCTGTCACTGTCAACAACAGTGCCTCTGTAATACAAGTTCACCGTAGGCGATATTCTCCTCAAAGGATTGTATTTCTCCTTCCTCAGCTTCTGCAATGCCTTGTTTTGCTCATTATACGTCAACCTCGAGTTGGCCTCTTGTCTAGGAGCTGCCGGAGTCCACTGGCCGCTGAGGAGCTGTCGAGTCCTTGGATCGTTGAGGAGCACACCATGAATTTGGGAACCTGGTGGCGCTAGTAAGCTGCAAGATCAAGAGCGAAAAACATGAACAAATAATTATATGAACAGTTGAATACATCCATCTGATCACCAATATAATTTTTGGCCATTCAGAATTTCAGTTATCATTATCTAAGTTCCATTAATTTGTAGAGAAGACAACACAAAGCTCAAGCTAGCTCAATTTCATCAATTCAGGCATAGTTCCGAGGGTGTGTTCTTAGAAAACTTGGCAATGAAGTTATTCCAAATCGAAGCAGCAACTTAATTTATTTATGTACTATGAACAACTCAATAATGCCTATATAGATGCATACGCACATCTCTAATTAGCTTTAGCGAGATTTTAAGCTATGAAACAGGACATAAAATTATTGCAAATTGTACATCAACGTTGGTAGTGATATTCTGTGTTGATGACAAGTATATATTCAGTGTGGAATCAATGAAATGAGAAGCTTTTAGTAGTGATATTCTAGATACTTATAAGTGTTGCATGCTGTAAATCTGCAACTTTGCTATCAGTAAAGTGAAAACATTAATTACTCATCGATCCATTCTAATCAATTTGAATGATATGTGAGTGAGAAGAGTTATGAAGATACAGATTACCTTGCAAGGTCAGGAAGTTGTGCTGCTCCTATAGCACCCTCAAATGGCCGCCTTGTTCTGGTAACCTGGTCATGAACAATAAATGTTACCAAAAATGAATGATCTCTCCATCTTTGATAATTAAGAACTATGATGATATAGCTTGTGTTTACTTACTCGGGTGATTTGGATGGTATTTGACGGGGGCTGAACAGGGTCCTCGAAATGCGAGTGATCATTAACATCATCAGCATCATCGATTGAAAAGGAGTCATATGGAGTAGGAAAATAGTACTCGTATGGATTGTCACGAGGAGGAGGAGGGTAGCCAAGTCTGGGGTTGATTGTTCCTAAAGTGTTAGAGTTGGTTCTTCTGCTCGTCATGTTTTCGTTCTACTAAATCTGAAAAACTATAGCACAGATGCAATGCTTGTAGCTTTGGGATTGTTTTTTAGACTTGATAGCTTTTATTCCTTTCTCTGCTTCAAGGTCATTCAGGCATTTTCTGTCACTTCTATGGATATATACTTCTCCATTTTCAACGTTCAGTTTTATATATGCCCTACACTTTTTCATTCTGATGTAAAGTGGTGAAGTATGTGATACTTCTCCATCCTCTAGGTTCCTTGGCAACTGGATTGAGTGAAACATCCATAAATTCTACGGACAGTAAGGCAGGAATCAATGCCTGTACATCAAAGCCGCTATCAATTTCTTCTTCTTCTGCTGGATGTGCCTAGGGTCCAACAGATTCTACGATACAGATTTGCCTATGACTATGTAACTCACCAGTACATGCGTGAATGACTATCATCCGATATTACACAAATTACAGCAAAATCAGCAGGCTTCATTTTTCTTGTTGGTAAAACCCCACAATGAGGAAGGTTGTGATGAGCTGAAACAATAATGCTCTAAACATTATCAGAGCTGCTTTGATGACTTCCAAATCAATCATATATTTACAGAGAAAACTAAGGTGCCTGATGGCCTTTCCAAAATTGGTTTAGAGAGATTTTGGAGCTCGTTCCAGCACCCTGCTCAAGTCTCTAAAGCTCTCATTCATGACCAGTGAGTTTCTCTACTAAAAAGAGGAGAAAAGAAACACTAGATAATTAAGGGATATACATAATTTTTCAACTACTCGAGAAAGAAAAAATGGTACTTGAATACTTGAAATCCTTGTTTTACTAAATACTAATTGCTAAATTCCGACTGGTACGTTGATACTGCAGTTCCGCTTTTCACAGGAACTTTAAGTTCAGAGAACTTTCTTTATTCCTAGAGATAATTCAGTTCACTGTTTGGCCCCATTATCTTTTCTGAGGCATCTAGGATGCAACACTACATACTCTATATTGCTCGTTCTTTAGAATTTAGATGCTTTGCTTTTGCTTACTTCATTAGGAGTCATTCCCTTTGATTGAAAAAACAACTGGTAACAATCAAGTTCTGAAATGCCAAAAGCTTCATGGATATATTGACAGCAATCACAGCATAATAGCATATATTTTCACTCTGATGCTAAAAGAGAATAGGGTCCAAGATACTGAACTACCATTGAAAAATCACATTCACATTTCTGTTCCCAAACCTAAGATAATCACATGCGCCTTCTTGCTTGCCTCCCCACTCAGGCAATCCTGGCTTGGCAGAGCTTAGCTTAAGAAGATCAACTGTTGTGAATAGCATATCAAAGTATGGCTTAATCAATCATCAATGGTACTCCAACTTCAGACTCACCAAAATGTGTCCTTTAACTTTGGTCACATGCATCAATACCACTCTGTATGTTCTTCAACCAATTCAGACATCTCCGGCTAGGCCTAAGGCCAACATCAATAAACAATCCAAAGTTGAAAGGCCACATTAGGTTATTTTAAAGTTGGAATACCAGACTGAGTATCTAGTCATATTTCAAGGGTCATACACTTAAAACCTAAGGTTTTCTTGCGTAATTAGCCACAACAAATCATTATTACTATCAACTTCCAACCCTGTTACTGCAATAATAATTAAATCATTCGAGTATGATGGGAAGTTGCACTCAAGCTAGTGATGGCAAAAGGGGGTTCTGGGTGTGACAATAGCATTGAATACATTTATCTTATAAATTGTAAGCATATGATTCAGTAAAAGGTGCGAACATGAAATCATGAAAAAATATTGATAATGTGAAAAACCAAAAGTAATTACCAGGTAAATAAGAAAGTATCGGTTTCCATTCTTTCCGGACCAGCAGTATAGAATTGATTTGCTGCTCACTAGGTCGATGATTTCCAATCATCTCTACACATACTGAATTAAGAAGTTGCTTCCGGACAATTTCTTCGGCACATGGTATCTACCACTTTCTTCTGTAATTTCTGATACCTCATGGTCAAAGTTTTGGTTGTGTCAATAAATGCTCATATGTTACTTGCTCATTGTTGAAGACAAGCAGAAGCTCCAGCATATTGAACCAACACACATGAAAGCTACACGGGCTTGAAGAGGCACCACCCTGTATAGATGCATTTACATTAAATTATTACGGACTCAATAGCATTTAGATTATGTTATCACACAAAAGTTAAAAATACTGAATTTTGAGATACAAAGGTGTAATTCCCAAAAGTAGTTCCTGGAATAGAAATTTCTAATCCGTCATCAACCACTTTGCCTACAATATTTCCCTGTCTAACTGGGTCACAAAGAATACCAACAAGATTTGTCAATGCTGGGCATGAAAAGCTTCTCCTCAAGTCAATGTCGTTTGCTTTTACAAATATATATACTGACAGATATATGCACATCGTCCTCCACTTGTATCTTAAACTATAAATTGAGACAATGGATAATAATGTAGTTCTACCATCAATGTATCAATACGAATTTGCATTGAAGTTCCCCTCAACCTCTTCAACAGAGCAGAGAAAAACAGTGTGCTATGTTAGAAGTCATAGAGGCACATAATTTCACATGCCACTCAGGTGTGTAGAAGAAGCAAGTTAAGAGGGAAATATGTACCAGAAGTTCAATAAACTGACAGGTATCCAGAACCTAAATCCTGCAAAAAAAAACTTGTAGTGTCAGAAATCAGTTCATAAAATTTGAAAGGACTATAATCAAGTGAACATATATAACAATCAGAAGCGTCTTTTACCGTAAAGTAATGTGGGAAGAGCATCTCTCCGGTACTTTTCCGGAAGCTGTGAGAGCTTCCCTTGCCATAGATTGTTCCATGCAAAAACAACAGCAATCACAGATGGACCAAGAACAACTTGGTTTAAGAAAACCTGTGACAGGAAAAAAAGATTTTACCTTTTTTGTGGGGTTTGTCCAAGTTCCTTTAAAGTCATTAAACCTCAACGTGAGAATTTAACAATGATTGCACCTTCAGAGTTAGGTTAGATACAATTTTCCCAGGCAAAGAATGATCAAGACACTGGTACCAAGCATAAGAGCCAGGGCCATACAAGACAAACCCATAGGAAGTCATCTGCAGTGCACGAAGCCAATCATGGACTGAGAGGAGAGCTTGTGTGACATCCTGAGGAAACACTTTTGGTCAAACAACAAACTCAAAGGAGCCTGATGAACCAGTTAAATAAGAATAAACTGATGCAACAAACTGTACATAAAAGATGTCAACTCTTACAAGCGAAGACATTAAACTAGACCAGAGTTATTAAGGAATTTGGGATTGGAAATGATCCGAAGCAGACCAAGAATTCTCTAACATGTATATGATTATCCACAAGAAACAAATAGTTGAGCTAAATTTTTTTTCAAATTCAAAAGCACCAAACCTCGATTCATCATTCCACCCTCTAGAACCTAGACACCATGAAAACACGACAAGCAATAAGCTGGAAATTTGTGGTCTAATAGTGCCAATGAAAGTGATAGAATACACTAGCATAATTTCTAGTTCTAATCCAGCTACGTATCACACAAGCCTTGATTTAAACTACTGTCTTCTATTGTACTTCACTCGTCTTATGTTTCTGTCAATATGCAAATGAGTGCAAATACTTATGTTTTTCTTTTGTAAAACAAATACTGATTCTTTTCAATCCAAGTTCCAACTAAAGTTTATATTCACTGTTCTTTCCACACCCTAGCAAGTATTTCCAACATTTTGTCAGCAACCAAGTATACCCAAAAAGCATTTATTCAATTTAACAGCTAAGACATTCAAGTTCCTTAATTCAACATAGTATAGACAAACTGAGCATAGATATGAGGATTTGCACCAACTTTGATAAAATCTATCTACAACATAATCCAACAGCAAACCTATGCAGGTGAAAAAAGTCTCAAACTACCTGTTTCTTATCCACCTATGAACATAAACAAAACAATCAAAAACCTCATTAATAACCTGCAGAGCTGAGGTACACTTGCGACGTCATCAACTGGCCCTAGAAGATCTTCGAAAAGTCTAACAACATGCCTAATCTCTTCTTTTACGTTAACTTTAAATTCAGATTCAAAGTTGCATGGTTCTATGGTTTGAACTTGTTATTCTTTTAAATAAATAAGTATAATGTTGATCTGTTGGATGATTGTGATTGATTTTATTTGTTTGTCATGCAAATTGCTAAGCATATAGTTATATGTTATTACTCATCCATTCTACAGGATTGGTGATTGCTTGATTGTTCTTTAGATCATCTAATAGATTTATTGAATTAATCAAAATAGTGAAGGCTATGTCTAATGGCCGAAATTATATGCTATACATTTGAGGGTTAAGGTTCTTCAAGTAAACTCAAAGTGTATTTGAACTCATAATTCCTTTGTTCTTAATGACTTGTATATTGTGTGGACGGGTACCTTCGCATCGATTGCAGCTTTTATATGAGATTGTCTATGTGTTAGGACTTCTCCGATGCAGATGATTATTAAGTCAATGGAATGCAAAGTCTTTTTCAAGCTAGTGTTTCGAGTTCATTAACATATCTTGCTTGACAATATTTTTATTAATCACATGATAACATATCGATACATGCTTATTGTTTAAAGGTTGTGTGTGTGTGGAAGATGATCACTTGTAAATAACATGTTTATTTTCTGTTTTGTAGGAACATATAAACCAAACCGACCCCCCTCATGAATTATGTAAATAATGGTGTAAATATTCTGTAAATAATCTCTTAGTTGTTAATATGTTGTAAATAACTTTCTAACTTTTTAGATGCAAACTTAAATTTTTTTTTACCGCAAGAGCGCCCTAAAGTCTGCGGATTGATTGAACTCTATTTACTAATGCTGCAATATTACAAAAAGGATTTAAATTATTACGCGCTCGATAATGAGCGCGTCATGTAGAAACTACATTTTGACAACCACCAAACCAAAACAGTTTTGTTATGTATATATAGGTTAAATGAGTGCTCTCACAAGAGAGAGACACAAGCCAAAAAGATGTCACAAGAAGGCAAGCACGGATGCAAACCAAGGGAGGAGTTTTAGACTTTTGTCTTTGGCCAAGCTTTGAAAGTGAGAGAACATATGTAGCTGTCCAAGGCCAATGAGAAGACAAACAAAGACAATCCAAAACAATGTTTGATTAAAAGCAAGAGACAAAAGGATTTGCAAACTTTTTTTTACAAAATATAGGACCACATGGTTAAGCAAAACACTTTTCTCTGATATCAAACAAAACAGTTGTTGTATATAGGACCAAAAACACAGCTTTAGTTTTGAAGCTCTAAATCATTGGTCACGGGTTGGCATTACAAAAGATCTCAACCCTAGACTAATTTGAGCACCAAGGAAAGGACCTCCATTCTAGTTGTCAATTTGAAATTCAGATAATAATCGTACTCAAACATAAGTCTCAATGCAGCCAGGGTAAATAACCATAACCCTAAGACAACAGAACAAAAGATTGAAAAGCTTAAAACCCAGATTTCAGGATGGCAGACAATACTGCTATCCTCAGTGAAAAACTATGAAATCGTAGTTCTTTTATTTCTTCAACTTGTTTTTCAGCTGTGAAAAGACCAATCTCTCGATTTCTTTTGGCTTCATAGGTTGTGTTTTGTTTCATATAAGGATTGCCAACAACCTTATACTTTCAGACCTCCTATAGGGTAGTATGCCTCTTACTAGGGGCAGTAGGATCTCACTTTTCTATTAGGGACAATAGAGGTTTTGACAAAGCTCTATTGGAGCAGTAGGGTAGTAGAAGTTTTAAAACACCAAAATCTCATGTTCAACATATCAATTCGAAATGAAAACTTATGACTAGAAGTTTCTATTACAGAAGATAGATGACCTAAATAAAGCTGACCAACACTTTGTGCCTTGATGGAAAACTTCCTCAAGGGGTAGTACATCTCCCCTTTCTTCTCATGTTCAGTCTTCAAAGATGTCTGCACAAGCAAATACCATAACCACATTAACAAAAACTACAACTTAATTCTTCACCAATTCACTTCACCAAATACTAATCATATATAAGCAAACCAATCTAGTATGCAAAAGAATATTACTGATAATAAAAAATCATCGGACACTTACATTACATGCTATTACAGAAGCAACAAATCATTTCATTTTTGACCATTTAAACTTCAATGTAGAATGACTCAGTTACTACCAGAGCTAAACCAACTACATTCTTATCAAGTTAACTAAGGATTCACATACAAAACAGTATAAACTTCCTAGTCATGTTCATATCATTAACCGAAAATTCAATATTTTCAATTAACCAAATAACAAGGTAATAGTACATGGTGCTTGGTAAGCCTCCAACGAATGACCCTAGTCTTCTTGGGACGAAGATCAAGAGGCAAGAGCTTCTTGTTTTTTTACACTTCCCCCAGACCAGCCTTTTGCTTCTACGAGATCACTGTCAACACCTGAGCAATCCCAAGCCTCACAACCTTGCTACACAACCACATCAAAATCACATCTTTAACACGAATGCTATAACCTTCTCCGGCATCAGACCGACTGCACTTTGCCTTTTTCCTCAACCATTCCTCATCGTCTTTCTAGAGTCTTTGTCAGTCTTTAATGTCGTTGCATCTTTCTCCATCTTCTCTTCCTCACTCGAATACCCTAGATCCAATCTCTCCAACACTTCCTCCTACTCCTCTTACATGCCTATGTCGAAGCTAGACTCCTCCCCCACAGCTGTTAAGTCTAAGAGGCCAAGCTCTGAGGCTACCGCTTGGAGGAGGTGTCACCGACGCTGTCAAGCACTTCCTTGAGTCCATCTCCTTCTCCTCCGATCGAACTAGCCGGAGCTAGAGATAGATGTCGACGGTAAAGAGGAGGCTCAAAGGTCACGGCTCAAGATCGAAGCCGGAGAGAAACGCTGGAAGAGAGAGAGATGAAGATTATATCTGAATGTGAGAGATAGATGGAGAGACAAAATTGAGATGGATGTGGGATGAGAGAAATATATTACCGAGGTAATTGGTCATTTAAAATATGTAAAGTGGTCTCAAATTTGTTAGTGAGAACAAATTTCTATGACTATAGGGTTGGTGGGAATATTGAAATCTTATTTTGTTAATGAAAAAAAAACTTTAAAATTAGGGCGGAAGGAAATTTTCTTAAAAAAAGACAACTATGGATGCAAATTTAATTCTCAAACTTTCTTTCAAGACCAAAAAATGTATTATTTAATTAAATTTATTAATTTATCAAGCACTGTAGATATTGGCTACGCCAATAGAAATGTTTTTCTTGCACCTTTAAGAGAATACTAGTATCATCTCAATAATTGGGAGATAGATACCAACTTGAGAAAGCAAAAAAAAATTAACATGAAATATTCAAATGTGGGTGGAAAGGCAAGAGCTTTTGATGATATGTCAAAAAAAGTTTAGAGTGATCACGTAAGTCATTTCTAGAATGGAAATGGCTTCAGAGTATGAAGACTTGATTAACATTCTCTCAACAAAAAAGGACCTTGTTGCTTGGAAAGATGGAATTCCTAACTCCATCACAGGTATTTCACATCACCAACAGATTAGTTAAAGAGCATGACTGGAGGTTCTTTACCATGACTAATGAGGAAAAGAGAGACTACATAATCATCTTGTTGCAATATGGCTTAGAGTGAAAGGAGGTTTCGACTTAGTCTGTCATTTGTGGTTGATTCTCTTTGTTGTTGCTTTGTGATGAAGATAATAAATAGCTTCTTGAGACTAATATTTCAATTTCTCTTTGTTGCAGCTTTGTGATGAAGATGATAACTTCTTGATACTAATATTTCAATTTCTGTTATTATGATCTGCTAGTGTTCTTTTTCCCAATGGTTACTTAGTGATTTTTCAAAAAATGGATAAGCACATTGTTCATTGGTTTTGGACTTTGGGTGATTAGTGAACTATATATGCGTGGTTTAGATTGGTGAATTATATATGGTTAAGGTGGTCGATGAATATATCGTTACAAAACATTTACATCTTCAAAAAGAAAAACAAGAGAATTGCTAACATTTTAGCTTCATTTGGTGTAGGGATATTTTAGATGTTAAACTATTTTTTATTTGGATTCGATATGATAAAATAACATCAATTATAAACAGTTAAAAAATTTAAAAAATAAAATATTCCTATACCCATTCATCTACGATTCTAGTTGCTACTTCATAATACTTTTTTTATTTTAACTCAATAAACATTAAATTATCGACTTGATAGTGGATTCTAGTTGGGCCAATACACGCGGCCCATCACAGAGAAAAATTCAACCGATCCTTTTGAACTAATTTCGGATGTAGCTTCTCGTTCGAACAGGCACAAATCTAATTTTCACAATATCAATCGTGATCTTAACCGTTCAATAGTTGGATTAACCCATGAAGATCATCTATACCAAAAATTAACTTAAAAATGATAGTTTGCTCACCCGAATTCATAGAACAAAATGGACAGTTCTTAAGTTTTTATGATTATCCGTTCACTTTATTCGATGCATTCGGGTGAGCAAACGATCATTTTTAAGTTGATTTTTGGTATAGATGATCTTCATATGTTAATCTAACTATTGAATGGTTAATATCACGATTGATATTGTGAAAAGTGAATTTGTGCCTGTTCGAACTAGATCGGACCCAACTATTATCCTTTCACAGCTGCGATTTCTTTAGATTCCAAACCAAAATGGCAGGACGACTGAGCAGCGCGGCGTCGAAGATGATGGGCGGAAACGGCGTCGTCCACCGTTCCTCTCTCCGCCTCCGCGGCGGCATGGGCCTCCCCGTGGGCAAGCACATCGTCCCCGACAGACCCCTCTCCGTCAACGACGAGCTCACCTGGGACAACGGCACGCCGTTTCCCGAGCCCTGTATCGATCGCATTGCCGACACCGTCGGCAAGTACGAGGCTTTGGCCTGGCTCACCGGAGGTCTCAGCTGCTTCGTTGGGCTGGGCTTGCTCGCCGTCTGGAACGACAAGGCCTCCAAGATTCCCTTTGCGCCCAAAGTGTACCCCTACGACAATTTGCGAGTGGAGCTCGGCGGAGAACCCTAGACTGGCCTTTGTGGTAATTTCTTGTTTCAGATGTGTGCATCTCCCATATGGCTCTTTGAATAATAATGTTGTGTGGCCCAAACTGTGAGCATTGTATGTTTTGGATTATAACATCTTGGAACAAATTGCACTTGCATTGTTTGATCTCTCTCTGTGTTTGATATGTACTGCAATTTATTTTCATCTGAAATCGTCTTCCTTTACAATGCAAAGTTATATGCACATCCTATTGATAAGAGGGGAATTTTAGGATTTTCTAGGACAGGATGTTCAGACATTATACGCACACAAGGATTAGCCGTTCCTAATTTCCTTGGTCAAGGAGGATATGTAATGTGATTCTTATACTTAGTTATCCTTGGTGTCCCTTGAATTCTTCTATGTTTATACATATTTAATCTGGAGCAGGAGTTTACTTCACGCATTTTTTAGTACCATCCCTTGATGAAATGGTTGATTTTATGTTTGATATGATTGTAAAACAATCCACAAGCGAAAGCCAACAATATTGGTTCTGCTTGAACTTAAACGCCTGTTTTGGAAGTTAATATGCTTGCTATTCATATTCTATTCAAATGGATATATTTATGTGTGTGTGTGTATTACAAACGTCAGATGTGCCAATCATGAAATTGTGTTGGATCTTAATGTTTTTGAAATCTATGAATATGGTTGTAGAGCTCAAATGAATGAGATGCTTTATATGAGATGCCTGTGTGCTCATATTCCCTTCTGAAGTAGCAGGCATGTTTTTCAGATTAGAGGATTAGCTTGATTAAACACCACCTTACGTTAATTTTCATATGGTTTGCGTGTTCAAGAGACGGCTCCTCTCTTTTTCACCATGTATTGTGTCGCAGTTTATGATATGATTGTCAAGTTGCGTCTCTAGGTCATCATGTGTTGTTACTTGCGTATGTGAGAAGATAAAACTTGCATAAAGGCTCACTCCAGTCAGGAAATATATACATATATATATACATACATATATATATGGTATGCAATTATGTGGAATTCTGGTCTTCAATGATTTGTGAATCGACTTAGTATCATGAAAAATCATGGTTGTCACAGGAACTTGAGTTATTGGTGTAGAAATAGCATGCCATCATTAGGGTACATGTCTTATGTTACATTGTCAGTTATGTTATGATTGTGGATAAATGTCTGAACTATATAGGTTCAGCAGTACACCAGTACCTCTCTTATTTCTTGAGGTTTTAGTTTGGTCAGTTCAAGGAAAGTCATATGAGCTGTAGTAGTCTTGAGTGTAGGCATTAGAAGAAACAAGAAAAAGAAAATGACTTCTCTACTTCAGGCTTCCTCTCCAGGAGGTGATTCCATGTCATGATTCCTACACTTTTTATTTGTTTATTTTGTTTTGAAGCGTGCGACAATGATTTTGAACAGTTGTGCTAATCTTTATGTTCTTAAGTATTTTGTACAATTTCTTGTTCCAAGGTCTTTCTTGGTCTTATTTTTTAAGGCTTTCACTAAGGTACTAGTTTATTATAGGTATACAGTTGGTGCTTCTTGGATGTTGCTGTGGTTGAATTGGAATTCAATTGGTCCTGTGCATGGTTCTTTAATAGGTTTGATAGAGAAAAGTTGTTGGAGTAGCCACTGTGTCTTCATCACCAAGCATAAGTAACACTATTTATGTGTCCTTTATGTGTTCACAAGTCACAACGAGACTCGATTACGACATAAATCACAAAGGTTGTCATACAATCTACGTAACGACACCCGGAAGTCACCGATCCGATATTAGGAAGTCATGTTGTTGGTCTCGCCAACATGTTTTCACGGAACATATTTGGACCTCCTGTCCTACATCGGAGACATGTAAAAAGAAGCAGTCTCCTCTTCCTATTAATATGAGACTTCCTTCTTAAAAGAGATGTTGGAATCGAGCAGATAGAGCATACCTTAGATAGCATTTTGTAATTATCAATAGCGATCTGTAACATTTGATAAAGACGATTTGTCATACAAACTATAATACAAGTTAAGTGGATGTAGCTTTACCCATGGAAGGTAAAGCGAACCACTATAAGATCTCGTGTCATCTCTAATTCGCTATCTAACCAATCACATATCGTCATAACACACATTGCACACATGTATCACCAAGTGGTACAAATCTTGTTCCAACATTGGCGTCGTCTGTGGGAACTTTAAGCAAGAAGTTCTTCACGCCAACTCTCCATGGCTAATGACGAAAGCAATCAAGCATCCCCAGATGTATTCAACGCTGTAAGGAGATTAAACTTTGGGATCACGCCTCCTGAAACGAATGCTCTAGAGAAGAAAGCGAGACTCGCCGTCTTAGATGATTGTCCCTCTGACAGCGGAATGTGGAAAGCCGGTGATCAGTGACGATGTCGCTAAATTAGCATTGGTCACCAAGGACCTCCAGGAGGAGAAGAAAGCGAGACTCTAGCTAGAAAGAGAGTTCCGCCTTTTGCAGGCGAGGAAACAAAAGAGAGCGGAAGGCTCAGGAGAAAGTGATTTTGTTACAAATAGTTCACGCTCAAGGGGGACATAGGACAAAGGATTGTGGGTGGAAGCCAGACGATGGCGCACTTCGACTATCCTCTTGTACAGGATGAATTTGGGGGGCAACACCCTTTATCGCCGATAAAGATCAAGAAGAGGACCGTCAATCTAGAAACTCAATAAAGGCAAGAAGTCGAAGCCGGGGTACAATGGATGAGGAGGTTAACAGAAATAGAGCGAAGACTAACTGAGCAAATGGATGCCAGAAGAATCCTCCCTCTCTTCACAACGCGATCAAGACCATTCATAGGAAGAATTCGTCATTCAAACAGGCCAGCAAATTTCAAAGGCCTAAAATTGCCCACTTATATGGGGAAAGGATGTCCCTTTGCTCACATGGATGGATTTAGAAAGGTCACCAGTGGACGGTGATATGACAATGACACTTTGTGTCAACTGTTCTGTTAAACCCTTGAAGATGAAGCTATGAATTGGTTCTTCGAACAACCTGCTGATTTAGTGGATTCGTTCAATAACCTGACTCATGTTTTCTTCACTAGGTTCATCCTGAAAGTTGTGGGAGAACATAGAGCGGATCAGTTATTCCAAGTCAAACAGTATAAAGGAGAGACACTTCGCTCCTTTGTCATACGTTGGCAGGCGGCGACATCCAAATGTCGAGATTTTAGTAAGACGCTGGGCCTGATCACCTTTAAGGAAGGACTCACAAGAAGGAAGTACCTCTGTCGATTAAATAAAAAAAATCAGAGATGCTAGCTATGATGAGGTCTTAGCAGATACCATAAAAACAGCGCATGCCGAGTACACCATGTGGGATGAAAATGAGAAGAGTCTATAGTAGCCTGATCAGAAAAGCGGCATGGTAACCCCAAAGTCCGAACCCCGACAATGCCATACGTATCGCAAAATCAGGAACCTTGTAAAGAGTGGCAAGGAGACAAGCCAAAAAGCGACAAGCGTCAGAAAACCAATCAATGGAATGACAAGCAATCTCGAGGTTGGACAGAAAGACGAGATAGAGACGATAAGGCCAACAATGCAAGGAAACAGGAGGTCCATGAAGTTTCAACTAGCATGTACGAAGACACATTTGAGAAACACAAACACCATCTCCCTTGTCCCTGACCAATGCAATACCATGGTAAGCGAAAGTCAGGTAAGTGGTGCAAGTATCATGCGGATACCAACCATGAGACGAACAACTGTTATCAGTTGTGGGATCTGGTTGACAACATGCAGCGAGATGGGAAGCTTGGAGGACCTAGCAAGCAAAGTCATAGAGCTCCTGTGGTGGCAAATATTGGATTAAAAAGAATCAACATGATAGATGGCGGAGCACCATTAACCAACCCCAATATATCCAAGAAGTGTCAACCACATAACATGTGACCGAGCGATGAAGATGACCAAACAAGGGTATCGCCTTATTGCATTAATAGAAGAGGAAGATCACGGCGTTAATGGGCCATGTGACGATCCCGTCCTCTGTGACATTGTTCTTGCTGGCGAATATAGCCTAGGCAGCATGCTAATCGATAGCAGATCAATAGTTAACATTATATTCCGTCATTGCCACAAGAAGTTGGAACGTTCAGAGAAAAAATGATCCAAGACCACAAACGGCTACTTAGCTTCTCAAGTGATATTGTGTAACCAATGGGGTCTGACATGATGGTGGTGCAACTAGGAACCACCCTTTGCACAACTAAGCTGGATTGCGAGTTCATTATCGTGGATTATTATATCTCCTATAACTCCATCTTGGGGCGCCCATCCCTGAATAAGAGGAAATGCATAATAACTAGATACACTACCAGGATAAGCATCTTAGCCGACGAAATTTTTTCGTCGGCCTGTTCACCATATTCGTCGGCTAAGACGTCGTCGGCTATAATTCGTCGGTTAAACTTATAGCCGACGAAATAAAATCCGTCGTCGGCTATAATCCAACACTTAGCCGACGAAATAATATAGAAAATTTGTCGGCTATAATCCAACACTTAGCCGACGAAATATCAATATTTCGTCGGCTTATACGTATGACTTTAGCCGACGAAAGATTAATATTTCGTCGGCTAAAGATTTTTAAAAATTAAAAATTAAATAGAGAAAAGCCGACGAAATATAGTTAATTCGTCGGGTAAAGTATTTTAAAAATTAAAAATTAAATAGATAAAAGCCGACGAAATTTACAATATTTCGTCGGCTATGATACTTATAGCCGACGAAATTTGCCATATTTCGTCGGCTAAAGGTTGTTGGAAAAAAAAAACTAGAATAGCCGACGAAATATGGTAAATTTCGTCGGCTATAGTACTTTTTATACTAGAAACCCAAACAAAATTTATACATTACCATCCAAGCAAACTGCAAATTACAGAAACAATTTCATAACCAACAATAACACACCATCAAAAGTAACATAAACATTTTGCATTAAATTTTCAATTCATAAATTGTTCATAAACCTAAAAAGTAAATAAATATTTGTTCATAAACCTAAAAAACTAAATAAATAATTGTTCATAAACTTAAAAAACTAAATGAAATCGATATCATCTAAATCAATATCTGCGCCAGGATGAGGTTGTTGGGGAGGTTGCGGCGGCTGAGGTAAGAGAATAGGCGTGGGCATGGCCGGAAGCGGAAGTCCCTGAAGCTGTGCAGCTGAAAAATCTTGCATGTACTGGAACATCTGTTGCTGCTGTGCCTGCTGGGCGGCATAGACTGCTGCATTGTACTCCTATAGAGCGGTAGTATATGATGTCTGGGCCTCTCTCGCGGCAGTATATGCTGCTTGGGCGGCTTGCTGTTCCCGTAACATCTGAACTTCCGCCTCAAGCTGAGTCGTTCTACTGCTGGTCGAGGCTCCTTTTTTCTGAAACCCAGGAGTGGTCTTCAGTACCCCCTCGCCCTTCTTTCCCAGACCCCGACAGTGAAAGTTATTTCCTCGCGGTGGGAAGGCTGTGCCATGATCCTGGCCCCAACGCTGAGATCCGAACTGTCGATCCGGGACATGGCTTCGGACATGTCTTCCTCTTGCGTGTCAGACCATGTCTCCCTGACTATAGCAGCCATCACCTCGTCACTAGCCTGCCTCACCCTCGCCTAATTTGATAGGAAAAAAAATTAATTAACATTTTAAAATATATATATACATATAATTTACTAAATTTTAAAACGTAAAACGACTTACAATATCCTCATGGGCGTCAGGATATGCCTTCTCGTACGTATAGACGTACCGGTTGACCTCTGGATGTTCCCTGGCCGCCTCCTCCATCAACGATGCGAACGGTCTAGAACCGGCATGATGGTTCCTCATGTTGCGTTGCCGGTTTTGAGCGTTCACCCGGGAAACGGCCTACAAAGGAATCAAATTAGTAAAATATTTTAAAACGTATTAAATATAATTCAATATAATAAATAATTATTTTTAATTACCTGTTTATGTGGGTTGTTGAATTCCGATATCAGAAGCCAACGCCACTCGTACTCCCTGAACTGGAACTCAAGGGGGGTGCCAGAACGTTCGTTCCCATGCGTAGTCCAGTGGGTCCGTAACTCGTTCTTCCACTCCTTGTACCTGTAATACGCAAAAAAAAATATAAATATTATTAATTATACATAATTTTCTTTTGTCCTTAACTTTGCAACGTACCTTCCCCCGTGCACAACGTCCGCCCAGGTGTTCCTCAGGTACTGAGGAACGTCAAACCACACCTGCATTTAAACATTTATTAGTTTAGACGTTCATAAATCTACAATGTAATAAATAATGTTAAATATGAATTTTGTTATACTTACCGACATTGCGTTGTGGACCATGTCCTTAACCTCCTGTGGGACCTCGCCCCAGTCTGACCACAACATAGGGACTCTATCCCTAATAAGCGCTCCCACGCGGCCAGAGTACATCCTCGTCTTGCCGCCCGATACTACGTTCCCATCCCCGTCAGTATCAATGACGATCCTTCCCGAGGTACTCACTGTCTTCTCGAGAGCTTTCCCCATGACCGGACCTCTCTTCTTCCTTGTCGGCTTGGCTCCGACGGTGCCTATCATAAATTGATGATTAGTAAATTAATTTTATTATAACATTATAACATAACAAATTACTTATATAATCATTACCTGAGGGCGTTGGGGCGGATGCGACGGACTCTGACTCTGTCGCCGACGATGATACCCTCGCAGAAATTAACTCTGTAGCAAACGACACGAACAGATACACCGCTGATGGGGTCACCTGCGGGGGTAGTGGATAAATCGGCGCCCCTGAGTCATCGATTGCAGGTATTGCCGGTATGAAGCGCGGAAGGAAGAGAAGAGGCGGCGGCATCTGTACCCCGGAAGACCCACCCTCCGATGTAGTAGGGCCCGGTGCCGGTGCCCTATGTATCTCAGGCATACGTGGTGCAGACACCTCCGCATGAGTCGGAGGCCACAGCTGCCTCGAGGAGTGAGGGACGCTGGGCTGCCTGGAGGAGCGAGGTATGCTAGGCTGCCTTGAGGAGCGAGGGGCGTCCGGCTGGCCGGAGGAGCGAGGGGCGCTAGGCTGGCCGGAGGAGCGAGTGGCGCTAGGCTGGCCGGAGGAGCGAGGGGCGCTAGGCTGCCTGGAGGCGGGAGGGGCATCTGGCTGCCTGGAGGAATGTGTCGGCTCCAGAAGAGACACCCGTCGGGCCGTCACAAGGTGACCAGGGAATGTTACATGACCTCCATTCTTCAGTCCAGAAAGCGGAGAGAGATCTTAGCAGTCAGTGAATGGAAGGAGTTAACTGACAAAGTCGACGGCCCAAGAGAGCAGGACAAGAAGTACTCCCCCCAACACACTAGTTGATTCAGAAACGTCAGTAAGAGAGATATGGATCTCTGAAGAATTTCCAGAGAGAATGGTCAACATAGGAGCACAGTTGATTCATGGGTATGTCCTATGAATTAATCAGAGTTCGCATGCGGAAGTTATTCGAGATAATGTATAGTTACTATACGGTAAATAGTAATGGTAAAATATCTAATTACTATTCACGGTAACTTTTTCATAGTTGATCAGGGTCGTTGATAGTGGAGATCAAAATCTGGGCCGTTGAATTTAAAAAAAAAATATATATATATATGGATCGGGGGAGGGGGAGGGGGGAGACCGACACTTTTTCTCTCCTTCTCTCTCTTTTCTCTCTCTCTCTCTCCTCGATGGAGATCGCCTCGTTCTCGTCGCGCCACCGCGCTCTCTTCTCACCGCCACCACCTTTCGACTCCTCTCTCCCTTCTCGTCCTAGCCTAGTTATCCAAAACCCCATGTGATTGAAATCGGTGAAGGATGAAGTGAGGGCGAGCGGTTTTCCGGTGAGAACTCGCCGGTAAGGCTGCGTTAGGGCGCGTGACCGGTAAAGTTTTTCTCCCCTCTATTTCTTCTTCCTTTCCTACCCCAAATTCATTGAATCGAGACCTAATGTCGAAAACCCTTTTCTCTTGTTTCTCCTGGGCTTCAGATTCTCGACTCCGGCAAGGGGTTCTCAAACTTCAGGCGCGCTTCTGGAGCTTGGACAAGCCCTGTGGCAGCTGGTTGGAGCTCCTGCTGCAAGGGTGAGGCTCCTAGGATTGAGTTCGAGTTTGACAGAGGGTAAGTTGGTTTTCACTGTGTTAGTGCTCCTGAATTGGTGTTTATGGGTTTGTTGTTATGTAGTTATTGTTGTTGAATTGGTTATGGTAGAGAGGTAGCCGGAAAAGGGGTCGAAATCGGATTGTAGGCCGGCTGGGGTGGTTCTAGGTAGAAAGGGGTAAATCCCTAGATTTTGACCGTGGTAAATCTAGATTTCTACTAATTTATAACGGATGTGCAATGCCAGAATTGCCCCTGACAGTTCATGTTATTTACAGGGCTGCTATTGGGATTGAAATCTAAGAAATGCACTTGGCAGATTTATATATTTACAATACTGCACTGAGGTTAAAAAGACGATACTGCCCTCAGGAGTTTTAGATAATTACAAGGATGCTCTTGAGGCTAAAATCCCATAAATGCCCTCGACAGTTTTGGATATTTACCAAACTACCATTGAGGTCGAATTGACTATACTACCCTGATAGTTTAAGATAATTACAATGTTACCCACCAGTTGATATTACAGTTATGCTCCTGGAGGATTTGCTATTTACGTGGATGCATCTATGTTATATTTTTATGTGTGAATGCTGTATATAATTGTGGTTGAATGTTTGAGTTACTACCGATTGTTAGCTGGGTTTTGGATACCTCGGCGGACAGGTTAAACCCCGGATTTGCATTATCAACCGATAAATAGAATAGCTGGATTCGTCCGGTTAGGACGTTATTTAAAATAAGAGCTACGTGTAGCTTGATCCCTAAGGACAGGGTACGTAGGCAGTCTGACCGGGTTTCGGGTGCAGTCACAAATAATATTTAGACCCTAGGTCCACTAAAGTAATCAGTATGAAATCCAAATGCGGAAATCGGAATAACCTCCGACTGTGAGGTTTATTCCGGTATCGTTTAGATTGTTTAAAATAGTTTGAAAAAAAAGTTATCCATTCTCAAGGGAGAATTTGAGTAAATTGGCTTGCCCGTTACCGGATGCATTACAATTTAAGAATCCTTTTGACAATCGTAGTATAAGGAAAATACGGTTCGATTAATTCGGGGACTAAGGGTGCTCCTGTCACAATGGTCAAACAAGTTAGTAAATAACAAAATAAGTATGTACAAGTATTATTTACAAAACAATTATTGATAAAGTACAAACACAAATATTTACAGATAATTATTTAAAAATTTACACATGGTACAAGGTTATAAGGGGGGGGTTTGGTTTGGTCTCTAACATCCTAAAAAAATAAAAGCTAACTAATATGTACAAGTGATCGGTTCATTTAACACTTCCACATTAAGAGAGATTCAAATCCTAACAATCTGATTATCATGCCAACTCTAAGTAAAAGAAATAATCTCGAAACACACGCCTAAGAGGTCATGCATCTCTTAAATTCTACTTACTTTATCACCTAGGCACAGAGAAGTCTAGAACCTAGGATATTTCATGCAAAGGCTACGATCAATACTCAGTTTCGACTCAAAGTACCCGTCTACACAAAACATGAATCATTAAGTGTAAAAGAATTGAGATTAAACAATAACACACATCCAAGAAGTCGTAACATGTAATTGATGTAGTCTACGTCCTCAACTATTATCATAGCTTCCACCACTTTAAGAATCATACTCACTTGAAGAAGATAAACATGAATCATGGCAAACATTAACGTGCACTTTAACGTATTTGTTTAAACAAAAACGCAGACTTCCTAACACAAAGAATTGGTAAGATTAGATTGCTAAAATATCATAAACGAAACCATAACATGCTTAAATAAAATTATGAATCTACTAATACCATAACAATCGCAATGAACCAAATCCAATCTCATAAACGAAAATCATATTCTGAAATTTATAACTGAAGAGTATACAAACTAATACAAGAGACAAAGATCACACGTTTTCGTCTTCAAGGAAGCTTGAGATGATGATGGAGATCGGTGCTCCTATGCTCTAAAGTTGCTACCGATGTGGATAAGTCCTTCACGGCTAAACAAAGGAGAGAAAAGACTTCGGCTTGGAGAGAGGAATGCTGCTCGGCAAAGGCTTGGTATTTCTCTAAGTTTCTGCGTGAATGAACGATCTTTTTTTGATGTAGAGAGCCTCCTTATATAGTGGTCGAACCTTCCTCTCCACCATTGATTTAAATTTGATCCAATGGCCACGATTAATAGCACAATATCTTCTAATAAATTTGGCTTGAAATGTGGCCGAATACATTTTTTGTTCTTCAAATGGAATCGGCTGAATATCCTTGATTGCTGCCAATTTTATGATGATAATTCCTTGTTTATTACCGAGTTGGTGATGTTAATTCCCATATATATATGCTCCAATTAATGTTCCTAAAAAGGAAGAAAGAAATCAGATTTAATCTCTAGAAATATTAGGAATTGATATGGAGAAATAAATGAAGGAATTTCCCTTAACATGTTTGATTACAAATCAGCCAACTATCTTTGATTTGAGTAAGATTCCTATCGAAATTTGTTGCTTAATGTCCATTTAAATTCGGCCAAATCCCTTAGGAATTTCCGATTTTCATATGTGCTTCATCATCTCCATTTAATGCTCATTCCTTCTTTGGTAATTTCCTAAATTTAAGAATAGAAGATTTTTCAAAATGGATTAGGAAAATCAGAATAGGAAAGTTTCACAAGTAGTATGTTTCCTAAATCAAAATAAGAAAGTTTCTTAAAATGAAATAGGTAACTTTCCCAATTTAAAACATGAAAGTTTCCTAAACGACTTATCCTTCTTAATTTGCCGGTTTAGCTTCCATTTTCCGCTCTTTTACCTCTACAATCACAAAACAAATTAAAAATGACATTGTTAAAAGAATAACATAGTTAAATAGGGTAGGAAATACGCTAAAAACATAGCATAAAATGTGTCTATCATAAATCTCTCTTGGGATGGGTCCCGCACGTCCTATCCCGGGTTTAGAGAGGTAAACTTGGGCCGGAGCATGACATTAATGACCCTTGAACTGACTCTAACTGTCTCTAATTGGGTTAGTGTTACCCTTGAACCGTCACATTGATACCATATCGTGGATATATGGTCATTGAGCCTTGAAACGCTTTGGATACTGCTACCGCCAAAATAGGAAATTTGCATCTACATTAGATATCTTCTAGCACATATGATTTGGGTGAATGAACCTTCCTTGCTCCCGACATTTCTTTTTAATTGTTTTCATTTTTTTATTTTAGTTGTTGAATTTTATTTCGGTTACATAGGTATCAAACTATAAATAATCAGTGACACTTTGTACTCATTGTATATATTCATCACTAGGCATTAGTATTGATTAAGCTTTGGTGCGAATCGAGGCCGAACATTACTAAGGTTTGGTGTCTTAGAGAGTAGAATTTTCTTTTATTTCCTTTTTATTTACTTTTTTTCATGTGGTTAGTTACTCAATTTATGGTTACCCAAGGATTTTGGTTGGTCATTCAATCCCCATGGTACGATACTTAGGCATAAAAAACTTGTCATTTTTTAATGGTCGTACTATTATTAATTGCGCATTAGTTGAACAATTAACATCAAATTATACATCACCCCAACACCACTACTCTCCTCTAGTTTACGTCTACTCTCCTCCATACCTCTTTCCATCGACAACAAAGATTTATGTAACTAACGCGCCATTTAATTTGATGCTAATTTATGCAACTAACACGTAATAAAATCATTGTAATTTAAAAAGTGTCAAATATTTATGCCCAAGTATAGTACCACGGGGATTGAATGGCTAACTACAATTCTTGGGTAATCGGAAATAAGGCCACTAATGCAAACAAAGAAGAAAAATAAACAAAAAGGTTACTCTAAGGCACCAAGCCTTTGCAATGCTCGGTTTTGGTTGTCACCAAAGTCTAATCAATACTAATGCCTAGCAATGACGATTTAGAATGATTAGAAATTGTCACCGAAATTTGAAAGTTGATTCCTAATTACCGAAATAAAATGCGACAACTAAAACTACAAAAAATAAAGAAAGTAAAATCAACAGAATGTGAATGTCCGGAGTAAGGAAGGTTCATTCATCTAGATCATATATGTTGAAAGCTATCTAATGTTAATGCTAATTTTCTATTTTGGCAGTAGTCATATCCAAGATGGTTCAAGGCTCAAGGACCATGTTTTCGCAATTGAGTATCAATGTGCTGGTTCAAGGGTCACATTAACTCAATTAGAAAAAGAGAAAGAGAGAGTTAGAGCTAGTTCAAATGTCACTAACTCACTTTAATTGGTGTAAAGATCTGAAATTAGACTACTAAGCAATTAACCTGCGCAATCACACAACAGGTGTAAATCACCATGCTCGTAACTCACTAGCTTAGTAATTAGAGGAGGACAAGTCTCTAATTACATCTTAGATATGCTCAACACTCATCCTAAAGTTGACTAGGCTTCTAGACAAGCATTTCAACACAATTAAAAATAGAAACAAACATCTAACATATGAAAATTGCATTATTACTTTAAAACAAGTATCAATTACATATAATTTGGGTTAGAGAACACATCTCTAACCCCCACCAAGTAAATTACTCACAACCCATAAACATATACATCATTAATTCAATCAATTTCATACAAATAAAAAGAGAAAAAGGATAGAAGAGAGAAAACAACCGAGACAAATGCTAAAGACTAAAGAGCATAGATAATATACGTTAGAATTATAATTTTTCTCTTTTTATCATTAACTGATTTTATTAGTAAACTACAACACTGACCCACATCCACTTACTCATAAATTATAGGTTTTGGTCCTATTTGATTGAGTTAAAATAAGAGGGATTTTAGGTAAATCCTATTTTAGCTCAATATTACAAATAAGTTTGAGATGATATTCTAAAAAATCTGAACTTATTATATGTTTTAAATCAAAGGTTGGAGATGCTCTAACCCCCAACAGGTAAATTACTCACAACCCATAAACATATACATCATTAATTCAATCAATTTCATACAAATGAAAGGATAAAAAGAGAAAAATGCACTAATAGTGTCTGAAGACTTGGTGGACTTTCAATATGATACCCAGACTTTTAAATGTATCAGAAAGGTACCTGAACTTGTATTTTTGTATTGACGTCGTACCTATGGATGTTTTCCGTCACCTCTCCGTCAGTTCATGTCATAAGTGAAGCACGTGACCAAGAGAGGGAGGTTGCTGACGATATCGACTAGCGAAGCCTCCAACATATTTGAAAACCTTTCCTCTGCTAGCACTGCTGAAGCACCAGGTACCAACACTGAAACGCTTAATGGCGCAAGTAATCTGACAGGAACAGAGCTTCAGGTCCTCAAATGGCCAATGTGGCTTATGGGCCCATCTTTTCTCCTCCTCACTGGCATGTTGCCAACACTGTGGCTACCGATATCTTCTGTATTTCTTGGCCCCAACATAGCAAGTCTGCTTTCTTTGGTCGGACTCGATTGCATTTTTAATCTTGGTGTAACCCTTTTCCTCCTCATGGCTGATTCAATTGCCCGGCCTAAACGTGCAGCACAAGCCTGTAGAAGCAAGCCTCCCTTTAGCTACAAGTTTTGGAATATAGTCGCAACTGTGATTGGATTTGTCATTCCCCTGATGATGGCTTGTGGATCCCAACAGGGTTTCCTCCAACCCCAGTTGCCTCCCATCTCATTTGCAGTTCTATTGGGTCCCTATCTTCTGCTTATTGCAGTACAGATTCTGACTGAGATGCTGACTTGGCATTGGCAGTCACCAGTTTGGCTTGTAACCCCTGTCGTTTATGAAGGTTACCGTTTGTTGCAGCTGATGAGAGGATTGAAGCTTGGAACTGAAATCATGGCTCAAGCATGGATGATGCATACAATTAGAGGACTGGTATCTTGGTGGGTTCTGATTCTTGGTATGCAGTTGATGAGGGTTGCTTGGTTTGCAGGCTTCGCTAGTCGATATCGTCAGCAACCTCCCTCTCTTGGTCACGTGCTTCACTTGTGACATGAACTGACGGAGAGGTGACGGAAAACATCCATAGGTACGACGTCAATACAAAAATACAAGTTCAGGTACCTTTCTGATACATTTAAAAGTCTGGGTATCATATTGAAAGTCCACCAAGTCTTCAGACACTATTAGTGCATTTTTCTCGGATAAAAATGATAGAAGAGAGAACAACTAAAACAAGTCACAAATGCTAAAGACTAAGAGCATAGATAACGAGAGTTGGAATTATAATTTTTCTCTTTCACTGAAGTGATGATTAAGCCTCTTCCTTCTCATTCATTTGACAAAATTGATTGTGGGTTAGTACTCCTTCAAATGCCCAAATAAAATTAAAGTGAACTAAGAAAAATTGATCAAGAAGAGGGAGATTGTTTCTCAAAGTTGCATGCGGCTGTGTGTCTCCAGAAATAAGAAAAGTGGTCTTCAAATCTTCAATTATAAGCAAAAATGTCTTAAATATTTAAAATATTATCATTATTTTTTTTGAAATTTTCATTTTTTACCAGCATTGATATTAATTTTTAAATTTTTTTAATATTTTATATTTAATTTATTTATATCAATATTTAATAATTTCTCGTATATTCATTAAAATATCTATTTTTTAAACCATTAAAATTTTTATAATTATCAATATTTTAGTGTTGATTATAATGGATTTGTCCTTCTCGGAGAAGAGAGGATCGGCTTCTCTGCATGGACAGAAAATGCTCGGATCTGTTTGGACTGTATTACCAAGCTGACACGTCATTAAAAACCAATCTACCAGACAAGAATGAAAAACTACAGAGCACCGAATCAATTACAACTCTTCTCTCCCAAATTTCAGTCATTGTTACCAAGCTTTATCTCTTTTTTCTCTTATCCATCAAGAAATAATTGATTTAGTTTCTGGGTTTTTTTCCATTTGCTTAGTATGGGTGTGTAGAGATTGATAGTGAGTTAGAAACCAACCATTAGGATTTATAACCGATAACCCCTTTCCCGACATCAATCAACATTCAGAATGAAATTCTTAATGAATGAAATGGGTGGTTAATTGGTGCTTTGATCAGTGAAGAAATTAAATGGAAAGGTGTTTTTTGATTGCCTGGTTTGGGATTGGATTCCCAGAGGCACCAATTCGACTGCCCATGAAGTTGATATTTGATGGTGGGTCTCAACAAATGGGTTGATAAACCACCACTATCTCCATCCACGGTCCTTGGCATTCCATGCCCTCATGTAAGTCTAATTCTAGATTAGTTGGAGTGAATTTTGGTCTCTCTTTTTGAGCTCTTGATCTTCCTGGTCTCCTTCTCTTGATAAAGTGCAAGTTCTTTGCCTTACTGGAGGTTAAGATAGAATGAGACAGCGCGATTGATAAGAGAAGTTTATGGTTTGTTTTGTTCATACTTTCACTCATGCGGTTGCATTGATTTTCGTAACTTTTGTTACTTCTTGTAAAAACAAAAGAAAAATAAAAATACATTAATTACATAATAATTACTATAGTGGTTTTTAATTTCATAATGTTTAAATATTAATTACTAGTGTATAAAGACACGTAATTATTGGCCCAAAGTTTTCCACCTTGTAAGCCCACGAACATCTGTAGTGAACTATCATAGGTGGTCGAGTTGGTAAAAGCCTGGGTGTAGAACCCTCATACCCAGTTTTGGATCCCGTCGACGTTAATTGGAGCTAAATCTCAATTTATTCTTGATGACCAGAAGGGAGGAAGCGTTATGACGTGATCTATCAGAGTAGATTAGTATGTGAACCCAAAAATCCTTTAAGAATACAGTCATTGATACTCTAAAAAAACATCTATAGTGGATAATTAACGAGCAACTTAGAGGTGTCGAGTTCAAGCTTTCGAGCATACAAGTTTGATTGTTGTTCTTTCTTCCCTAATTGAGCCTATTGTTGAAGCCGTTGGTTACTTGGCAACCAAGTCAACAAGAATAAGTCTGCATTTTGCTGTTTCTGTTAGCAATTCCCTGGTTTGTAGGGATATAGATTAGGTTTGATTCATTCCAATAACGAAGTTGAGCAAGTCTGTAGGTGATGTAGTTGCAGTCGCTTATTTTCTGGGTTTTCTGTTTTTGAAAGCTTGTATAAAGCTGCGTTTCATCTTTGAATAAAATCATCCATTTTCCGAACTTCCTATACTGTGAGTATTCATTGTTTGAGTCTTAGACTTCCAACAATTGGTATCAGAGCCCTCTAAAAAGGGCCTGATCGAGTGTAGTTAGGAACTGCAGTCTCCTAACAAAAGGAAAGGAAATAGAGAGGAAACAGAGGTGAGTGAGAACGAGTGAAAGCAAGATGACAACTGAAGGAGGCAGCTTTGTCCAGCCTGCAATACCTAGATTTGATGGTCATTATAATCATTGGGCCATGCTCATGGAGAATTTCCTTCGATCGAAGGAATATTGGTCCCTGGTAGAGACAGGGATTCCCACAATAGCAGAACATGCTGAGCCAACAGAGGCACAAAGGAAAACAATTGAAGATCAACGGCTGAAAGATCTAAAGGTAAAAAATTACCTGTTCCAAGCCATAGACAGAACCATCATGGAAACAATTCTTGATAAGGAGAGTTCAAAGAACATATGGGACTTAATGGCGCAAAAGTATCAGGGGACACCAAGGGTGAAGAGAGCTCAGCTGCAAGCACTCAGGAGAGAATTTGAAGTCCTTCAAATGAGAGAAGGAGAGAAAGTGGACGAGTACTTTGCTCGGACATTGACAATTGCAAACAAAATGAAAGCTCATGGAGAGAAGATGGGACAGGTTGCAATTGTGGAGAAGATTCTGAGATCTATGACCTCCAGATTTGATTATGTTGTATGTTCTATAGAAGAGTCAAATGACTTGGATGAGCTGACCATTGATGAGTTACAAAGCAGTTTATTGGTGCATGAGCAGCGAATGAACAGTCACGGTGGAGGAGATGAGCATGCCTTGAAGATTTCTCATGAAGCTAAGTTTGGAGGAAGAGGAAGAGGTCGAAGCACAATTCGAAGTCGAGGAAATGGCAGAGGGAGGCAGTCATTCAACAAGGCAATTGTAGAGTGTTACAAATGCCACAAGCTGGGACACTTCCAATATGAATGTCCCAGTTGGGAAAAAGGAGCTAATTATGCTGAACTTGATGAAGAAGAAGAAATGTTGCTAATGGCTTATGTAGGGCATCACAATTGCAGAAGAGAGGAAGTCTGAAGATTCTGAGATCTATGACCTCCAGATTTGATTATGTTGTATGTTATATAGAAGAGTCAAATGACTTGGATGAGCTGACCATTGATGAGTTACAAAGCAGTTTATTGGTGCATGAGCAGCGAATGAACAGTCACGGTGGAGGAGATGAGCATGCCTTGAAGATTTCTCATGAAGCTAAGTTTGGAGGAAGAGGAAGAGGAAGAGGAAGAGGTCGAAGCACAATTCGAGGTCGAGGAAATGGCAGAGGGAGGCAGTCATTCAACAAGGCAATTGTAGAGTGTTATAAATGCCACAAGCTGGGACACTTCCAATATGAATGTCCCAGTTGGGAAAAAGGAGCTAATTATGCTGAACTTGATGAAGAAGAAGAAGAAATGTTGCTAATGGCTTATGTAGGGCATCACAATTGCAGAAGAGAGGAAGTCCGGTTCCTTGACTCCGGTTGCAGCAACCACATGAGTGGTAATAAGCAATGTTTCTTCAATCTAGATGAAACATTCAGACAAGTTGTGAAGCTTGGCAACAACTCAAAAATGGCAGTAATGGGGAAAGGAAGCGTCAGATTACAAATCAACGGAGCAAATCAGGTGATCAATGAAGTGTTTTATATTCCTGAACTCAAAAATAACTTGTTGAGTATTGGCCAATTACAAGAAAAAGATTTGGTCATTCTTATTCAACATGGAGTGTGTAAAGTGTATCATCCTGTAAGAGGATTAATCATGCAGACTCAAATGTCTGCTAATAGGATGTTTGCTCTTCTTTCTGCCATGCCAACACAAGGTCCAGAATCAACCTCTGCGTGCTTACAAACCACATCTGAAGACAAGACATACCTATGGCACCGAAGATTTGGGCACCTGAACTTCAAAGGCTTGAGAACCTTGTTCTACAAGAAAATGGTGAAGGGTCTGCCTCCTCTCCAAGTGTCTTCAAAACTATGTACTGACTGCATGATAGGCAAACAACATCGAGAATTCATCCCAAAGAAAAGTTTGTGGAGGGCTTCTCGAAGACTCCAGCTTGTGCACGCTGACATCTGTGGTCCGATCTCACCTGAGTCCAACAGTCAAAAGAGGTACCTAATCACCTTTATTGATGACTATAGCAGGAAAGTGTGGTCTTATTTCTTGAATGTCAAGTCAGAAGCTTTTGTTGTGTTTAAAAAATTCAAGAACTTGGTAGAAAAGGAAACTGGGAACTCTATTTGTTGTCTTCATACTGACAGAGGAGGGGAATTCACCTCATTGGAGTTCAACGAGTTTTGTAGTTCAAATGGCATTGGCAGACAACTCACTGCAGCCTACACTCTACAACAAAATGGGGTTGCAGAGCGGAAAAATCGAACAATCATGAATATGGTACGTTGCATTTTGTCAGAAAAACAAATTCCAAAAGAATTCTGGCCGGAAGCAGTCAACTAGACAGTCCATGTACTTAATCGATGCCCTACACTAGCAGTAAAGGATATGACTCCAGAGGAAGCATGGTGTGGGAGCAAACCTTCTGTGAACTATTTCAGAGTGTTTGGCTGCATTGGTCATGTGCACATTCCAGACAACAAAAGGCAAAAGCTCGATGATAAGAGCTTCAGGTGTGTGCTCTTAGGATTAAGTGAAGAATCTAAAGCTTATAGACTGTATGATCCTGTGTCAAAGAAAATTGTTATAAGCAGAGACGTTGTGTTTGAGGAAGATGAGAAGTGGAATTGGGATAAGACTGGTGAAGAAACCAACTGTGATGTTCTTGAGTGGGGAGATGAAGATAAGATGGAAGAAAATGAGACAGAAGCTGTAAATGAAGAAGAAGAGCAAGTCGAAGAAATAGCCACTAGCTCTTCATCAAATAGATCAAGTGAAAATAATTCTTTAAGTCCTGTTCAAGGGAGGATAAGAAGAGAACCAACATGGATGGAAGATTATGTAACCGGTGAGGGCTTATCTGAGGAGGAAGGGAATAATCTTGTAATGTTCACTTCAGCTGGAGATCCTGTCACAGTTGAAGAAGCAGTCAAAAGTCCAAAATGAAGAGAAGCCATGGATTTGGAGATAACATCCATTGAAAAGAATGGAACTTGGGAGTTAACTACATTACCAGATGGAGCCAAAAAGATAGGAGTGAAATGGATATTTAAAATCAAGCTGAATGAGAAAGGGGAGGTTGATAAATGTAAAGCTAGACTTGTGGCCAAGGGATACTCACAACAGTTTGGGATAGATTACACCGAGGTTTTTGCTCCTGTAGCTCGTTGGGATACCATTAGGATGGTTCTTGCCATTGCAGCCCACAAAGGATGGAGTGTATACCAGCTTGATGTGAAGAGTGCATTTCTGCACGGTGAGTTGAATGAGGCAGTGTTTATTGAGCAACCTCAAGGCTATGAGAAGAAGGGTGCAGAAGACAAGGTATATAGGCTCAAGAAAGCTCTATATGGACTTAAACAAGCTCCTCGAGCTTGGTACAGCAAGATTGAGTCCTACTTTATCAAAGAAGGATTTGAAAGATGCTTCTGTGAGCATACCTTATTTATTAAAACAGAAGAAAGGGGAAGATTTCTTGTGGCCAGTCTGTATGTAGACGATCTCATTTTCACAGGGAATGATGAAGCAATGTTTGAGAGGTTCAAGGATTCTATGAAACAAGAGTTTGATATGTCTGATCTTGGAAAGATGAAATACTTTCTCGGAGTGGAAGTGGTTCAAAGTACTGAGGGAATTTTTATAGGTCAGAAAAAATATGCTAAAAAAGTGCTTGAAAGATTTGGGATAGAGTACAGCAATGCTGTGAAGAATCCAATGATACCAGGGTTCAAACTTGTAAAGGATGTGGATGGCACTAGTGTTGATGCTACTACTTATAAGCAAATGGTGGGCAGTCTCATGTATTTGACTGCCACCAGGCCTGACTTGGCATATGTGGTGAGTTCAATTAGTCGATTCATGGAGAGACCAACAGGGTTACATCAACAAGCAGTGAAAAGAATCCTTAGATACTTAAAGGGCACTGTTGAGTTAGGAATTCTGTACAAGAGAGGAGGAGAAGAAAGTTTGATGGCCTATTCTGACAGTGACTATGCAGGAGACGTTGAGGATCGAAAAAGTACATCAGGGTATGCTTTCTTAATAAGTTCAGGTGCTGTGGCTTGGTCTTCAAAGAAACAGCCAGTGGTCTCACTCTCCACCACTAAAGCAGAATACATAGCTGCTGCAGCATGTGCATTTCAAGGTGTGTGGATGCGCCGAATTCTCGAAAAACTTGGTCATAAACAAAGTAAGTGTACTGTGATTTATTGTGACAACAGCTCAACTATCAAACTTTCAAAGAATCCTGTGCTGCATGGTAGAAGTAAACACATTGATATCAGGTTTCATTTCCTTCGTGATTTAACAAGAGATGGAGTTGTCGAGTTAGTACACTGTGGTTCAAAGGATCAAATTGCTGACATTATGACTAAGCCTTTGAAACTGGAAGTGTTCTTGAGATTGAGAGATCTGCTTGGAGTTTGTGTGGCACCAGAAGTAAACTGAATGCAGTTCGCTATTCAGTTTAAGGGAGGAATTGCTGAAGCCGTTGGTTACTTGACAACCAAGTCAACAAGAATAAGTCTGCATTTTGCTGTTTCTGTTAGCAATTCCCTGGTTTGTAGGGATATAGATTAGGTTTGATTCATTCCAATAACGAAGTTGAGCAAGTTTGTAGGTGATGTAGTTGCAGTCGCTTATTTTCTGGGTTTTCTGTTTTTGAAAGCTTGTATAAAGCTGCGTTTCATCTTTGAATAAAATCATCCATTTTCCGAACTTCCTATACTGTGAGTATTCATTGTTTGAGTCTTAGACTTCCAACACCTAAACCTTTTGTTGGGTTGGAATTTAAGTGTTTTCTTTGTTATCTGTCTATTTAGATCAGGGTTATTTGGGGTGGGGTGTTTTTGATGGGTGGAAGAAAACAATAAAGAACATGGACAATTAGGCGGATGTGAAGAGTGAACCAGTCATTAAAATGAACATAGGTGGACTTCGTCCTACTTGCCCTGAACCATCTCCCACGTTCAAGTAATTTCACCAACCATCAGTTTTGTGTTGGAACCCGAAACTAGAATAGTATTGACGAGTTGCAAAACCATGCCATACAAGTGGAATATAATTTAGGATGCAGACAACTTTGTAGTTCTGGATTACCTTGTAGAATGCAGATAACCTCGCAAGACTGGACCTTAGTGAACGCGCTTGCCCGCGCGAGGACGAAGACTTGGTTACAGAGCGATAGAGGATGATTATTCCAACGTACTTCCTCTAAATTTCTCAAATCTCAGCCTCTTGTGCATTTTTCCAATGCCAAGGATGCATAAATACAAGACCAAGTAGTATATACATACATGCAAATTATTAAAAGTCTAGTTCTAAAGAAAGAAGGAAATATTTCTTCCGACCCACACAACGTAAGCGAACCCAAAATCAGGTTCGACATAAACCCTTTCGGCTTCTCCACTACGTACTTCTGATTAAATCTGCTTCTACTTTAAATTTACATCCGTAGCTGAGGTAATGATATCTATGTTGGAAAATTCTACAAATATGTTAAATGCAGTCTTACCCATGTATGTTTACGTTTTCTTGTGTGTATACGCCAATGTTTTCAAAGGCGACGCCGAGGCGTCGCCGAGGCGCGCTTCAGTGCGGGGCGGGAGGGAAAAGCTCCGCCGGTCTAAAAGCAGATGCGCCGCTGGAAAGACGACAATCAAGGCGTCGAGGCGACGCTTTTGCAGGAAGCGGAGGCGCGGTGCGGAGAACCCAGAGGTTGAAGACGAACTTTTTTGTTCGGTGTTTCTCATACGACGTCGTTTGGTGTACTGCCCCTCTATTATTAACCTTCTTTGGATCTAAATCACTTAGTATTTTAAACATATGGGCCTTTTTTATGACTTTTGTTTTGGGCTGTTTTTATTTTCACATTTTTTTTACAAAATTCTTCATTTGTATTTTAAGGAAGCTATAATTTGATTAAATTCATCATATATTAAGAGGAAAATAAATTTTTATATATATCTAATTAAAATAATCTTGTTGGAAAGGCGGTCGCCTCGTCTCTTTGAGACTCTCGCCTCACGAGGCTTTACCAATTCGTCTTCGTCTTCGCTTTCGCCTTTGAAAACATTGGTATACGTATAAACTTTCCTTGCATATATGGCTTTTACTTACAAAATATATCTCCAATACTTTATAGACTAGCTATTACTAGGATGTTTCTCTTTATTGTGTAAAAACATGATCAAATATGTTTTTTTGTCGGCGAATTATATAGAAGAGCATGGCTTGGGGAAAAACAACCGAGAGAAGGGAGAGCAATTCATGCCCGCTATTGATCTCGTACGAAGATGACTGCAAGCTTGATACAGCGTTGTCAGAGTATGACAGCACGCTCAAAAACATGATCACCAACGCCCTTGATTGGGGAAGTGGTGAAGGAGCTCTTGGCATTTGTGGACGATCAATTATAGCTCTTTCGTATTCGAATAAGAAGACTTTGGAGGAGATCTCATTATTCAAAGCAAACATAGGGAACAAAAAAGGGAAGTCTATGAGCTGGAGGAAGATGAGGAAGAACAAGGAGAGGATTAATCTCCTCGCTGATCAGTACATCAATAATAGCGGAGAACTGCTGGAGTTTGTGGCTGAAGTGGAAAGTTTCCAAAGGAATGCTCGAGATAGCTGCACCCTTATTAAACATGGGATTCAACAGTACTTTCAGATGAAAAAGGACAGGGAAACTGATCTTCAATACGCAAGTGGAAGTAGTTACTATTTGAGAGTTTTGAAAATATTGCATAATCTGAAGGTGTACGAGCCGTCGACTACTGCGTTGCTCGCACGGCTTCACTCCCTACATGAGAAGCAGAAAGTGATGCTTGACAACTTGACGAAACAAGAACATAAGCTTGGCAAGAAGCAGGCTTTGACTCCTTGGTTGAGAAGAGCCAAAAATTTAATATTCTTGAGTACAGTGACATGTATGCTTGTTGCATTGATGGTGACAGCAGCATTAGGTGCTGCACCTGTTGCAGGAGTTATTAGTTTTCTTCCCTCGATAATTGGTTGTGGACATTGGCTTGGTTCTTGTTTGGCAAAATTGAAAGATTCTACTAACTACAAGAAGGATCTAAATGACTCTATGCTGGATGGAACAAGGGTTAGCAATACAGAGTTGGGCAACATTAAACACCTTATTCAAAGGGTCGTGAATGAGATTAATTCCCTCTGCTTCACTCCAAGCTCCACCATTAATGAGGACGAAATAGATTCTACAATGGAGCTTATCAAAGAAAATTTGCAAAGCTTTCTTACGAAAATTGAGGAGCTGGGGAAGGAAACAGAAAAATTCTCCAAAGAAATCCTCAAGGCAAGGGATGAGGTTTACATACGTCGGGATCGTCTTGTCTAGGTTACTCGACTATGCCTCCACTGGCTCTGCAAAATTCATACCCCGCTTGATCAATCACCTCTCCATCCGCTCGATTTTCTTTCTTCAATCAATTACTATATTTCTTTCTTCGATCAATTACTGTAAGAAATGTGTTTCCTTGTCTAAGAGCAACTTATTTTCCTCGGTATTAATTTTATGCATGTCCTCTATTCTTTTTTGTTTTACGAACATGGTAAATTGGGTTAGTTTGTACTAGGAATAAATGCTCCAGCCGACACGGAAATAAGGCCACTAATGCAAACAAAGAAGAAAAATAAACAAAAAGGTTACTCTAAGGCACCAAGCCTTTGCAATGCTCGGTTTTGGTTGTCACCAAAGTCTAATCAATACTAATGCCTAGCAATGACGATTTAGAATGATTAGAAATTGTCACCGAAATTTGAAAGTTGATTCCTAATTACCGAAATAAAATGCGACAACTAAAACTACAAAAAAATAAAGAAAGTAAAATCAACAGAATGAGAATGTCCGGAGTAAGGAAGGTTCATTCATCTAGATCATATATGTTGAAAGCTATCTAATGTTAATGCTAATTTTCTATTTTGGCAGTAGTCGTATCCAAGATGGTTCAAGGCTCAAGGACCATGTTTTCGCAATTCAATATCAATGTGCTGGTTCAAGGGTCACATTAACTCAATTAGAAAAAGAGAAAGAGAGAGTTAGAGCTAGTTCAAATGTCACTAACTCACTTTAATTGGTGTAAAGATCTGAAATTAGACTACAAAGCAATTAACCTGCGCAATCACACAACAGGTGTAAATCACCATGCTCGTAACTCACTAGCTTAGTAATTAGAGGAGGACAAGTCTCTAATTACATCTTAGATATGCTCAACACTCATCCTAAAGTTGACTAGGCTTCTAGACAAGCATTTCAACACAATTAAAAATAGAAACAAACATCTAACATATGAAAATTGCATTATTACTTTAAAACAAGTATCAATTACATATAATTTGGGTTAGAGAACACATCTCTAACCCCCACCAAGTAAATTACTCACAACCCATAAACATATACATCATTAATTCAATCAATTTCATACAAATAAAAAGAGAAAAAGGATAGAAGAGAGAAAACAACCAAGACAAATGCTAAAGACTAAAGAGCATAGATAATATACGTTAGAATTATAATTTTTCTCTTTTTATCATTAACTGATTTTATTAGTAAACTACAACACTGACCCACATTCACTTACTCATAAATTATAGGTTTTGGTCCTATTTGGTTGAGTTAAAATAAGAGGGATTTTAGGTAAATCCTATTTTAGCTCAATATTACAAATAAGTTTGAGATGATATTCTAAAAAATCTGAACTTATTATATGTTTTAAATCAAAGGTTGGAGATGCTCTAACCCCCAACAGGTAAATTACTCACAACCCATAAACATATACATCATTAATTCAATCAATTTCATACAAATGAATGGATAAAAATGATAGAAGAGAGAACAACTAAAACAAGTCACAAATGCTAAAGACTAAGAGGCATAGATAACGAGCGTTGGAATTATAATTTTTCTCTTTTACTGAAGTGATGATTAAGCCTCTTCCTTCTCATTCATTTGACAAAATTGATTGTGGGTTAGTACTCCTTCAAATGCCCAAATAAAATTAAAGTGAACTAAGAAAAATTGATCAAGAAGAGGGAGATTGTTTCTCAAAGTTGCATGCGGCTGTGTATCTCCAGAAATAAGAAAAGTGGTCTTCAAATCTTCAATTATAAGCAAAAATGTCTTAAATATTTAAAATATTATTAATATTTTTTTGAAATTTTCATTTTTTACCAGCATGGATATTAATTTTTAATTTTTTTAATATTTTATATTTAACTTATTTATATCGATATTTAATAATTTCTGGTATATTCATCAAATATCTATTTTTAAACCATTAAAATTTTTATAATTATCAATATTATTTTAGTGTTGATTATAATGGATTTGTCCTTTTCGGAGAAGAGAGGATCGGCTTCTCTGCATGGACAGAAAATGCTTGGATCTGTTTGGACTGTATTACCAAGCTGACACGTCATTAAAAACCAATCTACCAGACAAGAATGAAAAACTACAGAGCACCGAATCAATTACAACTCTTCTCTCCCAAATTTCAGTCATTGTTACCAAGCTTTATCTCTTTTTTCTCTTATCCATCAAGAAATAATTGATTTAGTTTCTGGGTTTTTTTCCAATTGCTTAGTATGGTTGTGTAGAGATTGATAGTGAGTTAGAAAGCAACCATTAGGATTTATTTCAGACATACGTGGTGCAGACACCTCCGCCTGAGTCGGAGGCCACAGCTGCCTCGAGGAGTGAGGGACGCTAGGCTGCCTGGAGGAGCGAGGTACGCTAGGCTGCTTGGAGGAGCGAGGGGCGTCCGGCTGGCTGGAGGAGCGAGGGGCGCTAGGCTGCCTGGAGGCGGGAGGGGCATCCGGCTGCCTGGAGGAATGTGTGGCCTGTCGCTGTGTCGGCTCTAGAAGAGATGCCCGTCGGGCCGTCATTGGGCCCTGTAACGAACCCCGAGGGTTGCTAAACGTTCTCTCAGACGATTCACCCCTTTGGCCCTTCGAACTCTTCGATTTACTAAATAATCCTTTCATCCTAAATAATATAATTAATATTTTGTTAAATATTTAAAATTATAAAAAATGAACAACATTATCACAAATTAATTTAATATACCAATTAATATTGTAATATACCCAAATATATTAAATATACTATTCAATATTTTAATATACCCAACCATATTAAAAATTTCCAAATTACTTTATACACCTAATTTACTAAATATACCAATTGGGTAAGGCTAGGATGTGTTGATGCATACAATGCATCAACTTTGTCATAAAGTTGTAAAATGAGTCGTCAAAGTAGTAATGTTAGCTGTTAAAGTTGTAATATGAGTTCTTAAAGATGTAATTACAACATTTATGGTTATATGTTCTTAAAGTGGTAAATGAGTTGTTAAAGTTATAAAATGAGTCCTCAATGGGATAAACACTCAATTTTACAACTTTAACAACTCAATTACTACTTTAAGGACATATAAGCACTAATGTTGTAACTATAAATTTACAACTTTAAGGACTCATTTTACCACTTTAAGAACAAATATTACTACTTTAACAACTCATTTTACAATTTAACAACAAAGTTGATGCATACTATGTATCAACTCACCCTAGAATTTTCCATACCAAATACACTAAATATACCCAAATATATGAAAAATTTCCAATTTACTTAATACACCCAATTTTCTAAATATACCAAATACACCCAATTTACTAAATATACCAAATTCAGTAAATACACCAAAATATATTAAAAATCACTAAATACACCCAAATCACTAAATACACCCAAATTCACCCAAATCACTAAATACACCCAAATTCAGTAAATACACCCAATATAATTCAACATTATCACAACCACAACAGAAGTACAACCACAACATAATCACAAACCCTAATTATCATATAATTCAATATATTGAAAAAACAATTGAAATTAGTTCTATAATACAATATAAACAACCAAAAAGCATACCTTATTTGTATGGGAGATGGGAGAGGCGGAGTGGAGGCCGGAATTCGTCGAAAAAACGGAAGGAAATCGAGAGGAGATGGAGAGAAACCGTCGGCCGAAAATTCTGAATTGCTGCGAAATGGGGTTCTGTCGCTGGGTCCGAATATATAGGAAGAATTATAGCCGACGAAATAAAAAATTCGTCGGCTATAGTCCCACTTTAGCCGACGACAAAACCTTAAATTCGTCGGCTAAAGTGGTACTATAGCCGACTAAATTACTAAAAAATTTCGTCGGCTATAGTCCCACTTTTACCCGACGAAATTACTACGAATGTTTAGTAATTTTGTCGGCTAAAGTACATTTTATAATTATTTGGTAAGTTCATGTACAATTTATATGTTTTATCTTGTGAAACGAAAAACCGACCGTCAGATATCATCATTATGTTGAAACATGTGTGAGGGTAAATTTTCAGTATCATCGGACAAACTTAAGGGCTCGATCCGCACGGTCAATCCCTTTAGTCAAACCCCTAAACACAAACAAAACGGTGATTTGGCCACCTAAATTACGTATTATGTCCGGACCTTCAACTACAAATAGTTTCATATCGAGGAGACGCAACTAGTGGTATAAAAGTTATAAGAAAAATAACCGTCGGAGATAGGGCGTCCTCTATTGTGAACGAATAGAAAAAATGCAATGACCGCAAGTATTGGCACCGAAACTTATCGGAATTACGTGAAATTTCAACCATAGACATATTTCATCGTTCCGGTCATATCTTATCTCACGACTTTTTTTCGTTTGAAGCATCTACGTATAGTTTGTTTTTAAAACGGAACATTTACTTAACACTTGGTAAATTAGTTATACAACATTAGCAGGCATACGAAAAACCGACCGTCAGATATCATCATTATGTTGAAACATGTGTGAGGGTAAATTTTCAGCATCATCGAACAAACTTAAGGGCTTGATCCGCACGGTCAATCCTGTTAGTCAAACCCCTAAACACAAACAAACGGTGATTTGGCTGCCTAAATTACGTATTCTGTCCGGACCTTCATCTACAAATAGTTTCATATCGAAGAGACGCAACTAGCGGTATAAATTATTATTTTATTCATTTAACTTTAGCTGACGAATAATTAGGGTATTCGTCGGCTATATTATAGGGTTTAGGGGTTAGGGTTTACAGTTAAGCCGACGGATAATTAGGTATTCGTCGGCTAAGAAGGTTTTAGCCGACGAAATATTTAGTCTAATTTATGTGGCCTATTTTTTTTTTTCAAAATCCGCCTCTCAACTCGTCTCTCTAATCTGCATTGGGGGAAGCGAAGCGTATAACCCTAGTTGGCTATCAAAGAAGTGTTTCGCCAAGGTCCATATATCCAATGTTGCGTAGCCATGGGTGGTAGATCAATGTGAGCATTAGTGTTCATGGTTAATAAATGAGCTAAAGGGTTAAGAGCCTAATTAAGCGAAGACCAACTTTTAAAATTTTAATTTGACAGACAAATTCATCAATACGTAAAGTCTGATCAACATATTTATCAATCTACTCGAGCTACATTTTTTAGGCTTATATACTTAAGGTGCAACTACTCGAGCTACCTCTATTGAAGGCATATTTATTCGAGGACATTATCTGCTCAGGTGAAGGTACTATATCTTCAAGAGCAAGTGAACCACGTAACTTCTCTACAATGCTTTGTTGCGTGGTATTTGAGTTTCAAGGCCTATTCAATGGCTTGGTTACTGATAGTTATTTGAAGTATAAGCCGAGCCAATATCAATGGCTTTGGAGTAGCATGACTTAAACCTCTTCAGTCAATCTCGAGGCTCATGATCTTGAGGCTGAGGGATAATGTTTACACTCAAAATTACACTTTGGACAAAATGGTAAATGTCTTGAGTGAATACTGGTCAAGTCCGTGATCCATGTCATTGGTAACCGACGAGCCCAAATAATATTGGGTTTAGTGTCAGTTCGCTTGCCACAAAGCCCTGCGAGCTGGATACAGTTCACGTTTGAGGAGGGTTTCTGATGCTTTCAAATCCGTGGGTTTAGCAAATTTGAAGTATTCAACTTTCACATTAACCTAACGAACTGGGCCGCTTAAACTTAACCAAAGTTGTTTTATGTCTTTAACGTGAACGAGATAAAAACTTTCGCATAGAAGAACTAGGAGACTTGGCGGAGTCTAAATACGATGAAGTCGGTTTGCATGCGAAAAGCTAGCAGTATTTGCGTGTGAAGTGCTGGCTATGCATACATGTGAAAAGGGAGATCATTACCCTTTTGTCTATATGTGCAATATATGTGCGTGGAGTTCAATACGTGCATGGTAAGATCTGAGGAGTTGGACTAATTTCAAAGTCTATTTCTTAAATGAATATGTCATTAACATGAATGCTTATCTCTATGAAGATATCATTCGACAGACAACATCACAATTGCCTAAGAATCATAAGTCTTCTAGGATAACTCTACTAAGAAGAAGAGTGATAGCGAAGAGGCAATCATATTTGTCTACACTACAACACTAACGTTAATACTTAATACTTAATACTAAGAAGGAGAGTGATAGCGAAGAAGCTTCAACGTATAGTTTGTTTTTGAAACGAAACATTTACTTAATACTTAATAAATAAGTTATATAATATTAGTTGGCATGTTGTGATTCCGATCGTCAAAATTCAAAAAAATCCGACCATCAGATATCATCATTATGTTGAAATATGTGTATGGGAGAAAATAATTCCATTGGAATTAAATAAAAAACAAAAAATAATTTTTAATAATTTTTAACCCCTTAGCCGACGGAATTAAATAATTCCGTCTCCTAAGGTATCGCTCAGTCGAAGAAATTATTTAATTCCTTCGGCTAAGGGCAAAAAAATCAGAACAATTTTCCCGCGCAAAATTTTAGACCAAAATTTCAGTATAAAAATTCAAACACTTAGCCGACGGAATTATTGCATTATGTCGGCTAAGTGCTAAAAATTTTAAAATTTCGAATCCCAACGCTAAATTTTTGAAAATTTTTCAAAAAAATCAAATTTTTTTCTTTAAATATTCTCTTCTTCTCTCTTTACTTCTCCAAAATCTCTCCTCTCCTCTCCCTCTTCTCTCTTCTCTTGTGTGATGGTGGTGGTGTGGTGTGGTGTGTGGTGTGTGGTGGTGTATGGTGGTGGTGGGTGGTGATGGTGTGTGGTTGTGGTTTTTGGTGATGGTGTGTGGTGTTGGTGGTTTTTAGTGATGGTGTGTGGTGGTGGTGGTGGGTGGTGGTTGTTTTTGGTTATGGTGATGTGCGGAATCGGAATGGTCGAAATTCTTGCCGGAGATCGATCGCCGGCGGTGGATTTTCGGTGATCGACCTCCGTTTTTTTTTAAATTTAGGTTTACCTACGGAATATTTCGTCGGCGGAGTTTTTTATTTTTTTTTGAGTTTTTAAAAAAATTCTGTCGGCTAAGATCTTAGCCGACAGAAATTCCATCTCCTAAGATGATTATTAATTTGTTTTTATTTTAAAATATGTCTGTCTCCTAGGAACTTAACCGAAAGAATCATTCTGTCGGCTAAGATCTTAGTAGACGGATCTTAGTCGACGGAAATTCCGTTGACTATGTTGTCTCTTAGTCGACGGAATAAAATTCAGTTGGTAGGGATGCAGTAGTCACCAAAGTGAGCTCCCGGCCGACACATGGGTCGCCAGAGGACAGCTCCACCGATCCTCACACGGTCATGAGGATCCGGACCCTTCCTGGTGCGTCACTGATTTTGTCTGATACTCATAAGTCGTTTTGTAAAGCTTGTGCAATGGCTAAGTTGGTGGCCAGACCTTCTTATGCTAAAGCAAACACAGAGAACATCTCATTTCTCCAGCGTATCCAAGGTGATATTTGTGACCCCATCCATCCAGAATGTGGACCGTTTAGATACTTCATGGTTCTGGTGGATGCATCGACACGCTGGTCGCATGTCGCCTTATTGTCCACAAGGAATGCTGCTTTCTCCAAACTCTTGGCACAGATTATTAAGTTGAGGACTAACCACCCTGATCATCCAATCAAGTCGATTCGGATGGATAATGCCGGTGAGTTCACGTAAAAGACTTTTGATGACTATTGCATGTCGGTTGGAATAGAGATTGAGTATTCTGTTCCACACGTGCATACACAAAATGGTTTAGCTGAAGCTATGATAAAGAGACTTCAGTTGATAGCTAGAGCACTGGTCATGGGCTCAAAGCTCCCTATTGCGTCTTGGGGTTATGCTATATTGCATGCAGCCGTGTTAGTTCGTTTCCGACCCGTCTCCAACCAAGCGTTTAGTGCATACCAGTTGGTTACTGGATATGAGCCTGACATTTCGCACTTACGCATATTCGGTTGTGGAGTGTATGTGCCTAGTACGCCACACTGCGTAAGAAAATGGGTCTGCAACGACGTTTGAGTATCTATCTTGGCTATGATTCCCCAACTATCATCAGATACCTAGAGTCTTTGACAGGTGATCTCTTTAAGGCCCGATTCGTTGATTGTCACTTTGATGAGGCTGTCTTCCCGTCGTTAGGGGGAGATGAGAGCATGCATGCTCGGCGTGAACGACAGGAATTGGCCTGGTCAGTTCCAACGCTTGCTCATTATGATCCCCGCACTTCTCATACAGAGAAGGAAGTGAGGCGAATCCTTGAGCTCCAGCAAGTGGCTGATTTGATGCCCGACTCATTTGCTGAGATTGCTAAGGTCACGAGATCGGACATACCAGCTGCTAATATCCCTGCAAGGCTAGAAGTCCCAAAGATGGGCATGGACACCCTGGGTCCGAGCACCGCTGCCCTTATTATGGGAGCTGCCGACCCTAGTGGACGGGTGGAGGCGGTGGCTCCTCAAAAGAAGAGGGGGAGGCCACTTGGTTTGAAAGATGTGCAGCCCAGGAAGAAAAGGGCTCCTCTGGCACAATCTAATCCCTTACTCATCGATACTGAGAATCCTTCTCACGAGATTGTCTCTGATTACACCTATGTCCTAGAAACGATGTCGGTGTGCTTGGGGGATGCCCCGAGACCCGAGTCGGTAATCGAGAACGTAAAAATCTCGACGTGTTAGGAGAACACAGTATCATTGCAGGACCGATCATCCATGCATATCGATGATGTATTTGCTTATGCCGTGGCTCTTGAGATAATTGAGCACAATGTTATCGAACCACACTCCGTCAATGAATGTGAACGTAGAGTGGATTGACCTAAATGAAAAGTTGCTATCTAGGAGGAATTGAATTCCCTAACAAAGCTACAGGTGTTTGGACAGGTTATGCTAACGCTGCTAAGTGTAAAGCCTGTGGGATATAAATGGGTCTTTGTTAGAAAGCGTAATGAGAAGAATGAGATACTAAGGTATAAAGCTCGCCTTGTGGCGCAAGATTTCTCACAACGCCCTAGAATAGACTACGAGGACACATATTCTCCTGTAATGGACATAATCACTTTCCGCTACCTTGTCAGTTTGGTTGTATCTAAAAAACTGGACATGCAGCTCATGGACGTGGTCTTGATTCAGAGATATATATGAAATTACCTGATGGTTTCCAGGTGCCTAAGTCAAGTGACTCTAAACCACGAAGTGCGTACTGCATTAAGTTGCAACGCTCATTATACAGATTAAAGCAACCCGGGCGGATGTGGTATACCCGTCTTAGTGACTACTTGATTAGGAAAGGTTATAAGAACAATGAGTTGTGCCCTTGCGTGTTCATAAGGAAAACGAGTTCCGGATTTGCGATAGTCGCCGTTTATGTGGATGATATGAATATCATAGGGACTCTTGATGAAATCAATGAGACCGCGGCACATCTGAAGTCCGAGTTTGAGATGTAGGACATGGGGAAGACTCGGTTTTGCCTAGGCATTGAGCTAGAGCACCGAGCCTCTGGAATCTTATTACACCAGAGTGCATATGTTCACAAGATGCTCAGGCGCTTCAATGTGAATAAAATGCATCCAGTTAACACCCCCATGATAGTCCGGAGTTTGGATGTTAAGAGAGATCCATTCCGTCCTAAAGAGGATGGCGAGGATGTACTTGGAGCCGAGGTACCATATCTTAGTGCAATCGGTGCGCTACTATATTTGGCTCAGTGCACTCGGCTAGACATTGCTTTCTCAGTGAACTTGTTAGCTAGACATAGCTCTGTGCTAACGCAACGTCATTGGACCGGTGTCAAGAACATATTTCGATACCTTAAAGGGTCAATGGACATGAGCCTGTTCTTTCCATAGAATGATTCAAGATGGACTGCAAAAGAGTGCAGAGTTCCTAAGAATCTAGGCGCTGGTCACTTAAGGAACCAAGCTACTGGGTACGGTGCACGTTGCTGCCGTGCACTGTGCACAGCTGCCGAGCACCAGACACTACCGATTGTGCACTGGGTGCACACTGCCGAGCACTGAATGCTGAAGATCAAGCTGTGCACGCTGTCTGTTGGACACTGCCGACAGCATGCCGAGCGGTGCACGCTGGCCACCGAGCGCTGCAGCTGCCGGGCACTACGTGCACGCTGCTGAGCACAGCGCACATGCTGCCGAGCATGATGCAGCAGCCGAGAGGGGCTGTGCACATGACTGCCGAGCACTGTGCATGCATGCACACTTAGATGCCAAGAAGCATTACTCTCCTAATGTACTTGGCACCGCTTGCTGCCCTTATAACGAAATACCTAATGATATCTTGGTTGGTTTCGCGGATGCTGGATACGAATCAGATCCACATAAGGGGCGCTCCCAAACTGGTTATGTCTTCACTATTGGGAATATAGCGATATCTTGGAGGTACACAAAGCAGACCTTAGTGGCGACATCCTCCAACCATGCAGAGATTATAGCGCTACATGAAGCTGTTCGTGAATGCGTTTGGCTCAGATCAGTTATAGAACACATTAGAGGGACTAGTGGATTGAGCTCTACCACAGACAAGCCAACTTGTATTTATGAAGACAATGCCGCATGTATTGAACAAATGAGGCATGACTACATCAAGGGTGATCATACGAAGCACATCTCACCAAAGTTCTTCTATAATCAGCAACAGCAAGTCCTCCTCAACATTCAAGTTAATCAAGTGAGTTTAGAGGCAAACGTAACGGACCTGTTTACTAAATCTCTGCCTAAGTCTACTCTCGAGAAGCATGTGAAGAGCATTGGAATGCGACGACTATCGAGCCTCCCCAAGTGAGCTACTTATCAGGGGGAGCCACGCTCTCGATCGAGAAGCATGGTGTGTTGTACTCTTTTTTCTTCGACCAATGTTGTTTTTTTTCCCACAGAGTTTTTATTACTTGGCAAGGTTTTAACGAGGCAACATTGTAAGCACCATCCGGCATTTCGACGCGCGGCACAAGGGGGAGTATTGTAGGACATATAACATGTGCGTGTGTGCACTTGGTCTTATGCCGTGTATATGGGTTTAGGGGTGGCCATACGAAACCGAAAGCCGAAAAAACCGAACCGAAACCGAACCGAAAACCGAAAAAAACCGAACCGAAGACAAACCAAACCGAAAAACAAAAACCGGACCGAACCGGGTATGTATGGTCCGGTTTGCGGTTTGGGGTCCGTAGAAACCGGACCGGACCGAAAAACCGGAAAAAAAAATAAATAAATAAATAAGTATATAAATAAACTCATAATTAAAAGGACTTTAATTATGTAGTAGGAAGGAAAAAGACTTTAATTATGGAAGAAAATTTATCAAAAATCTCGTAATATAAGATGTGTTAGGAATGGTGAAATAGGACTATGGTTAAAAAATCACGTAATTCGGATAACGTCTCGGTGTCGATAGTAGCGGTCAACCCTATTTACCGTTTTTATTCCCTATGGGGAGCCATATCGTCGGAAGGTAAATGTCCCAAAATTTTTATATGGACGGTTGCGTCTCATCTACGTGAGTGTTTTTCGTGTAGAAGGTTTGACAAAAATATGTAATATAGAGGTAGATATGAGCGTTTCCGTGTGATAACTAACGACGTATTAGGGTTGACTGTTTCGATCGATCCCTTAACTTTGTCGGATCTAATTGAATTTTTTACCACATAGATATTACATCATAATAATCATATCTGACGGTCGAATTTTAATTTTTGACTTTTAGTCATCGGAATCACAGTATGCATACTAATGTTGTATAACTTGTTTATTAGGTTTTAAGCAAATGCACAACTTTATGAACCAACTCTACATAGAAGCAAAATTATCAAAAAACTCGTGAAATAAGATGTGTTCGGAATGATGAAATACAGCTCTGTTTAAAAAATCACGTAATTCGGGTAACGTCTCGGTGCCGATTATAGCGGTCAACCCTATTTACCTTTATTATTCCCTAGGGGGAGCCCTATAGTCGGAAGGTAAATGTCCCAAATTTTTTATATGGGCGGTTGCGTCTCATCTACGTGAGTATTTTTCGTGTACAAGGTTTGACAAAAATACGTAATATAGAGGTAGATATGAGTGTTTTCGTGTGATAAGTGACGATGGATCAAGGTTGACCGTTTCGATCGAGCCCTTAACTTTGTCGGATCCAGTTGAATTTTTTTCCACATACATATTTCTTCATAATGATCATATCTGACGGTCGAATTTTAATTTTTTACTTTTAGTCATCGGAATCACAATATGCATACTAATGTTGTATAACTTGTTTATTAGGTTTTAAGCAAATGCACAACTTTATGAACCAACTCTACATAGAAGAAAAATTATCAAAAAACTCGTGAAATAAAATGTGTTCAGAATGATGAAATACAGCTCTGGTTAAAAAATCACGTAATTCGGGTAACGTCTCGGTGCCGATTATAGCGGTCAACCCTATTTACCTTTATTATTCCCTAGGGGGAGCCCTATCGTCGGAAGGTAAATGTCCCAAAATTTTTATATGGGCGGTTGCGTCTTATCTACATGAGTGTTTTTCGTGTACAAGGTTTGACAAAAATACGTAATATAGAGGTAGATATGAGCGTTTCCGTGTGATAAGTGACGATGGATCAGGGTTGACCGTTTCGATCGAGCCCTTAACTTTGTCGGATCCAGTTGAATTTTTTTCCACATACATATTTCTTCATAATGATCATATCTGACGGTCGAATTTTAATTTTTTACTTTTAGTCATCGGAATCACAATATGCATACTAATGTTGTATAACTTGTTTGTTAGGTTTTAAGCAAATGCACAGCTTTATGAACCAACTCTACATAGAAGCAAAATTATCAAAAAACTCGTGAAATAAGATGTGTTCAGAATGATGAAATACAGCTCTGGTTAAAAAATCACGTAATTCGGGTAACGTCTCGGTGCCGATTGTAGCGGTCAACCCTATTTACCTTTATTATTCCCTAGGGGAAGCCCTATCGTCGGAAGGTAAATGTCCCAAAATTTTTATATGGGCGGTTGCGTCTCATCTACGTGAGTGTTTTTCGTGTACAAGGTTTGACAAAACTACGTAATATAGAGGTAGATATGAGTGTTTCCGTGTGATAAGTGACGATGGATCAGGGTTGACCGTTTCGATCGAGCCCTTAACTTTGTCGGATCCAGTTGAATTTTTTCCCACATACATATTTCTTCATAATGATCATATCTGACGGTCGAATTTTAATTTTTTACTTTTAGTCATCGGAATCACAATATGCATACTAATGTTGTATAACTTGTTTATTAGGTTTTAAGCAAATGCACAACTTTATGAACCAACTCTACATAGAAGCCAAATTATCAAAAAACTCGTGAAATAAGATGTGTTCGGAATGATGAAATACAGCTCTGATTAAAAAATCACGTAATTCAGGTAACGTCTCGGTGCCGATTGTAGCGGTCAACCCTATTTACCTTTATTATTCCCTAGGGGGAGCCCTATCGTCGGTAGGTAAATGTCTTAAAAATTTTATATGGGCGGTTGCGTCTCATCTACGTGAGTGTTTTTCGTGTAGAAGTTTTGACAAAAATACGTAATATAGAGGTAGATATGAGTGTTTCCGTGTGATAAGTGACGATGGATCAGAGTTGACCGTTTCGATCGAGCCCTTAACTTTGTCGGATCCAGTTGAATTTTTTCCCACATACATATTTCTTCATAATGATCATATCTGACGGTCGAATTTTAATTTTTTACTTTTAGTCATCGGAATCACAATATGCATACTAATGTTGTATAACTTGTTTATAAGGTTTTAAGCAAATGCACAACTTTATGAACCAACTCTACATAGAAGCAAAATTATCAAAAAACTCGTGAAATAAGATGTGTTCGGAATGATGAAATACAGCTCTGGTTAAAAAATCACGTAATTCGGGTAACGTCTCGGTGCCGATTGTAGCGGTCAACCCTATTTACCTTTATTATTCCCTAAGGAGAGCCCTATCGTCGGAAGGTAAATCTCTCAAAATTTTTATATGGGCGGTTGCGTCTCATCTACGTGAGTGTTTTTCGTGTAGAAGTTTTGACAAAAATACGTAATATAGAGGTAGATATGAGTGTTTCCGTGTGATAAGTGACGATGGATCAGGGTTGACCGTTTCGATCGAGCCCTTAACTTTGTCGGATCCAGTTGAATTTTTTCCCACATACATATTTCTTCATAATGATCATATCTGACGGTCGAATTTTAACTTTTTACTTTTAGTCATCGGAATCACAATATGCATACTAATGTTGTATAACTTGTTTATTAGGTTGTAAATAAATGTGCAACTTTGTGAACTATAACCATTTTTCACTATAATGATAATAAGATGAAAAATTATGAATTTGGAAAAAAAAACCGAAAAACCGAACCGAACCGCACCGAACCGTAGGTGTGGTTTGGTTTGCGGTTTGGCCTCTTGAATAGTAAAAAACCGAACCGAACCGAACCGAAGTATAACATTGGTTTGGTTCGCGGTTTGGGGTATAAACCGAACCGAAGTGGACCGGAGCCAGCCCTATATGGGTTTAGCCCAATGGGCCTTATGCGTGTGCCCTAGTTGTAATAGGTTTACATTATAGACTTAACCCAATCCATGTAGGATTGGTCCATTGTACTTAGAGTGAGTCTCTATATAAAGAGCTCCTCCCTATTCATAATAAGAAGATTGATTCCATTCATTCTCTATCAGCACATATTCTACAAGAATATCGAAGATATTTTAGATATTTAAGACCTTGTTAAGGATATATTTGCTCTTTAGACAAAAAAGGATATATTTGCTCTAAAGCGTTTTCTTTTCTTTTTGGTGAGAAAATGTACAATTTATGTTTTTAATCAAAAGTCAACCCAATTTTATAACAAAGTACAAGAAATAACTATGGCTGGGTTTAGGAGAGCTTATAAGCTCCTTTGCTTTTAAGCACCAAAGGTTTTGGTGTTTGGTAAGTCTAAAAATAAGCTACTTCTTAAAAAAGTATAAAATGTTTTAAGAGAAAAGGAGAAGCTGCAAACACCCACCTTCTGCTTATAAGCTAAAAGTCAGCTTATATCTTATAAGCCCAGCTGCACCAAACCCAGCCTATATTTTGGCACGTCATATAAAAATCACTTTCTATAACTACTAAACACCTAGCTACACTAGGTCTCTTCCAATCAAAAATACATCAACCTCATAAATCACAATCGTTGAGCATCTACCCCCCCTCCTTAAAAGAAAGACTAAAAATTACTAACTCAATGGGGTGCGGGACTCCGCTTCCAATAAAAAAAGAATCGCACTTAGGGCCATAAATACCTAGTCCAGCCAAGCCCACTCCAACTAGAAGGTTCATTTCTGTTGACCCTCCAATCCAACTGATGAGACCCAGATCATCAGTCTAATTAGCCCTTACCAGCCCAATAAACGGATCAAGCCCAGGCCCACCCACAAGGTCAACACATAAATGAGGTCAGGCCCAACTAGGGTAACCTGAGGTAGCAACCTCTTTCTGCACGTCGTCGTCATTGTTGCCAGCCGGACGCTTCACCCATACCTCCACAAGCATTAGCACCTCTGGACCACCAATATACAGATCTAAATTCTACCTTCTTCCATTTGATCTGATCCGCAACCGTTGTCAGAAAAAAGATTCTAACGAAGAGGAGAATTCCAAGAAACATACAGAAGAAAACACGGGTTGGTAAGACACCGTCACTAACATCTAGGATTCGTCCATGGAGGTGATATATATATATATATATGCAGAACATGATATTTGTGATAGTTCATGTGATTGTAATTCTGTGTTGTGATTGCGTGAAACTTGGTGTTATCAACACATTGAAATTTTTGTAACTCACTATAGCTATTTTTTGAGCAAATATATGTCATTTTAGAAACTAGTGACATTTATGGCCAATTCCTTCTAATCTTTTTAGTATTGATGTATGATTTTTCTACATTGGTGCTGGTCTGCACACTTGTACACTAAGGGGCACTACTAGATATATGAGCAATGGGCACGGCGTCATTGGGCACGGCGTCACCCATCTGTGGTCTATACTTCTCAATAGGGACAGTAAGAAAAATTTAGTAGCAGTTAAACACATTGCCACAACATATCGTCCCCAACCTTACCACAATCCATATCCGATGAGGAATTTTGAAGCTAGGCACCTTACCACAATCGTGCCCAAGTTGTAAATATAGGGACTACGATAGGAAACTGTCGCAAAATTGGTACCCCTTTCTCTACGTGGTTCGTATAATACTGTTCAGTTTCTTTTTAATTTTTATTGCCATCCGTCCCCAAATTGGCAACCCGGTCATATACTAGAGAACTAGCTGAAATTGGATCAAGTGTCTAAGCCTCTCTCTCAAGATCTCAGAGGAAGAGACTGAGGGTCGATCTCTCTCAAATCCCAAAATGCACAGCCACTCTCCAATTTTTACATCCTTTTTTCGATTTTTGTTTTCTGGAACTGGTTAATGCTTCTGTAAGGATATTCTCATCATCAATCCATGGAAGTAGCAATCAAGATATTCAATTGGTTTTGAACTTTTTTGATTGTAGATTGTAAACATGGAATAATTGTACCTGTATGTTAGATTGTCAGCTCCATTTTTTGTACCCCAAGATCAATAGAGTCGGTATCCGTCCCCTATAGTCTCAGTGGCCATGAAATAATGGCTGTGCCCATAGGCCACTTTTCTAGTAGTGGGGATATGCTCTCTTGAGAAACTCCAGCAGCCTATCTTAAAGGTTTGGGTTTGATGTTCATCCAGTAATCATTGGTCTCTTCATATTTCAGAGGTACCAATATATAGCCCTTTTGATAATTATGCCTGTGTTTTGTATATAATATTTACAACCAGTGTATGTGTATTGATGTTGTTGTGGGAGTATCCAAATCTCATTATATGTGGTTCGATGTGGATTCACCCATAATATATGGGATCATATCTCCTTGGTTTTTGGAGTTTTGCACCAATATGTGCTTTTTGGTGTTGCAGCAGTGCTCCATTGTTGAAGATCGTGACCTCCCCCAAGCCAACAGTAATGCAGCTAAACTTAGTTGTTTTTTTTGTATGTACTATGCATAATTTAGTCCATACTGGAGTATCCAACGCCAAAACTTGGTTGGAACATTTGTGTAAAATTTTCTATGTTCTTCAACTACGTATCACTTTGAATTTTTAAATGAATTCTTTACTTTTATGGTTGTCAATATTTCAAGCTACTTTCAATTGCTTATAAGACAAAATTGAATTGCTATGAGAAGTGTAGACAATTGATGAAAGAATAACATAATGACAAAATATAGTGATCCGAAAATGCTATGAATAACTGACTAAACGCTACGGAATCTAATTTAATAGCAATCTGTAAATGCTATGAAAAACTAACAGATAGCGTTTCAGAAACGCTATGGAAAGATTTGTAATAGCTACAAAGAAACGCTATGGAAAATGTTGTAATAGCACTAAAGAAACATTATTCTTGAAGACTTATAGATAGTGTTTTATGAAACGCTATTTAAAGTCACAGACCTATAATAGCGCGAGCTGACTTAGCATTACATAAAACGCTATGATAGGATACCATAGCGTTTTTCGACCGCTATAGCTGACTTCTCATGGTGTAGTGATTAGATAAAAAGTAATCAAGATCATATGATATTTTCAAAGGATTTTTGAACGTAGAGACTAATTTTGAGACTAGTAAGTGTGCAAGATCACACGAGGGTCATGTCAGACGCCCAAAATTGATTCATATCTAATTTCTAATAGGACTAGCGGAGTTTGAAGCCGGGTATAGATCTTACCAACTTAACCACTCGTATTCAGACCAAAAAAAACCTAACCACTCGTAGTGTTTACATTAAACTAATGTTGGTTAGCCACCATAACTATAGCTACATTTCACATTTATCTATTGTTGTCTACTAAGTGTGTATGTTTATACTCACATCAAAATCTTGATGCATAAATACATGTGCCGTGGCTGTTCTCTACTCCCTCGTACGTGCTTATGTTTGGGACAAAGATATCAGGAATAAAAATATCATATTTTGGTTATATGGAGTAACTTTTGGAATTTGATTGAATTCATTATGTATCCCTCCAATTTTAGGTTGATCATATATGCTATTTCCACGTTTATTTTTCTGCTAAAGCCTCTGCTATTTCCATGTTTTTTTCCTGCTAAGCCAATATAGAAGACTTTATTTTTCATGAATTGAATAGTTTTAGCTAAGGTCAGAGCATTGCTTTATTTCCAAGATGGTAGAAATCCATATACCTACCATCGGCCTTGAAGTTTCATGGTACACTATCGTTACTCATGTTCTGAGAGCTCGGAATGAAGGAATATCACTGATCTTGCTATCTGCGGATGGGTCAATTTTCGACTTTCCGATGCTTAAGTTAATGTCGTTGTGGGTAAATGACTTGATAGAGTTTGGGCTAGATGAACTTTACCTTTTTCGGAAGTCTTTGTGACTTATATAGATGCGCATTGGGAATTGTGTCATCCACCCCCGATGTGGGACTGGATGAGAGATCCTTCCCAGCACCTCTGTATGAGAAGCTAGAGGGTGTCCTAGAGAGGATTGGCTTGGCATGTTTAGTTCCGATTTTGGTGGTCCGCTCACCTAGGTTGCCACTAGAGGCGGTAGGTGGGACGTTGTATAACACCCCGTCCTAAAATTCACCATTTTACCGAGACCAGGCGGGTTACAGAAGGTTGTAACCGCAATGTTAGTTTTTCCCAAATTAATATTCGAGTTTAATATCGAGATATTCTCGATTCTGGGGGAAGATATAATTAATATCCCAAAGAGGTAGATTATATTTTTACGAGTCCTCTGGTATGTCCAAAATATTTTTCGGAGCTACGAGCTGTTTAATATGGATTTATTCAATTCACGGGAATAATAAATGTTATTTATTTTACCATAAAAATGTGACTTTGCGGTTAGTCGAGAATTTGGGGAAACTTCCCCCGGGAAAGTTGTAAGGGTCGTTAATACGAACTCGTGGGTATGTCCTATGAATGTATCCGAGTTTGTATGCGGAAGTTACTCAGGATATTGTATAGTTACTGCGTGGTAAATAGTAAATAGCAAAATATCTATTTACTGTTTACGCTAACTTTCTGTTAGTTGATCTGTACCGTTGATTTATGGAAGATCAAATATGGATATATATATATATATATATATATATATATATATATATATATATATATATATATATATATATATATAGGGTCTCTCATTCTCTTCGGCCCGATTTTCTCTCTCCTTCTGCCGGAGATTTCATGCGTCAGTGTTCCGCCGTCAGGCCACCAAAGGTCGCCGCTCTGGTCTCGTTCGGTTCGCCTCCGACCCTAGATCATTTCTAGGTAGTTTGTGCAGTGCAACTCGTCGTCGTGAGGGAGCAGCGACGTGGAGAAGAGCGGTATGCACAGTGTTGAATCTCGTCGGAGTTCTCTCTCCTCAAGCCGCCATCTCGAGCAATCCAAGTATGGTTTTGATCCTCTTAAGGAGTATAACAATCCTCTAGAAGCTTGTAGCTCGATTCTTGTTGTGTGTGATGAATTTTGGAATAAAAATTTTAGGGTTTTTAGTCCCAAATCGGGATTGATGTGTTCTTATTAAATTGACATGTTTAGAGTTGGAATTGAGCTTAATGTTGTTCATGAAAGATATTCAGAATGACATGAGGATCATTCTGTGAAATTTTGGAAGGTTTTTGGGTTGGCTGGTCGGCCGCCACTTGTGGCTGAGCTGGCAGCGACGTTGTCGATTAGGGTAGATAGGGGTTAATTCTCAGATTTTTACAGCGATAGATCTGGTATTTTACCATTTACCGTGGGTGTGAAATGCCGGAACTGCCTCTAAGAGTTCAGGATAATTACAGGGATGTCATTGAGGATGAAATCCCATAAATGTCCCTGGCTGGTTGTATAATTACAAGGATGCCATTAAGGCTGAAATTCCATAAATGCCCCTGGTTGTTCAGGCTAATTACAGGGATGCCACTAAGGCTGAAATTTTAGAAATGTCCCTGGCTGCTTTGAATAATTACAAGAGTACCATTAATGTTGATTTTACCTATATGCCCTTGGTGGATCTTTATAATTACGTGGTTGTCTTTATACCTATTTATTTACGTGATTAAAATGTGGTTGAATGTTTGGGATAATCCCGATAGATAGCTGGTTTGTGGATACCTCAGCGGAGAGGTTAAACTCCGGATTTGCAATAGGTGTATGCTATCCATAATAGTTTATCGAACGATAAATAGAAAAGCGGGATTCGCCCGATTAGGACGTTATTTAAAGTAAGAGCTACGTGTGGCTTGATCCCTCTTCAAAGGGTACGTAGGCAGCCTAACCAGGATTCGGGTGCAGTCACAATTAACATCTAGACCCTAGGTCCTCTGAATAGTTCGTATTGAAATCCAACTCGGTCATCGGGATAACCTCAGGTATAGTGAGATCTATTCCGGTATCATTTGGATTGCTTGAAAATGGTTTGGATAAAGGGTTATCCCTTCCCAAGGGGGATTATGAGAAAATCTCTCTTGGAATGAGCCCCGCACGTTCTATCTCGAGTTTAGAGAGGTAAAATTGGGTTGGAGTGTGACAAATGGTATCAGAGCATAGGTTAAAAACCTTAGACCAAAGGATTGGGTAGTTAAAGTCTATGGAAATGATTGAATGCGTTATTAGTTTCCAAGTAAGGCTAGGTGCTTATACTTATTGATATATCTAGTGGCAAAAATTGTCATCTGAGGTCGAATTAGTAATGTTAAATGTAATTATAAAGTTTGCGACATCAGTTGCAATTAGATGTTGATACTGACGTTACGTTGGATCAAAAAATCGAGTTGTTCGTAAGTTTAGTATCGAGCCAGATTAGGAAAAATAAATTCGAAGTTCAGTGTTGAACGCAAATAGGCTTAAAAGTGCGGCTAATATTATTCGAATTTATAAATCAACGATTATCGAGCTTATTAGGGTTTGATCCTTGTCGATTAGTTGAAAAGTCTTGGTCAATTTTTTGGTCAACCAAGGAAAGACTTGGTCAACCTTAAAGTCAATCATTGACTTTTTCAGGTCAAACCAGAAAAAATTGGGATGTTAGACTGTTCGATAGTTGTTTCGTGTCCTACACTTTAATCAATGGGTTAAGGGAGTATGTAGGGTCATTTTTGTCGACACATTAGTGTTGTGTAATAATATTTGAGAAGGATCAGAGATGATCAGATGATAGAGATGCTGGTTGAGGTTAAAGGAAGGGATTACGTAATGTTTCAGAGCCTAAGAAAAAACTCAAGGAGGAATATTTTATTACGGTGATGAAACCGTATAATAATAAGTTATTACGGTCGGGGAGCCGTATAGGGACATGAGAAACGTTACAGAATATGAGATAGTTAAATGAGGATGGTTAGAGTACCGTACTTGGAGCATGAGACGTTTTTCCAGTAGGGTGAGCGGATTTTATCCCATTCTTAATTTATTTTATTCCTTTTTGAATTTATTCATGTGGAATTTTGATCATGATTTTTGCCATTTCTTTATTATTTATTTGAATTTGGCAATTGCATATATGTTTTGGGGCATTTGCATATATGTTTTACTAGAGAGTGCATGAATAAAATCACTAGCTAGCCCACGTACCCATCCGCTTTAACGGAGTGGCCCAGCCCCGTTATAGTATGCCCTTGCGTACGCGTAAGTGGAGAAGCTCACTGTTGTTTTTCTTTTCGTTTTGAGAGTATGGGTACGTACGTACGCACTCATGTCTGTCTGCTACGATGGTGTGGCTCGGCCCCATGTAGTGTGTTGTGATCGCGTTTATCGCGAGCGATGTAGCCCTTTATGGACCTATCAATTCATGAAGGGAGTTTGGGCATGCGTGTATAACTTTCGAAGTCTGCATGTTTTCAAATGATTTCATTATGCCCCATTTCTGTCATGGTTTACTAGATTTGACTTATATTTGGCTGCAGGCCATGATTTGATTTATATTTGGCTGCAGGCCATGACTTGATTTATATTTAGCTGCAGGCCGAAATTATTTTATATGTTTGGCTGAGGGCCGAGAATTTATTTATTTTTGGCTTTGATTTTTGGTCCACTCACTCTAAAGCTTTTCACGTCTAAGAAGTTCCAACCTTAGCCTAGGAGGCTGACATGTCCACGCTGGGTATGGATAGTAAATAAAATTTAAGAATGAGGTACTCCAGGTTTCTAAGGGTATATTTGGACACAGTTAGATTTGATGTGGACACAGTTAGATTTGATGGTGATCACTCGTGGGATTGGACCACGGAGCGATAAGAATATGTTTAGATGTTTCATGAAGTGAGTTTTGGCTTACGTATCATGTTGATGTCTGGTTGAATGAGTGGTGGTTGATTTCGGTTAAAGAGATCAGGGTATCTCTTAGAGAAAAAAAATCCACACTTAAGGAATGAGATTTTGGGTGATGGTTATATATATATATATATTAGGAAATGATATTTCTCCCGAGTTATAGATATATATATATATATATATATATACACACACGCCGTGATGGTCGCAAGGAAGTGATGGAAGCGACGGCGGTGGAGCAAAGCCTATTGAATCATAGAGCTAGTGTATGGTTGTCCATGATTTTCTAATCTTTGAAAATTTGACATCAGGGTTTGAATGTTAGGGTAGTTTTGACTCTTATCGGTACGAGTTTCGAGATCTCTCGTGCCGACTGTCAAGCCGAATTGAGAGAGATGTGCTTGTGTCATGGATCTGTTCGACACCTGGAGGAAAGAGCACTCACCGCTGGATGTAGTGCATTGACGGTACTCTGGACGATCATGATATGTTATCAAATTTATTGGTAAAGTAAAGAATGGTGTTGTTTAGTAGGGTGGTTAGTTTTACGTCCTGCAACAGGAATTTTGAGGACGAAATTTTTATAAGGGGGTAGATTATAATACCCCGCCTCAAAATTCACCCTTTTACCGGGACCAGGTGGGTTACAGATGGTTGTAACCGCGCTGTTAGTTTTTTCCAAATTAATATTCGAGTTTAATATCGAGATATTCTCGATTCTGGGAGAAGATAGAATTAATGTCCTCTAGTATGTCTAAAATATTTTCCGGAGCAACGAGTTGTTTAATATGGATTTATTCAGTTTACGGGAATAATAAATATTATTTATTTTACCGTAAAAATGTGACTTTGCGATGAGTCGAGAATTTGGGGAAACTTCCTCTAGGAAAGTTGTAGGGGTCGTTAATACGAACTCGTGGGTATGTCCTAAGAATGTATCCGAGTTTGTATGCGGAAGTTATTCAAGATATTGTATAGTTACTGCGTGGTAAATAGTAAATAGCAAAATATCTATTTACTGTTTACTCTAACTTTCTGTTAGTTGATCTGTACCGTTGATTTGTGGAAGATCAAATCTGGATCGTTCGATATATATATAGGGGTCTCTCACTCTCTTCGGCCCGATTTTCTCTCTCCCTCTGCCAGAGATTTTGTGCATCTGTGTTCCGCCGTCAGGCCACCAAAGGTCGCCGCTCTGGTCTCGTTCGGTTCGCCTCCGACCCTAGATCATTTCTAGGTAGTTTGTACAGTGCAACTCGTCGTCGTGAGGGAGCAGCGACGTGGAGAAGAGCGGTATGCACAGTGTTGAATCTCGTCGAAGTTCTCTCTCCTCAAGCCGCCATCTCGAGCAATCCAGGTATGGTTTTGATCCTTTTAAGGAGTATAACAATCCTCTAGAAGCTTGTAGCTCGATTCTTGTTGTGTGTGATAAATTTTGGATTAGAAATTTTAGAGTTTTTAGCCCCAAATCGAGATTGATGTGTTCTTATTAAATTGAGCTTAATGGTGTTCATGAAAGATATTCAGAGTGACATGAGGATCATTCTGGGAAATTTTGAAAGGTTTCTGGGTTGGCCGGTCGGCCGCCACTTGTGGCGGAGCTGGCAGCGACTTTGTCGATTAGGGTAGATAGGGGTTAATTCTCAGATTTTTACAGCGATAGATCTAGTATTTTACCATTTACCGTGGGTGTGAAATGCCGGAACTGCCCCTGATAGTTCTGGATAATTACAGGGATGTCATTGAGGCTGAAATCTCATAAATATCCCTAGCTGGTTGTATAATTACAGAAATGCCCCGGGTAGTTAGGTCTAATTACAGGAATGCCACTAAGACTGAAATTTCAGAAATGCCACTAAGACTGAAATTTCAGAAATGCCCCTTGCTGCTTTGAATAATTACAAGAGTACCATTAATGTTAATTTTACCTATATGCCCTTGGTGGATCTTTATAATTACATGGTTGCCCTTATACCTATTTATTTACGTGATTAAAATGTGGTTGAATGTTTGGGATAATCCTGATAGATAGTTGATTTGTGGATACCTCAGCGGAGAGGTTAAACTCCGGATTTGCAATAGGTGTATGCTATCCATAATAGTTTATCGAACGATAAATAGAAAAGCGGGATTCGCCCGATTAGGACGTTATTTAAAGTAAGAACTACGTGTGGCTTGATCCCTCTTCAAAGGGTACGTAGGCAGCCTAACCAGGATTCGGGTGCAGTCACAATTAACATCTAGACCCTAGGTCATCTGAAATAGTTCGTATTGATATCCAACTCAGTTATCAAGATAATCTCAGGTATAGTAAGGTCTATTCCGGTATCGTTTGGATTGCTTGAAAATGGTTTGAAGAATGGATTATCCCTTCTTAAGGGGGATAATAAGAAAATCTCTCTTAGGATGGGTCCCGCATGTTCTATCTCGAGTTTAGGGAGGTAAACTCGGGTTGGGGCGTGACACGTTGCTGCCTCTAGTGACTAGGCTTTAGATCGTCTTTCCAGCACAAAAGGAGGGCTTCCTCCTTATGTTAACATGTCCTCGGTCGATGAGGACTCTCGGGTGGGGAGGTCGTCAAGTTTGTGTGCCGAAAGTATAGTCCGTCTGGGAGTAAGGCATGGTCGTGAGTCCCTAAGTCCTCATGCGTGAGTTCGTAGGACGAATGTGGTGTTGTTATGGCAAGTGAGAGTCGAAGAGTGTCGCTTTCATGTGTGTTTTGGGGGCATGTCGCGTGGGTAGCGAGAGTATCAAGTGGTTAGCGAGTGTCGACATGTTTGTATGTCGTAGCGCGTTATGGGCTATTTTGTTGTATGCTTACGAGAAGAACTATTCCAGCATCAACAAGTTAGGATCCATCCCGCTCCTTTTTTTTGTTAAGGTGGGTGTCCCGTGACGGGGGCAGCTGGAGTGTAATGGCAATGTGCCACTATCGGGTTGTACCGATTTGGGCTTGGATGCACGCTCGTGTGTCTCTATGTTATATGTAGCGGGATCTCAATACCGGCACTAGTCCATATGTCTCGTTCCTTCATAGGTGGCTAGCTTATGAAGGCCATGTGGTCATTTATGGGACACATGACACAGGTAACGGTCCACTATGCGCAGTAAAGGAGCATTTATTGCGCACTTTTAATGCGTGTGCCCCCCATTAAGTGGGTTAACGTGTGTATTAAGTTGGGTCGACGTAGAAATAATCCGACCGATGAGTCGATTTGGATTCAATGGCGGATATGAATTCACCCGTTTATAAATAAGTGGGTACGAAGATAGAGGTGGGAACTGAAAAGTTGGTTGCTTTTGAAAAATTTCAAAGAGAAAGAGAGAGACAGAGAGTGTTCGAAGAGCATTGAAGCTAAACTCAAGTGAAGTAAATAAAATCAGAGCAAGTTGAATCTGGGAATCATCCAATCATCCTTGGAATCTGCGTAGTGTGGAGGCTCACTATTTGCAACTAGCATTATCATCTCTCAACATCGGCCTCAATCCAAAAGGTATGATTATTCACCCCACTTTTGGATTCATTCTTGTTGTTCGATTGAATATGGATTTGTAATGGGTTTAGGTAATATTGCATATTGTTGGTTTTGTTTTTTTATGAATTTGGGTAGGTGGCGAGTTCTTTGCTTTTAGAGGTTTAGGTTTTGGGGTAGCGAGAGTTTGACTCTATTTTACGTGTAGATGTCAGGTTCGGCGCTAGTGTCTAGTAGTGATGTGATTGAGATATCCAGTACGGATTCCAACACCTTGCGTCGGAGAGAAGAGGAATTGGAGGGGATGCTCGCTTTGATAGGAGTTGGGAATAGGCTCCCAGCTGAGGACGTGAGTTCTCACGTGTCCTCTACTATCCCACTATTGCATAAAATAAAGGTCGTGATGGCAAGGTCTCGGCAAGTAGCGATGACATTCGACCCACCTGGAGAGAGTTTGACATCACGGGAGCTTGCTGTGCTAAGGACCAACTGGCACATACCAGAGGAAGTATTGTTACGACCGTTGAGGGATGTAGACTTCCTGAATCTGCCCGCGAGTTATACGTTGGTTTACGAATACTAACTACGTTACGGGTTGTCATTCCTGCTACCTCCCTATGTGCAATATATATTGTCATGTTTGTATATCGCCCCAGGGCAATGTATGCCAAACATGTTGTGGCAACTATTGGGTACTGGGGTCATATTCCGGTTATTAAGAGAGAGAGAGCCGAGGGTGCATAACCCTGAAGTCACGAGGGAAGTTTAGTGTGATGGTCGACGAGTTGCCGACACCGACCTTCGACAACTGCAGAAATAAGTGCTTCTTCGTGGGGGGGGAAGTGGCAAGATCTAAATGCACCATCATTTATCATTCCTGGTGCGTTTCAAGATAAAGGTACTAGCCCTTCCAAGTTCTCGGAGGTTGTCCTTTGTCTTTGTTGTGTTTTTTGTGCTGACTGTAATAACTTTGTGTAATTCCCCAAAGGCATAAGCTAACTGCTCTCATGAAGCATCGTATTGCCCGAGTGTTATGGGCATTTGAGTTTAGGAGTATATACAAGATTTTTCGGTTGGCCATATACAACCGTTTTAAATATGTCCGGCTACCGGGTGGGTAACTTTGTTCTGTTCGCCTTTATGTAAGCTCCTGATATCTCGCTACTCATATTTTGTTTGTTTTGCAGAAGTCATGCCATGAGAGGGAGGCACTCGTATGAAGAAGAGTCCTTATTACAGGGCCTAGGGCTGCCATTTGGTTTGGTAAATACCAAACCGACCGAAAACTGACCGAATATTTTTGATTTAATAAACCGAAACTTGGTAATCGAAATTGAAATAACCGATCCGAAAAATACTAAAAAAGTTGGTTTGGTTTTTGGTAAATACCGAATTTACCGAAATGTTAGTTATTTAAACACTTATATTTACAAATAAGGTTAACAACTTTGATCTGAGCACACACATTACCTAAAATATGTAATTTTTCTACCTTTGTCGTATTTCACTATACTGATCATATATTATTTCACATGAGTATCAAAAATTTTGCTTCCTCCATACAATTGTTGACAAAGATCTACACTTGCAAATAACCTATTAAACAAGTTATACCACATTAGTAGGCATGTTATGGTTTCTAACACTGAAATTTATAAAATCAAAATTTGTCCTTTCGATTTGGTCGACTATGGAACAAATTTCACCTATTTTCGACAATATTTAGAACTTGATCAATGCGCCAACCTTAATATGATATCACTTATTACACTAAAACGCCATTATTTAGCCCTTTATGTCTTATTTTGATCGATAGTTCCGCTCATAGCATCTCGTGTGAATGAGAAGTAATGCTTCGGTGTAAAAATATTAGAAAATTTACATCCAAATGATATGGCTCCTCATGGGGAATCATAAGAATAAATAATGTTGACTGATTTGATTAAGTCCCAAACGCTACAGGCAATATGTGATTTTTCTACCATAGTTATTTTTCATCATATTGATCATATCCTATTTAATAATATTTTCAAAAATTTTGTATACTCTATACGGTTGATTCACAAAGATGTACACTTGTATATAATTATCCTACTAAACAAGTTACACCATATTAGTAGGCACGTTATAGTGTCAATGACTATTTTCAAAAAAAATTGCTTACTCTATTGTTTCGTTATATTCAAAAAATATATTTGTTATAAAGTTTGGTAATATCGAAAACCAAAATACTGAATTTGGTAAGATTTATCTCATACCGAAAAAGTTAGTTGGTTTTTTGTAGTCATATTTCATTACCGAAAGCTTCAGTTTTGAAGTTGGTAACACCCATTACCTATTCAAACTGACCGAATGGCAGGCCTAACAGGGCCACAAACGACGACGTCTAGGACAGTCTACAGGTTGAGGTAGACTACGCGAGGGAACACGACATTGATTTCGAGACGGGCATCGAGCTAGAAGAGGAGCTGGATGATTTCACCAAGTTCAAGCTCAGAGATGTTGATTATCTTAGTTTGCCTACTCTAGTGGCGACTTTATTAGGTCTCGAGACCCCGGATGGAGAGGAGCTGGAAGACGAGGGTACCCGATCAGGGTCATGGAAGAGGACCGAGGTAAGCCTGAGGTCTCACAAGGGCACCCAACGTCGGGGGGATGTGACTAAGGTGTGGACACCCAACAGGAGCCTGTGATCGAACAGGTTGACGACTCCTCTATCAAGACCGAGACAGGAGCTGTAAGATCCCAGAAGTGAAAGCGCAAAGAGCCCACCTGAGAAGGCATGCTCAAGAAGGGGAGGGAGGCTCACTCCGGGGGCTTGGGGAGTCTAGCCAAGATCACTCAAGCTCTAGAAGGCACTGACATTGTGCAATCATACTTGGCACATATGGTGTACATGTGTCACCGATCCCGAGACATCGCTACACTGAACCAAGTATTAAGTTGTAACAAGAGGGGCAATCGACAATAAGAAAACGAGAGGTGATAGAGGAGCGACATGAGCTAGTGTCGAGAGAGATTGTTAATCGATCTTAGCCAAGGAGCTAGACAATATCCTTGGAAAAGCTTACCAGAGGGTCATGATTGTCATAAAGCTTTAATTGGCTATATCTCGAAGCATAGCATAGCTCTGTCGTGTGGTCATTATCATCATGATATGCACAATACTTGTTGTTTGTGGCTCGGCGAGGCTTCTTAGGGAGCTTGCTCTTAGACGGAGGGGGAATAAGGTCCTTGTGCCTAGTTCATATGTCCTCATATGAGGTGGTAAGACCTGTATGAAATCTCATAGGTGGGGTCGGCGTTACGAGTACCGTAAGGATTCCCGCGACCTCATTCATTGTTATGGCAGCCACGTCTCTTGTTATTGGTACGAGGAGGAGTAAGTGACGCTGGGTGTCGGTACTTGAATGAGAGAAATCTTGGTTAGCCAAAATAGTTGATGTTGAGCAGGGGCTGGTAGAGCTAGTCCTGACATCTGGGGATCCACCAAAGGTGGCATATTCAGCCATTGCCCACCGGATGACCAAATCAATTAAAACATCATAAGAAGCGGGATGATTTCTATTTATTTCCAACAAGAAATTTTTTGGCAGAAGTGTTTGGTAGAAGACTTGCTCGGTAACACGCGGCTCCAAGTTATGGCACCGAGCTGTGACAAATTGTCACCTAGAGAGTAAGCTATGTAGGTCTTCCCCCTCGCGCTATTTGATCTTGAACAAGACATCGACACTTCGGTAAATGCTAGCATGAAGGATGAAGCGATTGAGGAAGCATTCCGAAAGCTGCTTAAAACTGTCGATAGAGTTTGTTGGAAGGTTAAGGAACAAGCTAAGAGCATCATCTAATGTTTTTTTTTTGAAAAGCATGGCAAGCTATAAAATTTATATATTGGGTGGAGGCACAGAGGGAAATGAATGTCTCTAGATGGAGATACGGGTCCCTGGTACCCCTATATTTTTTTCATCTTAAGTAGCTTTGACTCAGGAGGTCGCTTCTCGAGCTGGATCAGCAACGTGAATAGAGACTAGTATCCATATTTTGAAAATAAGGGACGCTGAGCATTGCGACTCTTGACACCGTCAACCTGGGAGACCAATTGGTTGACGGTATTACTAAGTTGAAGGAGGAGGCGGGTCTGCACATCAAGGGAGGAGTTGGATATGGTCAAGGGAATGGAGGTGTCGGGTCCAGCGTTTGGCTGAGAGGGACCAGCTTGCTCTGAGTCAGGGTTAGGTTAAATTTCCTAGACGGGCTTTGGAACGGGTTGTTAGAATGGAGGGTTGATGAGATGACCAATATAGATTATCTGACGGGAGTTTCCCATAAGAGCAGAGTGGCTATGAGCATGGCGAGGATGAAGAGAATTAACCCCGAGGTCAGGTGTTCCGACAGCTCGCATGGTGAGCTCTATGGTCTCATTATAAGAATTTCTATGTTCGAGCGTAGCTCGTAGTAATAACTGCTCTTTCTCGAGTTTCGCTATCCGGACACGGTAAGCCTCGGCCTCGGCGCGTTCCTTGTTAGCTTGCTCTCAAAACTGATGGAAATCTCTTTTTAAAATCTCTAGAGGCGCAACGAGATCTGTATGAGAAATAGAGGCTGTGACCGTCGTTGACGCATTGAGGTTATCCTCTTGATCAAAGAAAGCTTGCACGATCTGGGGCTCTAGATCACTAGGGTTATCTAGGATCTCGACCATGGTAAGTGTTTAGAATTGTGGTGGGAGTAGGGCTGGTGGGATGGTAGGAAAAAAAAAGAGGAAAGGGGCCCTTTCTTCTAGCGCGAACTGTTACTCCTGTTTTGAGAGCTCGGGACGAAGGAATATCACTGGTCTTGCTATCTAAGGCCTTACACAAGTAACAACAATCTTAGGAGTCAAAACCAAGGTGGGCCCAGTCTTTGACTCTCTAATGTTTAAGTTAGTGTTGTTGTGGGTAAGTGACTTGGCAAAGTTTTGGCTAGAAGAACCTTACATTTTCAGAAAACCTTTGTGACTTATATAGATGCGCATTGAGAACTGTGCAATCCTCTCCTGATGTGGGACTGGATGCGAGGCCTTTCCTAGCACCTATATATGAAAGGCTAGAGGGCGTCTTAGGGAGGGTTAGCTTGGCATGTTTGGCTCCGATCTTAGTGGTCCGCACACCTGGGTTGCCGCTGGAGGCGGTAGGTGGGACGCTGCGGCCTCCAGTGACTGTGCTTTAGACCGTCTTTCTGACACAAGAGGAGGGCTTCCTCCTTATGTTAACAACTACCGATGTTATTTTCACCCAAATTTGATGCATAATCATGCATCCTATTATTGAAAGAAATCTTACCCTGTTCGGAAACAGAATATGCAACTGGAATTCATAAATTATAATGGGCCCAACTCACCAACCAATATATGTAAGAGGGCATTGGATGCAATTCATGCAAACTTGGGTTGGTCAATTTCAAACTTGCGAATAAGCTGATAAATGAATTACTCGTGTGAAGGTAGATTTTTAATACCGTGGTTAGGGAAATCAAACTTGTTAGCCTCAAGTTTTGACTGAACAGACAATCTCACTGAGTGTCTGGTAAAAAGAAATTCTTAATTTCCAGGATCTATGATGCTTTAAGAGGTTTATCATAAACAAAGCTCATTTGACAAAGCTCATTTGACAAAGCTAATTAAGAGGACTTTGCAACAAGCTCCAACAAAATATTAACTCATAAGAAAATTGAATAATGTCAAAATCTGTATTTCTAATTGCCTACTGCATGCACCATCAATTTAACAAAGAAGAAAGCTACCTATTAAGCACATACAAACTCCCTGCCACTTGAAATCATTTAGTCTGCATAGAAAGACTACTTACTATCTCTAATTCCACACTACATCAGAAGTAATCAAATATTCACCTGATATGCACAAGTCTACAAAATTTGGAATGGCTTCTAGAAAGTACATACTAAGTAATTCTATATAAAGTTTAAGATGTATATATGAAGTGTTTACATTATAAGGCCAATTGTAACTATGTAGCTGGAGTGAGGCGGCCTATTTGGATTGTAAAGTTATCTACATTATCTGTGTTCCACCAAAGCTTTTTCTGAGCAGCTGCATTCGTACCACTTGCTCCGCCATCACTACCCCTTCTTTCCGATTGAACTTCCTGCGCATCTTCTAAACCAGGGGTCTCTGTTAAACATTGCTCCCAAAACACGTCATTTGCTGCAGCAGGCTCAGCGGCTGCCATTTCTACTACCCTTTCCCTTGGAGCGTCAACTGCAGGTACACTATCAGGCTTAGAGTTCATATCAAGTCCTGAAGATTTAGGCCTGAAGTCGCCAGATTGATACATTGATGAGATAGCAAGGATGTCAAAAAGATTTGCTGACCCAGCCACCTCTGGGGATGAATGAACATTCATTGAAGTCGGCGAAGATAAGTTTGATATAGGTGAGCACGGCCTGCTATTCATGCCAAGGTCTTGTATTTCTGAAACAAGGATGGGAGAGGCCTCAGACATAGGGCCGATATCATTTACTTCTTCAGGCATAGCTTCACCAATCGCACGTATAAAATCTTCCCAAAAGTTCAAGGAAGACTCCATTTTCTCAAGCCGCTCTGACTTTGATGTGGAAGTTGAAACTGAATCTAGGTTATCTTTCTGTGAATTCAAATTCACACCTTCCATACTGAAGTCGTCAGGAAATAGGTTAGGTTTCAACAGTCTTCTCTTTTTGTTATGATTTTCCGATTGTTGCATAAGTAAAGAGGCAAACCCTGGCTTCTGCAATACTTGAGCTAGGAAGGTCGTATATTGCCTCTGCCGAAGCTCCATCTTTTGCAATTGTTCATTTAACAATTTCATCTGAAATTCAAACTCTTGATTCTCCCTTTGATGTCTTTGTAGCTCTAGCTCAAGCATGTTCTTATCATATTTCAGTCTATTGATTTTCTTTTCATACTCTTCCCTTTCTGTCTCGCTTAAAGGAACTGAAGAGTACTCATGATTCTGCATGGAATGACTATGAATTGGCTTGCGGCGGTGAATATTCTTTAGTAGATGCCTTCTTCCTCTCAAGAATTCCTCATTTGCAAACTCCCACTGCTCAGGATCAACCTTCCTAAACCCCTGCTCATGAAGAACACCAACATTTAATAATTAGGGACCATAAGCGGAAACATTAATAACTCAAAAGGAAGAAACATACGGATGGTAGTTTCATTCTAAGAAAATACAATAATCAAGCACACACAACAGAACTAATATAAATTATTTTAAGCTTCCAAATCTCCTCACCTTTCTAGTGAGTACTAGTATGCCAATTGCTAATGTACCTATTGAATTCAAGTACTTCAAGCTGTAAAAATATCCTTATTTTAAGCTTTCAAATAACCTCATTGATCAAATATCAGACCATGTTATTTGCACAGGCGACATTAACCTTAACAGAAGCATCCTAGTAACTATCATAGTGGATCCATGCAACACCAAATGCAAAACCATCTCTTGTAATTTCCAATCAGACGAAGTATTTCTTGCTTTTCTCCAAATTTTCATCCTTCATTTTGCTGTTCCAGACCCCAGGCTTACCAATATTGTATTGGCTTAGGGTGGAAAGAAAGAGCATCGATGACCAGTAGCTACTGGCACTCCAAAGTACAGGCCATATTCCAGTCCACTTACCGAATAATTTGGCACTTTAAATTCCAACTCCATTAAGTTTTCAGAACCACCTCTTTATCAAGATTAAATGCATCAGAAATACACTACCAGATACCTAAACAAGATTAAGCAACTTTTAGGAAAAAGAAATCAAATAGGGGATACTTCAACTGTTAAGCAAAACTGACTGCAAAACCTAATCCAGTGTAAACAGTGTGGAGTCCGTTATCCAATTCTTAAAAAATATTTATCTGGCCCTTTCTAGCAATAAGGCAGTTTACTCATCTAAAACAATATTAGATTCTTCCCTAAGAAGAGTGGATTAATACAACAACAGAACAGAAAACAGGAGGAATCAAGAAGAAGGAAATTTTAGGATCTAAAAGACAAGGTTGTGATAAAAAGATTATGTTTTCACCTACTTAGGTAGTACAGTCAGAAATAGCTCAAATCAGATGATTGAATTGTGAATCAAGAAGATGCTTAGTTGGAAGTATAAAGCATGAAAAGGCACAAACATCAGAGGCGAAGTAACATAGTACAGAATAACTGTAAACATTCTAATCTTTTATAAGTCTATATTGCCATTAAGCTATCATTCATTTGATCTCCATGGATGACATTAAAATTTGACACAAACAAATATCAAAATGGATGATCTGCAAACGAAATTAAGAAACTAAATTGCAGAGAAATGAATAGCTTCACATGTAGACTTACATATGTATTAAGCTGCCTGACAAAACTCGAAAAATTGTTGTGCTTGAAGTACATGGGAAGCAAATCCTTGGCAAACTCTGTGGGATCCCAAACTACAAAACTACCACCAGTTTCACTCCAAGACACCACATGGTTGGTTGAAGGATCATCCACCAAGTCATATGTTTTCGAAAGAAAAGGAGCCGATGCATTCGAACCATGCACACCCTGAGACCCATCCATTGCTTGGAACCACAAGTCAATCAGGCTTTTGCAAGGAGATCAAAGATCAATAACCCAGAAAAACCTCTCAAATTCAATCAAGCTCAAGGTAATCAAAAACACAAGATTTTCAAGACCCAGAAACCTTGGATCAAAAGTAACTCAAATTGAATCAACTAACAACAAGTCAACTCTATGAGCAATCAACCAAAGCTGGGTTTTGTTTTGGATTTAAAAGCCAACACAATCTTAGCCAAGTACACAACTTATCTCCAAAATCAAAATTGGGATTGCCTCAAACAAAACCAACAACCAAGGAAACAAAGAAAAGGAAAGATTATAAACTAATCCAAACAAGTGGGTGGTGAGAGATGAATGAAATAAGCAAACAATGGAAAAGAACAGACTGTGAAACGAGAAAGGAACTTTGGTTCGTGAAGAAGTTTGACTTTCTGACCAATCCAAACGGAGAGAAAGCAGACAGAGAGCGTTTGATTTGTTAAAGCATTGCGTTTGAAAAAATGGAGTCATGCAGAAGGAGAGCATCGGGTGGGGGCTTTATTTAAATGTAAAGGCATCGTCTCTCGCTTTGTTTGGTTTGAAAGTCTTCTCACGCACATAGACTTGGAAGTTGAATCGTCAGCGAAAATGTAAAGAGACAAAACTGGTTTAGTATTATTTCCTATATAACAATTTTGATAGAGTGAGTGTCTTTAATGTATCATGTATTTAAATTAACCTAAATAAACGGTTATATTTTATTTATGACATTATATATATATATTAAATAAAAATTAGGTATAATTATTAACCGTTGATATTTTTTAATAAATGTTTGGTTCACTTATATCTTAGTACATACAAGAATTTTCATGTTGAAACAAGCGGACACTATTCTTAAGAAGTTATTTTTTAGCTCGGCTTCAGAAAAGTCACGATATTTAAAAAGTCTATTTACCCTCAGTTTCAACCATAACGATAAAAGAGTTGAGGGGCTGCTTTACTCTCTCGATCTCATCCGTCTATCGCCTTAGAACCAAGATCGTCTCTCTCTCCAAGCATCTAGAAAGAAAGGGAAAAAACCCCTATTCGATCACCTTTCACCGATCACCTTTTCCCAGTTTCTTGGCATCCATGATCAGGGTTTTACTGTTATGTTGAAATCTTTCCCCTATGATCAAGTTTTGAAGGTATGCTTTCAAACTCATCAGATTTTTCTAGATTGCTTTAAATTTTCTGTCGTTTTTGATTGGTTTATTTCTATGATAAGAAATTCTCCTAGTGGGCCAAGGAGACAGCCTTCGTGGGCCGGGCTTCAGACCCATTAATGGTTAGGATTAATTATGTTAAGTTGTATTAATTAAGTTAGATAAATTGAGTTTCGGTTGTTACTGTTAGTCGCTGGATTTCGACCACATGTTTCAATCCTGACAAATCACTACCGGAATCAGTAGTTTGGCCGACGAAAAATTTTCGTCGGCCTGTTAGCCTAATTCGTCGGCTAAGATGTCGTCGGTAAAGACTCGTCGGCTATGACTTTAGCCGACGAAATAAAAGTCGTCGTCGGCTTTAGTGTCACACTTAGCCGACGACATATTTTTCAATTATTCGACAGCTAAAGTAAGACTTTGGCCGACAAAATACATTGTCGTCGGTCTTAACCTAAGACTTTGGCCGACGAACTATAAATATTTGGTCGGCCAATTTAAAACACTTTACCCGACGAAATGTACTATAAATAGTCGGCTAAATATTTTAAAAAATTAAAAATTAAAATAATATAGCCGACGAAATATAGTACATTTCGTCGAGTTAAATATAACTATAGCCCATGAAATTTACCATATTTCGTCGGCTAAACGTTAATAAAAAATAATAAAAAATACTATAGCCGACGAATTATGTTAAATTTCGTCGGCTATAGTACTTTTTATACTAAAAAATCTACAAAATTTCTAAATTACAATCCAAATTTCTAAATTACAATCCAAGCAAGCTGCAAATTACACAAACAATTTCATATAACCAACAACATACACCATCAAAAGTAGTCTAAACGTTTTGCATTAAATTATTAATATATAAATTGTTCATAAACCTATAAAACTAAATAAAATCTATATCATCTAAATCTATATCCGCTCCAGGAGGAGGTTGCAGTTGAGGAGGTTGCGGCGGTTGAGGTAAGGGAATAGGCATAGGCATGGGCGGAGGCGGAAGTCTCTGAAGCTGGGCAGCTGAAAAATCTTGCAAGTATTGGAACATCTGCTGCTGCTGTGCCTGGTTGGTGGCATATACTGCCGCATTGACTCTTGTAAAGCGGTAGTATAGGCTGTCTGGGCGGCTTGCTGTTCCCGTAACATCTGAACTTCCGCCTCTAGCTAAGTCGTTCTGCTGCTGGTCGAGGCTGCCTTTTTTTGAAATCCGGAGTGGTCTTCAGTACCCCTTCTCCCTTCAATCCTAGACCCCCCCGGCAGTAGAAGTTATTTCCTCACGGTAGGAATGTTGTGCCTATGATCCTCGTCCCAACCCTGAGATCCGAAGTGTCGATCCGAGACATGGCTTCAGACATGTCTTCCTCTTACGTGTCTGGCCATGTCTCTCTCACTATAGTAGTCATCACCTTGTCACTAACCTGCCTCACCCTCGCCTAATTGGATAGGAAAAAATAATTAATTAACATTTTGAAATATATATATATATATATACATATAATTAAAAAAATTTTAAAACGTAAAACGACTTACAATATCCTCCTAGACGTCAGGATATGCCTTCTCGTACGTATAGACGTACCGATTGACTTCTAGATGTTCTCTGGCCGCCTCATCCATCAACGATACGAACGGTCTAGAACCGGCATGATGGTTCCTTGTGTTGGGTTGCCGGTTCTGAGCATTCACCCGGGAAACGGCCTATAAAGGAAAAAAAATTAGTAAAATATTTTAAAACGTACTAATTAATAACAATATAAGAAATTATTATTTTTTATTACCTGTTTATGAGGGTTGTTGAATTCAGATATCAGAAGCCAACGCCACTCATATTCCCTGAACTGGAACTCAAGGGGGTACCAAAACGTTCATTCCCATGCGTAGTCCAGTGGGTCCGTAACTCGTTCTTTCACTCCTTGTACCTACAGATAGGACAAAAAAATTATAAATATTAATAATTACACATAATTTTGTTTTTTCATTAACTTTCCAACGTACCTTCCCCCATGCACAACGTCCGCCTAGGTGTTCCTCAGGTGCTGAGGAACATCAAACCACACCTGCATTAAAACGTTTATTAGTTTAGTTTTTCATAAATCCACAATGTAATAAATAATGTTAATTTCAAATTTTTTATACTTACCGACATTGCGTTGTGGACCATGTCCTTAACCTCTTATGGGACCTCGCCCCAGTCTGACCATAACATAGAGACTCTATCCCTAATGAGCGCTCCCACGCGGCCGGAGTACATCCTCGTCTTCCCGCCCGATACTACGTTCCCATCCCCGTCAGTATCGATGACGATCTTTCCCGAGATACTCACTGTCTTCTCGAGAGCCTTCCTTATGACGGAACCTCTCTTTTTCCTTGTCGGCTTGGCTCCGACGGTGCCTATCATAAATTGATTATTAATAGATTATTCTTATTATGACATTATAAGAAAACAAATTATTTATATATCATTACCTGAGGGTGTTGGGGCGGACGCGACGAATTCTGACTTTGTCGTCGATGATGATACCCTCGCAGAAATTAAAACCGTACCAAAACGCATGAACAGGTGCGCCGCTAATGGGGTCACCTCCAAGTTCAGCACTGTTCCCACCACACTGTCACACATTCTTTTCTATGTGCATCACATCTAGGTAGTGCCTGATCAACAACTTACTCCAGTATGGGAGTTCCCAGAATATGCTCTTATATGTCCAAAAGGTATTGCCGCCACAATATTGGGATGATTGCTGAGCTGCCCAAAATCATACTCATTAAGCACTGCTAAAATTTCTTCCCCCGTCCATCTTCTAGGAGGCATACCGTTTTCTATAGTCTCATCAAATACCTTGTTATCGAACCGCCATTCGTGATCATACGGAAGGAGAGTACGGTGACCCAATCTGTATATCTTGTTGCAATGACTACTGCTTCCCTCATTGCTAAGGCACTCTGGACAAGCCTTGTATCCCCTAACAACGTTGCCCAATAACATCCCACGGGCAGGAAAATCACTAATGGTGCCAACAACCATGACATGCATCTGGATCATCTCGTGCATGAACTTATCATAAATGCGATGACCAACGTCCCAAAAAAACTTAAGCTCTTCAATCAAGGGTCTCAAATACACATCGAGACACTTCTCTGGATAATCGGGTCCCGGAATCAACAAACTCAACATATTGTATTCCTTCTTCATGCATATCCATGGAGGAAGGTTGTATGGTATCAAAATCACCGGTCATACACTGTATTGAAGACTCATGTTGCCAAAAGGATTGAACCCGTCGGATGAGAGCCCGAGCCTCACATTTCGGACCTCTGACGCAAAATGAGAAAACTCATGGTCTATATGCTTCCAAGCCTCCCCGTCAGCAGGGTGTATAAGGGTATCTTCGCCATGCAATTCCCTATCAGTGTGCCATCTCATAGCTTTGGCCATGTGTGATGACATGTACAACCGTTCCAGCATGTCCCTCAACGGGAAATACCGAAGTACCTTCACAGGTTTCCTATTGCCTGCAGGAGTCAGCTTATACCTGTCACTCTGACATACTGGACATGCGTCAATGTCACCAAGGTCATTCCCTTCTGGATCTTTACCCCAGAAGAGAACACAATCATATCTACATGCATGGATCTTGATGTAGGAAAGCCCAAGATATTTCAGGATACATCGGACTTTATGATGAGTGGTAGGAAGACGATGACCGTGGGGCAGCATCGAAGCAGTGTACTGTAGGTAGTCATCAACAGCCTTCACAGTCGATTTTGTCTCAACTTTAATCTTCATAACGTCCATCACACTTTCAAGAACCGTCTTCTGACAACCGGGGTACACAGGGGTCTGTTGGAAAGCAAGTAGTTTGTTGTACCTGTCAATACCAAGAGTGTTGACAACTCTAGGGAAGGGCTGCACCGGCTCAAGCATATACGGTCCTTCAGAGCATACACCGCTTTCATAAGGAAACATATCGTTGATGAAGGCCGTTGTTGGATCGTTGGATGTACTGCCTGTCTCAGAAAATTACCCATAATCATGCGGACCCCCTGATAATGTTTCACCGTGATATATCCAACATGTGTACTTCTCCCAAAACCCATTACTCTTAAGGTGCTGCCAAACCTTGTCAATTGCAAATCGATGCATATTGCTACGACACTGACATTTAGTACACGGGCAATAGAAAATTGTATTCCCTTTAGCATTATCCATCGCATATTGAATAAAACTATTAACTCCTTTACCATATCTTTTGTCCCATTTTGGAAGCGAAATCCAACTCTTATCCATATCTTGAGAAGATAACATAATATATATGTATAAACTCTAATTAATTAATTAATTAAATTTACAAATCATTTAGTATTCTATCTACAGTTAACGTACAATTAATTAATATATAACAAATTAATAATTAACACACATATATATATATGCATATATATATATATATATATATACTAATTACTAATTATATAACAATATTATATATATATATATATATATCAATTAACATCAATCATAATCAAAATATTACTTAATTCATACTATATATATGCATGAACACAATATTATAATCAAATATATATATATATATATATCATAGTATTGTACTACTTAATATATATATATATATATAACAACTTCATATATATTATCACATTAAAATTGATCAACTCATCAATCACACTCAAAATCCAATAATTCAACTCAAAATCAATATATATATATATATAACTTAAATAAAACTCTTAAATCAACCCAAAAACAAGATATATACACATATACGTACCTATATATAGCGCCACAAACTAATTTTTGACAGATGTCGACGACACCCAACAATTTCGCCAACCCCTAAACTTTTTCTCCCGTTTTTTTTTCACATGAGCTGCTGTCTAGATCTGGAAATATAAAGACTTTTAGCCGACGAAATTATATATGTCGTCGGCTAAACTTTAAAAATTTCGTCGGCTATAGTTTACAGATTATAGCCGACGAAAAAATTATTTTAGCCGACCAAAACATTTCGTCGGCTAAAAATCCACTTTAGCCGACGAAAAATTAACTTAGCCGACGACGGCCTGTTATTTTTTTTCGTCGGCTATAATAGTTATTCTGGTAGTGAATTGTTGTAAGATTAAATGGGGCCCTAGGGTTACGGTGTGGCCATGATGAATGAATTTTATGATTTCCCTTTCTTAGTTGTAGCTTAGCTCTCTTCCTCTATCTCATACTCCCTCTCGGTCCATTGATAAGACTTGTTCTTATCAGTGTTATCAGAGCACTGATCCACAAGGGTCGTGGTCAGAAGCAAAGCTCTTAACACTGAGACAATAGGCGCCCTACAGGCGTGTCAATGTCTATCTCTGAGCTGTCACCGGTGGAGTATGCCTTTAGGTCCTCAAATCTGAAACCACCGCCTAGATTATGGTGTTAAGCGACTCAGTGTCCAGCATCGTGAAGACGTGGCCACTCTCAAAGCTGATATGATGGCTCAGTTCAAAGTTTTAATGGATCGAGATGCACCAAGGGACAATACAGCCCTGCGTTTTGGTTCTCTACCACCCACGAGCCCCCAAGCACAGCATCCTGGAAGGACCACACCGTCTTCTATAGATGGCGTTTCTATGGTGTTAACCACAGCTAACTCTGTACACAGTTTCTCTAAGAATGAGGACCAGGTCCTATTGGGTTTTGTGAATGAAAGCGAGGCTCACCCCGATAGGTCCCTCTCAACCAGGGTTGCAATCATCGAGTGCTAGAACGTTAGGGCCATACCCTCACGAGAGTGGCTAAACTAGTTCCATGAGGGCCTTAAACTTCGACAAACAACCGGTGACACAACATTATCAACACTGATGGTGCGAATCATTCCATGAACCAGGGGTTAGTTAAACCCCTAAGGTGCCCAAAATTATACACAGGGTTCTATAGGAGTGGGCAAAAATTCGGTTTTCAACTGAAAACCGAAAAACCATAAGAAAAAACAGACCGCATAACTAATCCATTTAAAACGGGTCAAAAAATAGCTTAAACCGATCCGATCTGATCCGGTTTGAACCATGTTGGTTTCGGTTTATCCTAAAAATCGGTCTGAATAACCATGTTGGCTAAACTATAAATTGAACAAAAGTTATTGATTTTACATATATTATTACAGGTTGTGGTAAAATATGTAGTCATAGTAGTAACTAGTTGATTAATTAAAAAATATATATAAAAATTTATCACTCTGACAACATACTTGTTGTCATATTTGTTGAAGTCGTTCATAATTTCTATTTTAGAATAACTGAGCTAATTACTAAAAATAAAACAGAAGTTACCGTTTTTACCTCAATTTTTTTGAATTGCGATAAAATAAGTGATCATTTTAGTAACGAAATGACTAATGATAAAATATAAAGATTTATCACTCTGATAACAAATTTGTTATCATACTTGTGAATTGTCCATACATTAGTACATAGGTTGTAGTAGAGTAATTACTATAATTAGAACAAATATTATCTATTTTTATACTAATTGTTGTGTTTGTCATAAAATGCATTTAAGAAAAATAATAATTGATTAAGGAAACTACTAACAATATGATTAATTTGTATATAACTAAATAATTCCTCAAAAGCCTAGGTTAGAAAGTTTATGATTTTGATATGGAAATAATGAAATTGTCAACCATACATTGATAATTAACCATTAATTAGAGATATTAATTCGTGATTGACAAAATTAATTAGTAAGAAAATTTATATAACTAATAGTAATTAGGTGATCTATATGGATTTTTTTTCAAAAGTTATCTTTAAAAGGGAAATAATGTATTGATGAATTATCAATTGATAATCAAATATTAATTAGTTTTAATGATTATTAAACTAAAGGATGTGCTTAGGTTAGAAGGTTATGATTTTATCAACATATATATAATTGTCCATTGATAATTATGTTAAATATTTAGAATCGTTTGATATATTATTAATCCAAAGGTCTAAAATATTCATTAAAATAAAGGTATAACAAACATTCGAGTACAGTAGAAAATTCATAAATATATATATATATATATATATATATATATATATAATTTCAGTTTACCTACCTGAAGTGTGTGACTAACAACATTTCACTCCCTATATTTTTAATTTGAATGTTTACCTCCCTAAAGTTTTCAATTTTCATCAATCATACTCAATTGTTGAAATTTCAACACATTGGAGATTAACATCCAATTTTGAGATCATTTGGATACCGAATTAGATTAAATAAATTAGCATAAAAAAATCTGTCAAAATGAACATGTTCGTGTAAATCGCGATTACAGAAGCTCAAATATTTTCTAAATTGGATGAAACTTGGCATGAGTGATCTACACTATGCTCTAGACACTGAGCGGTGGATATGCTAAAATGTGACCTACAAGTTAGCCAAATAAGAAATCTCACACTTTAATTTCAGAGCGAGATCCCACTCTGAAATGAGACTATATATATAACAAACTAAACCATCTCTTTACTTATTTTTGGATAAAAACCATCTCCTTACAAGTAAATGGGAAAAGAACATTTAGCTTAGTTTCCCATTGATATCAAATATTGAAACTTCAAACCAGGATGGACACTTAAACAATAATATAGAGATACATTGATGGCAAGTTATTCTGGAAAAGACAAACGCAAATAAAACACTACCAGGATCAGCACTTTAGCCGACGAAAAAATTTGTCGGCTAAGACTCGTCGGCGATGACTTTGGCTGACAAAAGTATCAGTAGTCGTCATCTATAGTCTAATACTTTAGCCAACGAATTTTTTTTAATATTTTTCGTCAGCTAAAGTTTAAGACTAAAGTCGACGAAACATTGTTTCGTCGACCATAATGTGAAACTTTGGCCGACGAAACGTTTAATATATTCGTCGGCTAAAGTATTTAATAAAAATAAATAAAAAACAACTATAACCGACGAAAAATATTATAAATAAAAAATAATATAGCCGACGAATTATGCAATATTTCGTCGGCTAAATACTACTAAAGCAGACGAAGTAGGCCATATTTCGTCGGCTAAACCTTAAAAAACAATAAATAAAAAATACTATAGCCGATGAATTATAGCAAATTTTGTCGGCTATAAGTCCATTCCAACAAAAAAACCTCTGAAATTTCTAAATTACCATTCTAAGCAACCTGCAAATCACACCAAAATACCTTAAATTATAACCAACATCACCATCAATGGTGACAACACTATTTTCATTAAAATATTTATATAATTTTTTTATGAACGCATAAAACTATAAAAATTAATTAACTACACAAATCTATATCGTCTAAATTTATATACGCGTCAGGAGGAGGTTGATGCTGAGGAGATTGCAGCGACTGAGGTAGCGGTAAAGACGCAGGCATATGCGGAGCCAGAAGTCCCTGAAGCTGGGCTACTGAAAAGTCCTGTGAGTATTGAAACATCTGTTGTTGCGCCTCTTATTGGGTGACATATACTGCGATATTATACTTATGTAAGGCGGCAGTATACGCTATCTGGGCAGCGACATAGACGGCATGAGCGGCTTGCTCCTCTCGTAGACACTGAACTTATAATTATAGCTAAGTCGTTCTGCTGTTGGTCGAGTCTTCAGGACCCCCTCACCTGCCTTGCATTGACCCCGACAGTAGATGTCGTTTTCTCGCGGTGGGAAGGTTGTGCCCATAATCCTCACCTCAACCATCAGATCTGAAGTGTCGATCCGAGACATGGCTTTGGACAGCTCTTCCTCTTGCGTGCCAGGTCATGTCTCCCTCACTATAGCAGTAATCACCTCGTCACTAGTCGGCCTTACCTTCGCCTAATTGAATAGGAAAAAAATAATCAATTAATATTTTGACATATATATATATAAGTAAAAAATTGAAAACGTAAAATGACTTACAATATCCTCCTGGTCATCAGGATATGCCTACTCGTACGTATAGACGTACCGGTTCACTTCTAAATATTCCCTGGACGATGCGAACGGTCTAGAACCGGCATGATGGTTCCTTGTGTTGCGTTGCCGGTTTTGAGCGTTCGCCCAGGAAACGACATTCAAAGGAAAAATATATATTAGTAAAATATTTAAAAACTGTCTAATTAATAACAATTTAACCAATTAATTTTTTTAATTACCTGTTTATGAGGGTTGTTGAATTCTGATATCAGAAGCCAACGCCACTCATACTCCCTGAACTGGAACTCAACAGGGGTACCAAAACGTGCGTTCCCATGCGTAGTCCAGTGGGTCTACAACTCGTTTTTCCACTCCTTGTACCTACAGATATCACAAAAATATTAGAAATATTATTAATATCACATACAATATTAGAAATATTATTAATATCACATACAATATTGTTTTTTCATTAACTTTCCAACGTACCTTCCCCCATGCACAACGTCTGCCTAGGTGTTCCTCAGGTGTTGGAGAACGTCAAACCACACCTGCATTTAACCGTTTATTAGTTTAGTTTTTTCATAAATCAACAATATAATACATAATAATATTGAGGAATTTGGTAAACTTATCGACATCGCGTTGTGGACCATGTCCTTAACCTCCTACGGGACCTTGCCCCAGTCTAACCACAACATAGGGACTCTATCTCTAGTGAGCTCTCCCACGAGGCCGGAGTACATCTTCGTCTTCCCACCCGACACTATGTTGTCATCCCCGTTAGTATAATTGACGATCCATCTTAAGGTACTTACGGTCTTCTCAAAAGCCTTCACTGTGATGGGACCTCTCTTCTTCCTTATCATCTTGACTCCGACGGTGTCTATCACAAATTGATTATTAAAATTGGATAATATTTATTATGACAATATAAGAAAACAAATTATTTATATTTCATTACCAACGGGTGTTGCGGCGGACGCGACGAATTCCATCTTTGTCATCGATGATGATACCCTCGTAGAAATAAGATTCGTATTAAAAGACACGAACTGATATGCCGCTGATAGAGTCACCTGCGGCGGCAGTGGATAAATCGGCGCCCTTGAGTCATCGACTACAGGTAATTTCGGTATCAACAGCGGAAGGTAGAGAAGAGGCGGCGGCATCTGTACCTTTGATGACCCACCCTCCATAGCAGTAGAACCCGGAGTCGGTACCTGGTGTATCTCAGGCATACATGGTGCAGACACCTCCGTCTGGGTCGGAGGCCACAGCTGCCTCGAGAACTAAAGGGCACTTGGCTGCCTTGATAAATGGGCGACGCCATGCTGCCTCGATAAATAAGCGGCGCCTGGCTGCCTCAAGGAATGGGTGGCACCCAGCTACCTCGAGGAATGGGTGGCCCCAGGTTGTCTCTGCGTCGGCTCCAGAAGGGACGCACGTCTAACTGTCATAAGGCCCTGAAATGACGTTTGAGGGTTGCTAGACGTTCCCTCAGACGATTCAGACTTTTGGCTTTTGAACCCTTCGTCGATCTAAATAAGTTTTTCATCATGTTTAAAATATTAATTTATTAAAATATTTTAATTAACACTTATTATAAATATATTAAAGATCTTTATCAATATATTAATAAATTATATGAATATAGTAACAATTAATAACAATTCCTAGAATTTCTACAATTAATAAAAATTAATATTTTAATTTCAATTTTTAATTTCAACAGTTTTAATTTCAATTTCAATTAAAACTGTTAAAACCCCCAATTCAATTTCAATTTTTAATTTCAATTTCAACATTTTTAATTTCAATTTCTATCACTATCAATTTCTATCATAACAACATATACACGTATGACATATACACATATACATAACAACATTTACAGAAAAACCAATATATACATCAATAATTCAAAATAATTATTAATAATTTAAAATATATACTTATATACAAACATGCAGCAATGTATAATTATTAATAAATATATACACAAACAATATATAATTCCCTAAACCCGAAACCAATTCAAAATCCCGAAACCAATTCAAAATCCTGAAACCAATTCAAAATCTCAATTCAAAATCCAAATTAAAGTCCCAAGAATTCGAATTGCTTACCTTTGCTTGAGAATTCGAAAGAAAGAAAGCAGAGGTGGTGGAGGAGTTGGAGGCAGTGGAGGAGTGAAAGAGGTAGTGGAGGAGCGGATGAGGCAATGGAGGAGCGAAAAAAGGCAGTGGAGGCGAAGAAGAGAAAAAAAATTTAGGGTTTCTGTTTTCTGGCTCGCTGGGTTTTGTCTATATAGGCAGAAATATAGCCGACAAAATAATAAATTCGTCGGCTATAATTATGATTTTCGTCGGTTTTTAATTTTTTTATTTAATTATAGCCGACGAACTTTTAATAAATTCATCGGCTATAATCGTTTTCATATTAATTTATTTAATATATTTCCAATTTATATTTTTAATTATCATTATATATTTTTATTTAACTATAGCCGACGAATTTTTAATAAATTTGTCGGCTATAGTCATTTATTTATTTAATATATTTCCAATTTATATGTTTAATTATCATTTTATTTTTTATTTAACTATAGCCGATGAATTTATTAAAAATTTAAGGGTGCACAAGGTAGACTACTTTCCACGCGTCACCCTTAACAAGGTCATCAAGATAAAACACTTGTTTTACCAATATGAGAAAAACGAACGGGTCATCTTCGTAACAGCTTGTAGCAGTGTTCACCGATAAAATCTCATACTGATCGAGCTTCATGCTCTACGGGCTGCTAGTATCAAACCATCTACAAACGAGTTTCCACCACTGAATCGAGAACACAGTAATTGTCAACTCCATTCCGCCCAACATGCTCCATCTCCCCAGAATTTTGCGTTCTTCGTCTGTTGTCTCTCTGTTCACATATAAATTGCACGCCATTCACTTTGCACATCGGATAAAGTCTTAACATTATCGGCTTCATCGCTCAAAGTCTTAGTTCGTGCGACTTATTTGGGTGATCATCGAATTGAATATGGTTCATCTGCAACCAAACATTCAATGTACTGTAAATATAGATAATTATGCAATAAAAGAGTCATGAACAAAAATAAAGAATTACGTACCCAGCCACCAAAATAGTTTGCTAACTCCTTGTTATGGTAGTCGAGATCACATTGAATATCTGGATAGTATAAATGGATGTCTTTCCAGTATTCAACTTCTGGACAGTTAATCAAGACCCACCAGTGCGCTATAACTAGCTCATGTGGTTACAACTTGTATGAGTCTGGCAAAATTCCATAAACTTCCACATCACTAGAGACTATAGAAAGATTAAACTTCGGTACATCTACCGGTATGGTTTGTGGAGTTTCCTTCAACGCTCCTAAATACAAATTCTTGTAGGTGACGCACTCATGCGCAATATATGCTTCAGTTCTACATCATTCAGGCGCGGATTTATTAGCCACATAAAGTTTGTAGTCTCCAAGTTGCCTTTAAATCAATTGTTGCTAAGTGTTATATAGTGAACATGTATAGTGACAAATTCAGGTGTAAAAAACATACCTTTCCATGGGATACATCTAAGTGTAGTGTACTGGACCGGTAAACAACAATTGTTAGGAAAGATAGATCATCAGGTGAGATATGATGTCAAAAAAAAATGGAGAAAATATCCTCTCAAATTTAGACATGATATAAATAATGTCCTCTTGACAACGCTACTAACAGCTTCACCACCTGACAGGGAAGGAATGGTTGAATGAAAACAAGGAAGAGACATTGTAGCAGGTTATGACTGTCATGAATTGTTCTGAATGAATAAGATTGTGCCGTGTATATACATGTCGTGCATACAAGAATTTCCCTTCCTTTTGAGGTTTTTGTTTTTTTAATCAGAATCAACCCAATTTTATAACAATAATTGATCATTTAGTACTAATTATAAGAGCTTACGGCTCATTCCAATAAAATTCATTTGTCACTCCCCATTTGCACAAATCTTAATCAAAATACTATATTATCCTTCATTAAATATAAAACCTATTTCTTCTCTCTCATTTTCAGATCAGCGTCTCTTCCTCTCTCTCTTTTCCTGATCAAGCCTCTCTCTCTCTTTTCCTGATCAAGCCTCTCTCTCTTTCTCTCTCATCCTCACCTTGACTCGAAACTGGCCAATGTCGGGTTGCCGATAACGCATGATCTAGATCCAGATCAAAGTTGTAGATGTAGAGGTTGTTGGTGTTATCGAGGGTGTGCTAGCACGAGTCCCCGACAAATGGTTGCCATCCTCAGATCCGTCAACGTCGTCGTCGTCCTCGACCCAAACAGCAAACGTCGTGGTTTCAGCAGGATCTCGTCACCGCCTCATGCTCGTCCTCGTCCTCGGCTTGTCAATCCAACCCGTAAGATCTGGGACTTCGTCACCGTCTCTGACAATTAAAATATTTATCACTCGTAAAACAAAAACCACACATCCCTCTGTCATCTCCTCACTCTGCCGCTACTGCCGAGGGCTCTGTCTAGACCGCCTAGCCGAAGAGTAATGTCAAATCTAGATCAGGGCCTCCTCTCATATGCAAAGGGTGAGTAGACTTGGTTTTTGAGTATACTGAGGTTAGAAGACTTGGTTTTTGGAGTATACTAGGGTGAGTAGACTTGGTTTTGATGTATACTAGGGTTAGTAGACTTGATTTTTGGAGTATATTGAGGTTAGTAGAATTGGTTTTTTTATGTATACTAAGGTTAGTAGACTTGGTTATGGAGTATACTAGGGTTAGTAGACTTGGTTTTGGAGTATACTGGGGTTAGTAGACTTGGATGAGTATACTGTTATCCAGATCAAACTTTCTGTAGAAGTTTATTGCCCCTAGTAAAAAAATCTGGCGAAATTCTGGCTTCTAGTAATTTTTCAACATATGATGAGCTGAGACCGAAGGTTGGTGACCAGAATCCGGTGATCTGTGACCTTAATCCGGTGCATTAATAAGTACACCTTATATTAAAAATGGGCGTTTGACTTTTCAATTCATTGGTTTGAGGTCTGACTTATTTTTTATGCAAATTAATGGTCATTTTCCTATTTTTTAATATAGCAAACAGTACAAAGAATAACCACCTTTCGCCATGTCTCATAACGAAAATAAAAAAAAGATAGATAAATTTCTCTTGTGATTCGGACTAAACGTTTCTCGGTGGAAGAAAGGAATAACGATGGATTTCTATGGAGCATCTAGCAACAAGAAGATGAAATCGGATGACGAATTCTTACGTGGTCCAAGGAAATGAAATCAAAGGTCCGCTTCCACGATTTCATCTATATCGAATCTTAATATCAGAATAGCTATACATAGAAATCACTCCCTATAACTTCTAAACACATACCTACACTAGATCTCCAACAATCAAAATGATATTCACCTCATATAAATCGCAATTGTTGAGACTCTACCGCCTTGGAAGTAAGAATAAATTGTAACAACTGAAGGGGGTGCGGGACCCCGCTTTTAATTAAAAAAGATCGCACTTTGGGCTATAAAGACCAATTTTGCCAAATTTTGTGAATTGAAACGGAAAGCCCAACCATGAGATCTACAAACCAATTACATGAGACCCAAGCAGCCCAAGCCCACCAACCAAGACTTGCAAACCCTAATTTCCTTGAGCAGTCATTCCCCACCGTCATTGCTCCCCTTGACGTCGGTGCCACGACAACAGTCGTTGAGCCGTCAGCACCACTTCCGAGAGCCTCGCCGCCGTTGTCATCCATAGAGACCGAATCCCAGCCCTCTTCACTGATAGGGTAGTGATGTCAGGACCCATCCCGGATTAACCCTTTTAACCCGAAGTAAATCTCGTAGAATTCACGTCAAGTAATTTTTTTCATAACCTCCCTTGACAATGGACAACCCTTCCTGCAGGCTAAGCAAACACTTCTAATAAGAACATAGTCCAACCTCAACACCTGGAGCCATTATGCTCCTAAAATCACAACAACACATCCTCTATTCAATTTATCCAATCTAATCCAAGGAAATCAAATCAATCTAATTGAACGATATCCTTGAATAAAAATATAAGCGACATCAGATTAATTGACTATATCTCGTTTCCTTGTACGCATGGTCTCATCTCTGCTATCCTACAAAACTGGCATTTGAAAACGAATGACCCAAGAGAAAGCATGCGACGTATAAAAATTTTTCCAAAACAATTATTTAAAATACAATAATCACATTAATCTCATGGCTCAAAAATAGATATATAAATAGAAAAAAGGGAAGTGGTTTCACCATTTGATGAGCCTCCGAGGTTAAGGTCGGAGCCTCTAAGGCTCTTTAAGCGTCCCATGCTCGGCGCCCAGCTCATCTTCAGATAGGGGCCGTCAGTGCCCAGATCACTTTCCTAAATGAGGACCACGTATAAATAAGAGCGTTCCACGCTCGGCGCCCACCCCATCTTCAGATGAGGGCCACCCAACGCCCAGCCCACTTTCTCAAGTAAGGGCCGCTATTGCTAGCTAGCTAGCATATATATATATATATATATATATATATTGTCACGACCCGAACCTAATAGTTACCTTTTACTGGGTGGTAAATGTTAACGAGGATTTTTGACAACATTCATAAATATGATGGGAGCATAAATTTATACGATATTAACGTATTTTGTACCCTATTTAGTTATGTTATTCTCTTAACATTGTCATTTCTAACATGTTTTGTGTTTGTAAAGGTAAAATGGCGAAAAAGCAGAAAAGGAAGCTAAAACCGGCGAATTAAGAAGGATAAGTCATTTAGGAAACTTTCCTTTTTCAAATTGGGAAATTTGTCTATTTATTTTAAGAAACTTTCTTATTTTTATTTAGGAAACTTACTACTTGTGAAACTTTCCTATTCTGACTTCCTAATCCATTTTGAGAAATCTTCTATTCTTAAATTCAGGAAATTGTCAAAAGATGGAATGAGCATTAAATGGAGATGATGATGCACATATGGAAATCAAAAAATTTCAAGGGATTTGGCCAAATTTATATGGAGATTATGGCTGCAAATTTTGATAGAATTCTTCCTTAAAATTGAAGGTAATTGCTGATTTGAAATAAAGAAATTAAGGGAGATTCTTACCTTTTATTTCTCCATTTAAATGCCTAATATTTCCAAGATTAAATCTGATTTTTCTTCTTTTATTTAAGGAACATTAATTGGCAATATATATTGGAGGAATTATCAGCATAAATTAGAAAATAAACAAGGAAGGAAACAAAATTCATATCGGCAACTATCAAGCAATCAATCATCCGATTCCATTTGAAGAACAAGCAATGTATTCGGCCACATTTCAAGCCAAATTCGAAGACTTAATGCACAAGAATTCTGAAGACATATATGAAATATTATTTGATTAAATTGTGCTATTATTTGTGGCCCTTGGATCAGATTTTAAATCAATGGTGGAGAGGGACTCAAGGAGGCGACACGACCACTATATAAGGAGTCTCTCTACATCAGAAAAAAGGTCTTCCATTCACATAAAAATTAGAGAAACACATAGCCATTTTCGAGCAGCCTCTCCCTCTCCATTGCCGATCCTCTCCCTCCATTGCCTAAGCCTTGACAGACGCTCCACAAGCGCAACAACATTGGAGTCTTGAAGCCAGAGCACTTTCTAGACGTCTACAAGATTCTTGAAGACCTACTAAGTGTAACCACATCTCTATTTGATTAGTTTACTTTGCACTTTTCATACATGTTTTTGGTTTTCAAATTCTAGATTTGGATGTTGTTTCATTGGTTTTGTTGTTAGTAAATTCATAATTTTAGTAAAGCATGTTTAAGACTTACTCATGATATTTTAATAATCTGATTCTGCCTATTCATAGATTAAAAAGTGTGCGATGTTGTTTAAAGTACCATATGTTAGAATGCATGCTAACTAGTGCCATGATTTATGCTAAGCCTCGTAGGTAAGTTTAGATCTCTAGTGGTGGAAGCAGTGTCCCGAATATGGTTGAATTTGTACACTATGTGATTTTTGTTATGACGTTCATGACATTAAGTTGCATTCAATCTCGTTGCATAAAGCTTAATGATTTTCATGTTTGAAGACATATACTTTTAGTATTGATAGCATCGACATGTAAAATGTCCTAGTTCTAGACGTTCTGTGCTAGTAATAAAGTAAGTGGAATAATAAGGTGCATGACCTCGTAGGCTTGTATTCTTGAGATTGTTTTTAGTTTTTTGAATTTGTATGTTATCAGATTGTTAAGGTTAAAACATGATCTTTGATGTGTGGTCAAAATTTGAGTTTATCTCTAATTGATGTGTTGAATGAACCGATCACTTGTACTTATTAGTTAGCTTTTATTTTCTATTTTTAGGATGTTACAAAACAAACCAAACCCCCTTTAATCACCATGTAAATTTGTAAATAAATTTCTGTAAATATTTATGTTTGTACTTTGTAAATAATTATTTTGTAAATAAATACTATTTTATATCATTATACTAATTTTTAGCATAACCATGAATACATGAGTGTCTTTTAAGTCCCTAGATTGATCGAATCCTATTTACCAATGCTATAATTGACACAAAAGGGTTCTTAAATTGTAATGCGCCCGGATTAATCGAATCCTATTTACCAATGATTAGGTTCAAACCCTCGGACCTGAGGATTGTGGGAATCAAATAATTTTCTGAATTGTGTAAATTGGATTATATTTATAAATATGGATTGTGGCAAGAAATGATATATTATTCCGGTCGTCAAATTCTGCCGGTTTAGAGCTATTTTATTGTCACCGGAACCAAGCATACGGACCGTGGCTATATATTATTTGGGTCGCCAGATTCTGTCGGTTTAGAGCTATATTATTTTCACCAGGACCGAGTGTACGGACCCTAGCTATATATTATTCGGATCACTAGATTCCGCCGGTTTAGAGCTATATTACTGTCATCGGGACTGACAGTACGGGCCCTAGCTACATATTATTCGGGTCGTCAGATTCGGCCGATTTAGAGCTATGTTATTCTCACCGGGTCCAAGCGTACAGACCCTAGCTATATATTATTCGGGTCGTCAGATTTCACCAGTTTCAGATGCCTGGGAAAGTTGTAAATCCACATGTTTAGGGAAAAAGTCATAGTTGATTTTGACTTGGATTTGGATTCAATTCATCATGAGGATTTTTAATTTACTATGACCGCAACTAGCGGCACCGAGACTTTACCGGAATTAAGTGATTTTGAACTGTAGACATATTTCACCATTCCGGTCATATCTTATTTTATGACTTTTTTTTGTTTGAAGCTTCTACGTATAGTTTGTTTTTGAAACAAAACATTTACACTTAGTAAACAAGTTATACAACACTAGTAAGCATGTTGTAATTGTGATTATCAAACTTGTTGAAATATGTGTATGGGTAAATTTTCATGAAGATCCGACAATGTTAAAGACTCAATCCGGACGGTCAATCCCTTAAGTCAACCCCTAAACGTACGGAAACAGTTATTTGACCGTCTAAATTACGTATTTTGTCCGGACCTTCAACTGAAAATAGTTTCAAATCAATGAGACGCAGCCAATGGTATACAATTATTATTTTATTTATTTAACTATAGCCGACGAAACATTAGTGTATTTGTCGACTATATTATAGGGTTTAGGGTTTAGCCGACCAAAATTTAGGGTATTCTTCGGCTAAGATAGTTTTAGCTGACGAAATATGATGTAATTCGTCAGCCAAGATAGTTTTAGTGGACGAAATAGGATGTAATTCATCGGCTAAAACTATCTTAGCTGAAGAAATATGACCTATTTCGTCGGCTACAACTTAAAAATGCATAAAAAAACAGATTGTTTAATGTAAACCATACTAATTTCCTGTTCATATATCACTAAAATTATGAATTCAACAGTTTGTAGCATATAAAGCACATCAATTTGTATTAAAAATTTAAACTAAGAAGGCTCGTAATCAGAACCATCAAATGAGTCTTCTTCGGTGTCAGAATTAATTTCTAGCAATCTATGTATTTCATCATCACAAGAGTCTTCGTCTATTTCTTAATTTGGAACAACATCAATAAATCTTGCGTCTAAATCATGAATTCAAACCGAACGACCCGCTTTAAAATAAGGCGAATTGTAGAGGAGTCAGGAATACCTATTGCGATGGGCTCTCGATATGCAACATCTTCTTCCTCGTCTTCAGCCTCTCCAAGTGTAGCCGCCCGGTAAATTGTTTGAGGGTGCACAAGGTTAACTAAATTCCACGCATCACCCTTAACAAGGTCATCAAGATAGAACACTTGTTTTAACGATGTGGCAAAAACGAACGGGTCATCTTCGTAACAGTTTGTAACAGTGTTCACCGATAAAATCTCATACTGATCGATCTTCATACTCTGCAGGTTGCTAGTATCAAACTATCTACACTTGAAGAGATGCACTGTCATGCCATGACCATAAATGAGTTCCACCACTGAATCAAGTACACCGTAATAGTCAACTTCATTCAGCCCTCCATGCGCCATCACCCTAGAATTTTTTGTTGTCTGTCTGTTGTATCTCTGTTCACATATAAATTGCACGCCATTCACCTTCCACATCGGATAAACTCTTGACATTATCGCCTTTATCACTAAAAGTCTTAGTTCGTGCGACCAATTTGGATGACCATCAAATTGAATATGGTTCATCTGCAACCAAACATTCAATTTACTGTAAATATAGATAATTATGCAATAAAAGAGTCATGAACATAAATAAAGAATTACGTACCCAGCCGCCAAAATAGTTTACGAACTCCTTGTTGTGGTAGTCGAGATCACCTTGAATGTCTAGACAGTATAAAATGATGTCTTTCCAGTATTTAACTTCTAGACACTTAATCAATACCCACCAATGGGCTATGACTAGCTCATGTGGTTGGAACTTGTAGGAGTCTCCCAAAATTCCATAAACTTCAACATTATTACAGACTATGGAAAGGTTGAACTTCAGTACATCTACCGGTATGGTTTGTGGAGTTTCCTTCAACGCTCCTAAATACAACTTCATGTAGGTGACACACTTGTCCGCAATATATACTTCAGCTATACATCTTTCAGGCGCGGATTTATTAGCCACATAAGCTTTGTAGTCTTCAAGTTGCCTATAAATAAATTGTTGTAAAGTGTTATGTAACATCCCACATCGACCAACGGAGAGGGTGATGTACCATATATGTACATCGGTGACACCCATCTAGTACGAGGCCTTTTGGGAGCTCAGTGGCTTTGGAGGGGATGAGAACTCTGAAGTTAAGCTTGCTAAGCTTAAAGCAATCCCATGATGGGTGACCCCCTAGGAAGTTGCTCTGAGAGCTCCTGGAAACAAAACCGTGAGGGCCGGCGGCCCATAGCGGACAATATCGTACTACGGCGGAGATGGTCCGGGATGTAATAATGATTATATATTGAACTTGTATAATAAAAAAATTCAGGTGTAAAAAATATATATTTCCATAGGATACATCCAAATATAGTGTACTAGACCGGTAAGCAATAATTGCTCGGGAAGATGGATCATCAGGTGAGGCACGATGTCAAAAAAATTTGGAGGAAATATCCTCTCAAATTTACACATGATATAAATAATGTCCTATTACATTTCTCGGAGGTTAGATTTTTTCACTTCTCGTGTGCATAACTTCTAGAAGAATCTTAATAACACTACTAACGGCTCTACCACCTGACGGGGAAGGAACGGTCGAATGAAAACAGGGAAAAGACGTTGTAGCAGGATATGACAGTCATGAATTTTTAAACCATACATTTTATTGTCCCAAAAGTTTACACACCGGGCTATATTTTCTGCATAGCCTGAAGGATACTTCACAGAATTCATCCACTTGATAATTACGTTCTTCTGGTCAGGCTTCACGGTGTAAGGAGCTTGAGGCATTTTTTCTTCCCTTCCTTGAACCACAGATGTCTTCGTATATCCATTTTTAAGATCAATGCGTGCCTTAGGACTGTCTTTCGTCTTCCCCTCCAAGTTCAGCATTGTTCCTACCACACTGTCGCTCACATTCTTTTCTATATGCATCACATCTAGGTAATGCCTGATCAACAACTTACTCCAATATGAGAGTTCCCAGAATATGCTCTTATGTGTCCAAAATTTGTACCAGTCGGGTCTTTCAGGTATTGCCGCCACAATATTAGGATGATTGCTGAGCTATCCAAAATCGTACTCATTAAACACTGTTAAAATTTCTTGCCCCGTCCATCTTCTGGGAGACATACCGTTTTTTACAGTCTCATCAAATGCCTTGTCATCGAACCGCCATTCGTGATCATAAGGAAGGAGAGTATTGTGACCCAATTTGGATATTCTTGTTGCATCAAATGCCTTGTCATCGAACCGCCATTCTTGTTGCAATGACTGCTGCTCCTCTCATCGCTAAGGCACTCTAGACAAGCCTTGAATCCCCTAAAAACGTTGTCCGACAACATCCCACGGGCATGAAAATTACTGATGGTACAAACAACCATGGCTTGCATCTGGAACATCTCGTGCATGTACTTGTCATAAGTGGATGATGAACGTTCCAAAAAAACTTAAGTTCTTCAATCAAGGGTCACAAATACACATCGAGACACTTTCCTGGATAACCGGATCCCAAAATCAACAAACTTAACATATTGTATGCATTCTTCATGCACATCTATGGAGGAAGATTGTACGATACCAAAATCACTGGTCATACACTGTATTGAAGACTCATGTTGCCAAAAGGATTGAACCCGTCAGATGAGAGCCTGAGCCTCACATTTCGGCCTCACCGTCAGTAGGGTGTATAAGGGTATCTTCGTCATACAATTCCTTATCAGCATGCCATCTAATAACTTTGGCCGCGTGCGATGACATGTACAACCGCTTCAGCCTATCCCTCAATGGGAAATACTGAAGTACCTTCACAGGTTTCCTATTGCCTGCAGGAGTCAGCTTATAACTGTCACTCTGACATACCGGACTTGCGTTAAGGCCACCAAGGTCATTCCCTTCTAGATCTTCACCCCAAAAAAGAACGCAGTCATATTTGCATACATGGATCTTGATATAGGAAAACCCAAGATCTTTCAGGATACATCAGACTTTATGATGAGTGGTAGGATAACGATGACCGTGGGGCAGCATCGAAGCAGTGTACTGTAGATAATCAACAACCTTCACGGTCGATTTTGTCTCCCAACATGATATATCCAACATGTGTCCTTCTCCCAAAACCCGTTACTCTTCAGGTGCTGTCATACTTTGTCAATCGCAAATCGATGCATATCGCTGTGACACTGACATTTCGTGCATGGGCAATAGAAAATTGTATTCCCGTTAGCATATTCAATAAAATTAATAACTCATTTACCATATCTTTTGTCTTATTTTGGAAGCGAAATCCAACTCTTATCCATATCCTGAAAAGATAACAAAATATATATATATATATATATATAACTCTAATTAATAATTAACATATATATATATATATTTGTTTTCCAGATATATACTAATTACATAACAATATTATATATCAACACATTAATCATCACAAAATCATAATCAACAACTTAATTAATTCATATCATGCATTAATACAATATTATAATTAAATTAATTAACTTATATATACTCAATCAAAATCGACAACTTATTAACAACAACTTCATATATATTATCAAATCAAAATCGATCAACATCACACTCAAAATCCATTAATTCAACTCAAATAAAACTCAAAATCAATATTATATAACTCAAATAAAACTCTTAAATCAACTAAAAATCAACATATATACACATATACGTACCTATATATAGCTCCATAAACTAATTTTGGACAGATTTCGACGACACCCAACAATTTCGACAACACCCAAACTTTTTGTCCTATTTTTTTTCAAATGAGCTACTGTCTAGATCTGCAAATATAAGGATTTTTAACCGAAGAAATTATTTATTTCATCGACTAAACATTTATAATTTCGTCGGCTATGGTTTACAGATTATAGCTGACGAAAAAATTAGTTTAGCCGATGAAAAAATATTTTGTCGGCTAAAAGTCCACATTAGCCGATGAAAATTTAACTTAGATATTGTTTTTTTATCGGCTAAAGTGGAGTTTAGCTGACGAACAAAAAAATTGTCGGCCTGTTTTTTTTGGATTCGTCGGCTATGATTTTTATGCTGGTAGTGTCTATTGCATTTTGTATTTTTTATCAAACTAAATATATATTTGCATAGTTGCCCCACTCATATCTATTTGATTTTTTTAAAGCAAATTGATATTACTAGTAGAAAATGCTCTTAGCTGACAGAATAATAATATTTTCGTCACCTAAGATATGCTTAGCCGATGGAAAAACTTTTGTAGCCTAAGTTATCACCTAGGCGACGAAAAATTATTCCGTCGGCTAAGTATATCTTAGGCGACATAAAATTTTACCTAACCGACGAAATTTTTATATGTAAGTACAAATGATTATTTACAACAACTTAGGCGACAAAAACTTGTTCCGTTGACTAGGTTATATCTTTGTCGAAGGAAAAATTCACTTAGTCGACGGAACCATTTTTATGTATAAAAAAATTAACAACATTATTCTGTTGCCTAAGTTTTGTAAAATTTGAAGAAAAAAATATAACCTGCCAAAAATTTCAAAAAATTTGAAATTTTTATTCCGCCGCTACTTAAAAGTTTCTATAACTATAAATATTTATACCTCTCTGATTATATCCTTCTCCAAAACTCATTCTCTCTCTCTCTCAAGCTCCCTCAGCCGCACCAACCACCATTATCACCACTACCGCTACACCCTTTGTTGTCGCTCCACGCAAGACATGGTGGTGGTTTTGGTATTGGGTGGCGGTGGTTTTGGTTTTGGCTGGCGGTGGTCGTTTTGGGCTTGGGACAGTGGTGGTGGTGGGAATTGAGGGTGGTGGTGAATTTTGGGGGCGGTGGTGGTCGATTTGGGGGCGGTGGTGGAGAGGAAAAAAATTGAAATGAAAAGAAAAAAACGAAAAAATTAAAGAACTTCAAAATTGAATAAATTATAAATTATTCTTAAAATAAAAATATAATTATTTTTAAAATTTTACCTTCCGTCGACTAAGATTTTAATTGTCTCCTAGTCGACAGACCAAGATTCATAGTCTAGGATATGTATTGGTCGACGGAAGTTCTTATTTTCATCGGTTATTGTCTTAGCAGACGGATCTTAGTTGACAGACTTTCTGTCGACTATGATCTTAGACGACGAAAAATCGTTCTTAGCAGACGAAAATAAATTGTCAGCTAAGAGCAAAATATCATTAGTGCATGTGTGAAGCACATTTTAAGAGACTAATATAATATAGGAGGGAGTGGTTTTAATAAGGACCACTAAATTGAGGACTACTAGTTGATGACCTTTTGTTTTATCTCAATTTTCGATCTTATTGATAGACGCATAATATGCTACATTCTTAACATATTTCCTACTCTATTTAGCTATGTTATTTCCTTAATAATATCAATTCTAACATGTTTTGCTATTGTAGAGTCATAAAAGGCCAAAGGAAGAGAAATGAGCGTAAAACGGCAGAATTAAGAAGAATTTGATTTAATGGAGGATTCTCGGTCCAACTAGGAAACAAGAGTCATATTCAAAGAAGGAATCATAGTCACATAAGAAGCCTCACCAGAGACAGGATATGAAAACCAAATCTGGATTGGACGAGGAAGCATATTGGCAGCATACAAGGAGAAGAAAGCCCAATCCATTAAGAAAAAGGACTCAAAAAGTCCATGGGCTTGGAAGAAGAATTCGGCAGCCTTTATAGGGTTTTTGCCGATTTAATCCATACAAGGAGTCCTATTTATTTTCATCCTCAATTCAAGAAGTATTTATTCTGATAAAACACCAATTAAAATAAGAAAATAAAGGGATAAGGACTGCACAAGATTCTAGAGAATTCTAAAGAAGCAATTCAGATTTCTGCCTAGATTTTCAGCCAACTTCAACAGAGATTTCTAAACAGCTCAGAGCGAACCAGAAAATGAGCCTTATATCAATGGAAAGCTGGAAGAGTCTAGTTTCAGAACTTTTGGCCGCTCGTTGATATCTATTTTCTACAGGAAGTTATGGCCGTCTCAAGGAGGAAAGGTCATTCTACCGAAAACAAAAAGGTGAAAAACAAAAAGCCCAATATGTGTGCATAAGTCCCACATCAATTTTAAATGAGGTTTTCACCTAGATATTCACTATATAAAGGCTGCCTAGGCTTTGAAATAATCATTATTCGTTCATACAAAAATCATAGAAGCACTAAAGCAGCCGAGCCATTCCTTTCCCCTTCCTTTGCCGAAGCTCTCCATTAACTACGGATCAAGAACAAAGAGTGCGTCATTCTTGTTCTTGAGAATCACCACTTGAAGTTTGCGTGCGACATGGAACCAAAAGTGTAACCATGAACTCTAAACTCCATCTTCTCCTTTGTATTGATTTCGATTTAGTAATGAAAGAAATTCTTTATATTTTGCTTTACTTCGATTTTTCCATGTATTCTTAGTTTTCTTAGTTTGGATGCATGTGTTAGCTTTAGGTTCTTAATGCTTTGAGTATATTTTAGAATAGGATGCGTCATCAATTTTTCTATGGCATGTTCAATGATTTCTGAAAAGTGATATTGATTTAAGGTGTTATGCGTCATAGCATTCTTATTCAATGAAAGCATGTGTGCGTATCTAGATTAAAACTAAGGATTTCGTAGATGGTAATTAAAGTTAAAACATGAAAGTTGGCTAGATGAAAGAATGAGATGATCACATGTATATATTAGTTAGGTTTATTTTTTTGTTTTTAGGATGTTAGAAACGAAACCAAACCCCCATGAATTGTGTAAAATGTAATGGTGTAAATATTCTGAAAATAATTTCTTAGTTGTTAATACGTTGTAAGTAATTTCCTTAGTTTTTAGTTACTAATTTAATTGATTTTTACCGCAGGAGCGGCCTAAGTCCCCGGATTGATCGAACCCTATTTACCAATGCTACAATATGACAAATAGGGTTTTAAATTGTTCTGTGCCCCGGTTTCGGTGCACGTTACTTATATCCTCATCTCGATCGTCTAACTTGTAGATATATTTTAGTAGATTATTTCTTCAAATTTTCATTAAAATTGAAAAACGCCAAGACATTCATAAATGTTATTTATTGATTATAAACTTGAATTATTCTTGTTTGGCAGATTTGGATAGTCTATTAATTTGAATTAGTTCAATTCCTTAACAATCACCATTTTCAGCTGAAAATGTGTAAAAGTAATCTGTTTATATAGATCTAAAATGTCAATGGTTAAAATGTAAAAAATTAATTGAAAAGTGCATATAATAAATTATTAATTTAAAATTTCTCAACTAATTCTCAAGATCCTTAATAGATCCCCTTTTATAAGAATGCCCGAACTCACAAACATCATACTTATAAGGTAAGCACATGCTCAAATCCAAGAAAAAATAAAAGGTAAGCACATGCACAAAAATCTATAGCCATATGCACTAATTTATTTATAAAAAATATGATTGTAAAGGATAATTTAGTTGTTGAACAAGGAAAATATGTGCGAGAAGATAGGGAGAAGAATCATTATCATATTCATTGATAGAAGACCATTTATATAAGGTATTACAGAGTATGAATATGGTAATATGAATGAATACATAGTCATATTCTAAGTACATATCCTAACGGCATAAGACTCATACATGATAGAATATCTTAGAACAACCCCTAGAGCCGCGCGTCTCCATGTTGATAGTGCTTTAGACGTTGCCTCGTCAAAACCTCGTCAAGTAATGAAAACCTTGTGGGAGAAACTAAACCTTGATCATAGGAGAAAAGAGTACAACACACTAACTTCTTCATTTAGAATTCGGTCATGCATAAACAACTTCATGTTAATCAATGGTCTATAAGAGGCAAGTGGTACATATGATATTGCTTCGTTAAAAACTTTTCAAGAGAAAACTCTGTGTTAAAAAGTCTTGATGTAAGGAAAAAAGAGCAAAACTGCACCCTTCGCATTTGATACCCTGATGTCTGCATCTCTCCTTGATCTTTAGATCATTCATAGGAGTTTAGATAACTTACCATATCAATGCCTTTTAAACATGTCTTCGTGTCACACCCCGATCCTAGAATTATTTTACGGTTGGTTACTTTGGTCTTTTACCATTTAAAGTGACCGTTTAACCGTACAATGATCGTGAAGTTGACTTTTCGTTAAGTCAAGAATTTGGGAAAACTTCCTCCTTGAAAGTTGTAGAGGGCGTCGTTACGAGTCCGTGGACACGTAGCACGCTAAAATCGGAGATCGTATGAGGAAGTTATGTACAAAAGTATAAAGTTACTGTGCGGTATAAAGGCTATATATAGGAGTTACCAGGGTGAAAAATCAGATTTTTCACCCCAGCCCCTCTTTCTCTCTCCCCGCGTCTTCTCCTTTCCGATCGGGAAAAACTGTGCTGAGCTTCTGGCCGCCCTAGCGCCACCGTCCGGCCACCAACCGCCGGCGCACCGGTCCCAAAAGTTCGGCCTCCGAGTCTACTTCAATTCTAGGTAAGTTTTCCGACCTAACTCGCCGTAAATCGGGAGAAATTCTGATTTGTTCTTGGTGTGTACAGTAGATTTTCGGGATTGAATTTCTCCCTCCCTAGATCACCATTTGTTGAATTCTTTATATGTTTAGGATGGGTTTTAGGTGTACTACAATCCCCTAGAATTTGGTAGCTTGATTCGAAGTGTGTAGGAAGAATTGAGGATTTGAAGTTTTGAAGTGTAAATTTCGGGGTCTACTGTTCATCGAGTTTTTGACCTAGTTAGAGGCCGATTTGGCCTTCGAGTTGAACTAGAAAGTTGTCCCAAATGATGAGACGAAGCTACTGGTAAAATTTGTGGCGATCCGAGGTCGCCGGAATTTTAGCCGGAATTTCTGCCGGCGGCCGCCGTCGGTGGCGGAGCTGGCGGCGGTGCCGCCACTTTTTGGACAGTTTTTCATGTCCATTAATTAGTACATATTGTGAGGAGTCTATGGTTAAAATTTGGTAATTTTTGGAGGTGTTTTGGTTAGGTTTTGGAATTGTTCTAGTTTAGTATTATTGGCGAATAATTAAATATTATTCCGACCATCGACTATTGCCGGGTAAGGTTTAAGGATTATTTTTAGGACTCCTGAGGTATTGGTGAAGTGGTTGAATGGGTGTCCATAGTAATTCCACGAATTATTATGGGTGAACCTATTGTCAAGTGAATTATTAAAGAAAGTCGGTATGTTACGGTTGGGTAATCGAAATTAAATCTATTTGTTGAAAAGTTGTGAAAAGAAAGGAACTTGGTCAACTCTTGGTAAATAGGATTTCCTGGTCAAACTAGGAAAAGACCAAGTCAACTTTGGAATAACTAATATGATGATTTGTTTGTACAGTCTCTGGTTGGACGTGAGACGGGCTCGACTACGCGGTTAGTTCGAGGGTTTCGCTCGAGGAGCTTTCCGAGCGGGAAGGTCGCAATAGTACTGTGAGTGGACATTTGTTTTAAATTAAATTGCATGCAATATTCTTTAATTGGTTTCTCCTGCATATATGATTTCCTCCATTTATATGTTTTACGGTGATTTGGGAAAATGAGATTTACGGATTTTAAAGGCAAACAAACCGGGAAAGAGGTTCATACCCTTCCCGTGATTTTAAAGGATTTTCCCGGGTTATGGTTTATTGATTATCACCGTTTTGGGATTATGGAGGGGGATGATTTTTAAAAGGAGAAACTTGGCTCACGGTTTTAAAGGGGTTTTCGATTTATTATTATTCCCACGAGGTTTTACAGGTTTTACTGGTTTTAAATGAATTTTAAAAAGGGAAAAGGAAAATGATTGTATGCTAGCATGGACCCTCTCCGGTGGAGCTGGTCAATAGACCCTTCCGGATAGCAGCAGGTCGGGACCCTCTTCGGTAGTAGCTGGTCAATGGACCCTCCCGAATAGCAGCAGGTCAGGACCCTCTTCGGTAGTAGCTGGTCAATGGACCCTCCCGAATAGTAGCAGGTCGGGACCCTCTCCGGTAGTAGCTGGTCATTGGACCCTCCCGGATAGTAGCAGGTCGGGACCCTCTTTGGTAGTAGCTGGTCAATGGACCCTCTCGGATAGAGCAGGTCAGATTTCTCGTGGATGAGGTTAACACCCCACATTTAAATTATTTATGTTTGAGCCAAGACATCATTTATGATTTGTTGCATGCGGATTTTTCTGAGTAAACTGTAAGGGAGAACATTAGCGGAAAATAGAATTTTACATTTGATTTTCGTCCACTCACTCTAACAGTTTTTTCAATGTTTCTCCCCTGGGCCCTTCGTTTTCAAATGCCCAGTGGTGCAGGGTTCTTGAGAGGAGGTCGAGCGCGTACAAGAGTCGAGGCATAGTCGATCAATCCGTTGCCGTTGAAATTCTTTAGGGTAATCATCTTAGTAGACTGCTCTGACTAACCCAGTATAGCTAATTAAGTAGGTTAGGGAGCAGGATGCCTTCATGAGTTAGGGTTTGTAGTAGATACTCATGGAAGTGCTGAGTTGGATTGTAGGAAGGGTTGGCCATTTCAAGGGGGTTTCGGTAAGAAGTTCCCTTGGGGTGGTCCCCGCAGGATTTACTTCGAGTTAAAGGGATTTAACTCGGTGTGGGTCCTGACAATTGGTATCAGAGCATTAGGTTATCGTTTCCTGTTACTACCTCATATACTTGGTATCACTTAGTGTCTATAGAGTGATGGTCCGACCGCGGCGGATCCATCGGCATTTTATGCTTTGGACGCTTGGTGTTTATTAAGGATATGAGTTGGTACTTCCTGGTTGAGATATGGACCGAGTGGTCCTATAAACGTTTGAATCTTCAAGACTATGCCTCAGTACGCCGACCTCAAAGAGAGTTCCTATAAGGAACAAGGTAAGCTCGTTACGTAACTGATTTATGAGTTCCTCAAGGATTTTGTTTTAAAAGGATTAATTGAGATTTGAGTTGGGGATTGAGCTGGAAACTCACGTTGTTTAACGTTTGAGCATTATGTGTAAGTACTCGGTGGTGAAACAGTTAATTCACACCTGGAAGCCTATCATGGTTGTTGACAGGGATGCTGTAGAAACCTAAGGCAAGGCCTGGGTGTTCGTGTTTTGAGACTCTGAGAAGTGAAGAGTCGTACGAGTTGATGAAAGAGGTTGCATCCTGTCATGGAAAAAAGAGCTGATGTTGCCTAGCGCGATTATTCAGAGAGGATGAATATTGAGATTTGACGATTGCCATGATTTTGTTGAGGATCGTCATTAGCGTGGTTTCAGAGAAACCAACGGACATATGAAAGTGGAATGACTTAAGGAAATTAAGTGTAGTCATTTTGGGATCAATGGACTTGTTTCTGATGACGAGTCCATGACGTGACACTACTGGGAAATGTTAAGGAATTTAAGGCTAGTCACTTGATGCTTGAAGGGACAGCCACTGAGACTGATGGTTTGGGTCACCTGGGTGCTGACATTGTTGTCGTCCGCTACGACCAGATCCTCTTCGCTCCAGCCACCCATGATTGGGGTACTAAAGGATTTGAATTGTTAGTGGGTCCAAGCGTGATTTGAATTGTTGGTGACAATGGTCTTTGGGCCATTTATTATGAAGGCAGAAATTAAATCGTGTCACCAGATCTTGGGGCTCATGTCAACCATGAGGTGAGTTACCCACCTGTGGTCAAGGTATTTCAGTTAGTACACCTGTGGCGGGGTCTCCAGGTTGGCTGTGTTAGAGTCCGATTTACAGATCGAGCGAGTGTTACCAGTTGTAGCTAAGGGTAATTGGTTTCAGAATTTAAAGGAACATGTTGGAAGTGGCAACAAGCCACCAGGTCATGGACCAAGGGGGCTTGGGGTACCGGAGATAATGATACGAGCCTTGATGGACTTGGTATTACTGTGGTGTAGGAACCGATAGTTGTGCAAACGGCACTGTTTGACGGCTGAAGATGTACATGGGTATACCCCACATGAGCACGTGTACCCTCCTGTGTAGGGAAGTGGTAAAGTTGAAATTTGGGTAGCACATGCTGGTAAAACATAATTATTGTGTGCAGCTGTGTGTGGTCAGAATGACACCAGGTAAGTGACTAAGGCTGGTGATGACATTATTTTAAGAATTTGTCATGAGAGTTCAATTTAGTGAGAACGGAGATTAAGGACGTTTGGTTGGAAGTTTCTGCACAAAACGTCCAGTAGATGGCCTAACCATTTAAGTATATGTCGGAAGTGGGTTATTGTTGGTCGCTCCGACTTTTATGCTGGTTAGCGAGATTATTGAGTGTCGTTAGTAGGTGGTCAGATACTTTCTGAGATAAATGCACGGAAGTGGTGAAGTGACAGCAGTGGAGCAAGGTTTACTGAATCGTTGAATAGGAGTGAGAATGTTTGTAGATGGTCAAGCTTCAACCTGCAACCAAAGTTGTCTGTTATGACACTTGGTTTCCTCGAGGGTGATTAACTGAGCTTGATGGCATGGGAATGTGTACACTCACTGGCTGTGGTTCAATCAAGTATTGTAATCGAAGGTGTACTTAGTCGTGTTTGGGGTCATAAGTTACATCCACTGCAGTGACAGGCAATATTCTCAATTGTGACCTATGGAGTGAGGATTAAGATCTGGGGATCAATTATTGATGTTAATTTAATGGAATCCTGAGAGGATTAAAGAATTGTTGGCATTGCCATTGTCATGGGTCATTTGAGTAGTGACTCTACTTGTTAGGAATTATTGACATAGCGGCAGATCTTGGCGCCACAAGTGTAGAGTAGTAGCAAGAAGGGTCATTGGAGGTGACCCTCAAAATTGTCAACATTTTCGGTGAGTGTGAAAGCGGTGGAACTAGGAAAGGTTTTCCTTGATGACTCGAAGGTTTTACGAGTCTAAGTGTGGTAATATTTGTTACTGAGATTGGTAAGGTATGTTGCTAAGTTGAACAACACTTCATTGGAAATCGTGGAGTGATTAAGCCACGTTCAGATTAAGTTATGATCTGAGGGGAGGTTAACGTGTGGCAGTGGATCTTGTAATCTAGGATCTGAAGTGGTAGTTTGATTCTGTGTGCATGTAAGTAGTCGTTCGTTTTGAATCTTACCGAATAGAGGTTGTGGTGGATGGTAAACTTGCAGAGCATGGGAGACAGTTTTGTTAGAAACTGTCTGGTTGTTCGAGTTGATTCTGTGAAGTTTACGCGCCCAGTGCGGTGATGGCATGTGATGATTTGTGCCTTAAATACTGGATGCTCGGTGATCATTGTGGTTAAGTTCGGAGTGGAATTAATTCCCGATGCTTTAATCAGGGGTTCCTTTGGGTGTACACCAGTGGTACTAAATTTTAGGCAGATGTCCGATCTGGTTAAATGTCCAAAGTTGTCGGTTATTACCGGACGATGTGGTAATGGAGGCATCTGGGAATGGAATGTCCTTGTTGAGCGGGTAAGGCTCTGGAATTCTTTTATTGGTAAGTCTATCCCAGATTGTGTTACGGATAATGTTTAATAGACGCACAGCTATGGTTGAAGTGCAAGTTCTGCACTATGCGTCATTCTAGGTTAAGGTAAGAGATAGGGAGGTCAGTGGCACCTCACCTATGAATGGTACAGAGATGTATTACCAGTGGTAAAGTACGTTGTGACCTCACAAAGTGATAATTGAGTTGGTGACTCTAATGTTTGGTTTGTGGGTAAAAGTCAAGAATTTATCCTGTCAGAATAGCTTTGTAGGCAGTGTGAAGCCTGACAATTTGTCTTCATTCGAGGAGTAAGTATTGTTGGATCTCGATGTCAGGAGCTTTTGGATCTCCCTGATTTAAAGGCTATGGTTTTGGGTTTTACGCTAAAATTCATGGCAATTTAGGTCCTGTGTGTGCAAGTGGTTTGAGTAATGTTAGAGTAAGGGAAGACAATTACTCTACAACAGGACAACTTGACAGGATAATTTATAGAAAGCGTAACCAGATCAGGGAGCCTGGTTCAAATGAGGTGATGGTTCGTGTAACACAAGTCGTCATGGTTTTCTGGTGGATTTGTTGTCATGGGTTTTGGACCCCACGTTGTATATTGATATCGGAGGATTTAAATCCATTAGTGACCTCGGACCCTACTCCTCGGGCGTGGTAATCATTTCTTGCATAGGGAATGTGGGAGCTGATATCTAAGTTCAGCGAAAGAATACGTGTATTCTTGAAGAAATTTCACTCGCGACAAGCGAGGGGTTGTTGAATCAGAATGAGTATTAGCGGTATTGTGACGACGTCATTTGTGGTTGGTAAGGACAGATGTTGGTGTTTGTTTGGCTAAACGAGAAGGGATAGGAGGTTGGTTATTGGTCGAATTTGTTATGTTGTGCAGTTGGATTTTCAAGGATATGGTTATAATCCGGTTTAGGCAACAAGGAATTGTTGCCAAAGGATGTGTATGACAGAAATTGTCATCTTTCGTGAAAAGCAATAGTGATTTTCGCGAGAATTACAGATGGTGGATCAGTGATAGGCAGTGTCGTATTCCACCTCATAAATGAGATGGAGTACAATAAGAATTCGGTGATTCAGTTGATCAATGATTCAAGAGAAAATCATTGTGATCCACGGTAAGACTACAGACGCTTTAGTTTTGACCCGAGAAGAGTGGTCAGGTGTCAGAAAAAGAGAAAGTATTGGAGGTTATCATCCACGTAGGAAGGAGTGCTACGTTGGCTAGATGTGACATGTGACAAGGTTACATGAGTTGATAAATGTGTTGGGTGTCCGTAGAGTTAATGGATGTCTAGTGTCACGTATGTCCTTGTTACGGGAATAAGTTTACTACCTTACATCCTATGTCAGTAGACTTCCGGCTAGTACTGGAAGTTGGCTTTTAAGGAGGAACAGTAAGGATGTTGATTGTAAAAGGCAGGTGTTTAGGGTTTTGACTATGCTATTCGTGAGGCGTCTCAGAAAGGTTCTCAGAAAGAAGTTGATATTGGAGAATAATATCATTATTTTATGTGGTACTATCCCCCTCTGTGTTGGACTTTGATTATAGAAATTTCGAGGACGAAATTTTTATAAGGTGGGGAGAGTTGTCACACCCCGATCCTAGAATTATTTTACGGTTGGTTACTTTGGTCTTTTACCATTTAAAGTGACCGTTTAACCGTACAATGATCGTGAAGTTGACTTTTCGTTAAGTCAAGAATTTGGGAAAACTTCCTCCTTGAAAGTTGTAGAGGGCGTCGTTACGAGTCCGTGGACACGTAGCATGCTAAAATCGGAGATCGTATGAGGAAGTTATGTACAAAAGTATAAAGTTACTGTGCGGTATAAAGGCTATATATAGGAGTTACCGGGGTGAAAAATCAGATTTTTCACCCCAGCCCCTCTTTCTCTCTCCCCGCGTCTTCTCCTTTCCGATCGGGAAAAACTGTGCTGAGCTTCCGGCCGCCCTAGCGCCGCGGTCCGGCCACCAATCGCCGGCGCACCGGTCCCAAAAGTTCGGCCTCCGAGTCTACTTCAATTCTAGGTAAGTTTTCCGACCTAACTCGCCGTAAATCGGGAGAAATTCCGATTTGTTCTTGGTGTGTACAGTAGATTTTCGGGATTGAATTTCTCCCTCCCTAGATCACCATTTGTTGAATTCTTTATATGTTTAGGACGGGTTTTAGGTGTACTACAATCCCCTAGAATTTGGTAGCTTGATTCGAAGTGTGTAGGAAGAATTGAGGATTTGAAGTTTTGAAGTGTAAATTTCGGGGTCTACTGTTCATCGAGTTTTTGACCTAGTTAGAGGCCGATTTGGCCTTCGAGTTGAACTAGAAAGTTGTCCCAAATGATGAGACGAAGCTACTGGTAAAATTTGGTGGCGATCCGAGGTCGCCGGAATTTTAGCCGGAATTTCTGCCGGCGGTGGCGGAGCTGGCGGCGGTGCCGCCACTTTTTGGACAGTTTTTCATGTCCATTAATTAGTACATATTGTGAGGAGTCTATGGTTAAAATTTGGTAATTTTTGGAGGTGTTTTGGTTAGGTTTTGGAATTGTTCTAGTTTAGTATTATTGGCGGATAATTAAATATTATTCCGACCATCGACTATTGCCGGGTAAGGTTTAAGGATTATTTTAAGGACTCCTGAGGTATTGGTGAAGTGGTTGAATGGGTGTCCATAGTAATTCCACGAATTATTATGGGTGAACCTATTGTCAAGTGAATTATTAAAGAAAGTCGGTATGTTACGGTTGGGTAATCGAAATTAAATCTATTTGTTGAAAAGTTGTGAAAAGAAAGGAACTTGGTCAACTCTTGGTAAATAGGATTTCCTGGTCAAACTAGGAAAAGACCAAGTCAACTTTGGAATAACTAATATGATGATTTGTTTGTACAGTCTCTGGTTGGACGTGAGACGGGCTCGACTACGCGGTTAGTTCGAGGGTTTCGCTCGAGGAGCTTTCCGAGCGGGAAGGTCGCAATAGTACTGTGAGTGGACATTTGTTTTAAATTAAATTGCATGCTATATTCTTTAATTTGTTTCTCCTGCATATATGATTTCCTCCATTTATATGTTTTACGGTGATTTGGGAAAATGAGATTTACGGATTTTAAAGGCAAACAAACCGGGAAAGAGGTTCATACCCTTCCCGTGATTTTAAAGGATTTTCCCGGGTTATGGTTTATTGATTATCACCGTTTTGGGATTATGGAGGGGGATGATTTTTAAAAGGAGAAACTTGGCTCACGGTTTTAAAGGGGTTTTCGATTTATTATTATTCCCACGAGGTTTTACAGGTTTTACTGGTTTTAAATGAATTTTAAAAAGGGAAAAGGAAAAGGATTGTATGCTAGCATGGACCCTCTCCGGTGGAGCTGGTCAATAGACCCTCCCGAATAGCAGCAGGTCAGGACCCTCTTCGGTAGTAGCTGGTCAATGGACCCTCCCGAATAGTAGCAGGTCGGGACCCTCTCCGGTAGTAGCTGGTCATTGGACCCTCCCGGATAGTAGCAGGTCGGGACCCTCTTCAGTAGTAGCTGGTCAATGGACCCTCTCGGATAGAGCAGGTCAGATTTCTCGTGGATGAGGTTAACACCCCACATTTAAATTATTTATGTTTGAGCCAAGACATCATTTATGATTTGTTGCATGCGGATTTTTCTGAGTAAACTGTAAGGGAGAACATTAGCGGAAAATAGAATTTTACATTTGATTTTCGTCCACTCACTCTAACAGTTTTTTCAATGTTTCTCCCCTGGGCCCTTCGTTTTCAAATGCCCAGTGGTGCAGGGTTCTTGAGAGGAGGTCGAGCGCGTACAAGAGTCGAGGCATAGTCGATCAATCCGTTGCCGTTGAAATTCTTTAGGGTAATCATCTTAGTAGACTGCTCTGACTAACCCAGTATAGCTAATTAAGTAGGTTAGGGAGCAGGATGCCTTCATGAGTTAGGGTTTGTAGTAGATACTCATGGAAGTGCTGAGTTGGATTGTAGGAAGGGTTGGCCATTTCAAGGGGGTTTCGGTAAGAAGTTCCCTTGGGGTGGTCCCCGCAGGATTTACTTCGAGTTAAAGGGATTTAACTCGGTGTGGGTCCTGACACTTCGAATGTGGAATTGGTCAATGGCTATCTATATCATGCCATATGGTCCTCAACGTGATTCTTTACTTAGACCTGGAAAAAAGGCTGCTTGACACTACGCCAAAAATGGTCTTTTATGGCATGCAAAGTGCGCCGTAAAAGGGTATTTACGGCGCACAAAAGCACGCCGTAAATGCTCCCGCCGTAAAAGGCAAAACACATTTACATGGTTATTCCCTTCTTTCTCTGATCGAGCTAAAAGAGTGTTAACAATTGCTTTTAGTTGTTCAATCTCTTGTGATTGAGACAACATCTGTTCTGCTTGAGCGGACAAAGCAGTCTCCAATTTAGCAACTTTGTTTCCAACTTTGGTTTGACATTCTGCCTTCGAAGGAACCACTCCAAATCCTAACCCTCTTACCCTTCCTCGTGGATCCGGACCTAGAGCTTTTGTTACAGCATCGTCTTGTTTCTCTGCTTGGTGTTGCTTCACTTGTTTCTGAAAAAGGCTACCTTTTGTTAATAAGTTGACTAAAAACCAAATAAGTTTTGCAATCAAACTTACTCTCTCCATGGATCAACTTCTGAGGTATTGGTCCACACAAAACGATGAGCAATATCTAACATAGAGGAACTTAGTGTTTTAAGCTTCCCCTGACCTACAACAAACATTGGTGTCAATGAACCAAAGTAGGAACAACAACATAGACAATCATAGTTCCCTAACACCACACTAAGTCTATTAACTTGTGAAGGAAGTATGAGAGGAGTACGTACCTATAGTTGAGTGGCATTGGGTCTAATTTCAAAGAGAGTTTGACGATTTTGTTTAGTGAAGCTAATTATGTGAGGAGACCTACACCAAATATACAAACATTGGTATCAATGAACCAAAGTAGGAACTAAGCATCCAGTATCTGCCAACATCATATTCATATTGTCTGCCAACATCAACAATTGATCAACAATTATCTTATTATCAAATCAACACACTATGCTCGAATCAAAGCACATAGGCAGATTAACTTGAATTGGAGCAGAACACAGTGAACTAGAAATGAACACACAACCTCAATGCAAGTTCCATATCCTCCAATCTTAATTTAAACTAATAACAAACCCAGAACCAATCAACTACAAGTTATCACCGCCACTCCCGCCGTCGACCACCGAAAACTGTCCAACATTCAAATTCACCAAGACTCAACCCAAAATCACATTCAATTATACAGGGAGGTAGAGCTCGACGAGTAAACGAATATTGTTACCTGAATTGAACCCATCTTCATCGAAAAATGAAGAACACGGCAATAAAACCCAGAAATCTTCCTCCCTGTCTGTGAAACGCAGAAGCTTCAATCACTTTATGGAAGCTACAACACTAATACGATCAGAATCAGATAGTGAGGGACTTACCCAGCCATGGTGAAACAGAGCCGACGACGAACGAAGACGACTCTGCAGCCCTTGAGGTTTCTAGGTTCTGTCGAACTTGGAGAGAAAGCCGGTGAGGGGAGGGGAAGGATTTCACCACAAATTAGTGGAGATTTCGATTGGGTCTTGGTTATCGGAAAGGGGAGGTGGGTTGGTGAAGGAAGAAGAGAGAAAGATGAGGAGTGGGTTGAGGTCAGACGTACGGGTTCAGTGTTTCGAGTGTGGAGGAGACCAGGGAGGGTGTTAGCTAGGGGGTCTTGACGAATTAGTTTGGGGAATTAGGTTTTAGACTTCTGGAGAGGTTGAGCGGGACTTCCCAAAAGAGAGAGGGAAATTAAGAGTAAGTGGGAAAATGAGAAGAGGGAAGAGTTAAATGAAGAGGGAAACTAAAACTTTTAGGGAAAAATTTCGCGCCTTCATCATTTACGGCCGGCTTCATATGCGAGCCGTGAATAACCAATTTGGTATATCATGCTTTTATGGCGTTCTAATCATGCACGCAGTGAAAACACAACACAATTACGGCTCGCATTTTGTATACGCCGTAAAAGACTCAAGGCCAATTGTTATTTACGGCGTTCACAAAATGCACGCCGTAAAAGACTAATTGGTTAAGGGCTTTCACGCGTGCATTAAATGCACGCCGTTAATGTGTAAAAAATACGGCGCGCATCGATGCACGCCGTAAAAGCTCTCAATTCTTGTAGTGTGAGAACTTAAAGCATAAGTTCACACAGAAATTTAGATTCTCGCGCAACATGACCTTCGAAGACTAAAACAACTGTAACTTCATGTAGGAAATACATATGAATGATCCATAAATTTTTCTATAAAGTAGACATTCATATATTTCCATTTATATATCACACACCTTATGCTTCGTCTGGAGCTGTTCATAATGTCCAGACGAAGTCGACTGATTGTTTTGACAAAATCAGATTCTCAGACAGACATGTCTCACTTTACGAAAATGACTATAAATCACTTTATATGATAACTATGATCAAATGGTTTGTGTCTCTGGAAAGTAGACACATAGATTTTTCCAGTGGTACTAATTTTATTGTATTCCTATGAGTGATAATTCTTGTAAGTCTCATTAAAGTTGACCTAGAGAACTTGGTAGCTTCTGATTTTGCTTTTGATTTTGTCTTTCTTATGTAGGGATATAATAAGTGTTAGGGATATAATAACGGTGGCTAATAGAGAATGGTTTTGTTCATAATCTTTGGATAAAATCTAATGAAGACTTAGAGGGATTTCCTGGATTGATAGTTCAAGCTGTTAAGAACATTAGGTCAGATGGGTGTACCCTGAGATTGAAGTTCATATCAACTCCACCAGAATGGATAATGCTGAAAGAACAAATGAATTATATCTCTCCTTATCATTACGTCAGGATAATTCAATGTCCAATTAAAGGAGCGAGCATGATGAGTGGAAATTACAGTCTTAATCAGAGCATTCTATGGATGAAGGATATGCCAATCATGTGTATCAAAAACATGGTGGGAAGTGATTATGAGTCAAGTCTTCTGGCAAGTGGAGAAAAGATAATGGTTTCCTGCTATAATCATCCTCCACCTGTGAATTGTAACTTTTTCTTAGCCATTATAAGGAATGAAGTAGACTGCACCCTAGCTACTACAGAATAGATTGAAAAAGTGGAGAATGAAAAATGATATAAGATTCTTTATCCCTTTCCTTATGATTCGGACTTAGACAGTGAAGAAAAAGATGAAAAAACATCAGAAGGGGAACAAGAGGGCCAAGATTCGTTGACTGATTATGATTGCACTGATGAAGAATGCTACAATACAGTAAACATGAGAGAGAAATGAGCGGTGACTGAAGCATCAAGACAAAAGACTTTTCTTTTGTTAAAGTTAGTGCGCTCACATGATAGAGAAAGGAGCGGTGGCCGACGCATTATGACAAAAGACTTTTCTTTTGTTAAAGTTAGTGCGTTTTTCTTTTGAGGCCGACGTATGAAAACAAATAACTTTAGTTTTGCTAAAGTAAAGCGTGATTTCTGTTTCCCACGTTCTCCTAGCTGAGTTTAATTCAGGTTTGGAGTCCGTGTGCTATATAAGGAGCTTCAAGCTTCCAAAAGAGGACATCGAAAAACTTGGAACAGAAGTTAGAAACACTTTCTACCTTCCTCTCGAAGTTAGAAAGCCAGAGAAATAGTGTGTGTAAACAGTATCTCTAGTATAGTGTGAGTGTGAGTACTGTGTGAAAATTTCAGTCTGTAATCATTCAGTGTGATGTGCTTTTATTACAAGTAAGTATCTTATGCTTGTAATTATAATCATGAGCAGCTAAATAACTTATAGTTGTTTACCTAAGCGCGAGGCTCTGGGTTATGTATTTGTAGTTATGTTATGTTAAATAAATTCTATCTTGTGCTCATAAATCTGTCACAAAAATATTTTTGTTTAAATTATTTTACTTTCAGTTGCTAATTTGAATTTTGTATTTGAAATATTTTTGCATACTAAAATTTATGAATCTTTCATTTTAAGACAGTAGTAATTCCGCCAGCATAGTAACCATTTAGATATAAGGTTGTTAGGTGAAGTTTTGACATGTTGAAGGCTAGTTTTTAAGCTGGTGGGTGATTAGGTTTTAGTCTGTATTTTATTCTAAATACAAGAGCTTGTTATATATATATAGAAACCTATTAAGTTAGTTTTAACAGAACTTTTAACAGATTAGATAAAAATGTCAAATTTTGAAAATTTGAGAATATAATTTAAAAGAAAGAGGATAAAACAGTTTTTATGTTAAAGTTCGAGTGTATATAAGTGTTTAACTCTTTAATATTTAACACCTTTGGGAAAAAATGTGGTAAAGTTGTACTGCTCCATTCTGCACTCTTCTGTCTCTGACGCTTCGGCCAATTTCCATTCTAGGGTTTTCTCCGGGTCCACTTCAATCGCCGAAATGAAGCTCACTGTAAAGACCCTCAAGGGCAGCCATTTCGAAATTAGGGTTCAGCCCACTGACACCGTGAGCCCCTCTCCTTCTAATTTTTTGGTTTCCAATTCCAAATTTTGAAATTCGGTTTTGATGTTTTGGGTTTTTGAATTGATGAAGGTGATGGCTGTGAAGAAGAACATTGAGGATATTCAAGGGAAGGATAACTACCCGTGTGGGCAGCAGTTACTGATACACAATGGCAAGGTCTTGAAAGACGAAACTACCTTGGCTGATAGCAAGGTCACTGAGGATGGCTTTCTAGTTGTCATGCTTAGCAAGGTACATTTCTCTTTCTCTCTCTTGGAATTGCGCTAAGAATTGTTCTTATTCAAATGTTGAAATGATTTATGTTGTTGGATTTATGATAACTTGTGATTTATGGTAATGTTGGTTAGTTGTCGCACTGCTCTAAGATGGGTTAATAAGTGTCTTGTTGTGTTTTCGGTCTAGCTCGAGTGTTTAGGGAAGACTAACTATGGAGATTCTGTGACTGACACTTTAGTATGCTTTGATATTGGTAGGTATATAATTGAACTATTGTCTAGTCTTATTCTTAGAATTTAATAGCTACCCACTGCTGCCTCTTTATCCTATGAAAGGAATCATGAAATTTTGCAAATTTGCACCTGCTGCTACACTGCTAATTTAGGAAAATAGTTATGCCATATATAGATATTACCGTTTCATTAACTTGGCTAGTCTAATAATGCTGAGGATACAAAATGACTTTATCAATAGTACGATGACAGTTGTGAATACTATATTGTGGTGAGTACTGGAGGGTAAAGCTTACCATAATTAGATTTAACAGAGCTCTTATGTATTTGTGCCTAAAATAGAACTTATATGGCTCTTATTTTGAAGCTGGAGGTACATGAATCCTTTGACGATTCGTGAACTGCTGGATTTAGGTACTACTCAGAAAAGTAAATTGGAGGGGTTAGCGATGTGGATATGGGGTGGCCAACGAAACATGGAGGCTGCCTCTTAGGACAGTGGGCTTTTAGGATCTGGTGGTGGATGAAGTGGAGAGGTGGTTAAAGGTTGGATGAAGCCTTTTTATCTGGAGAAGAAGGTTACTGTGGTTCAGTTGGTCTTGATCTGCTTACCATTAGATACTCTATTCTTTCAGATTCTTTCCAGTGTGAATAATAGAATCTTCATGGAAAAGTGGTCCTGGAAGGAAGAGAGACAAGTTAATCAAATGGGAAATGGTGCAAGGTTTCTTTGGGGTTAGCAATATGGTACAAACAAATGAGGGTCTATTTTTAATGGTTACATAGATTGCATGAGGAAAGGAAGGCCTTAACGGTTTCTTTTACTGTTAGTTTTCCTTTTTAATGCCCTCAAACCCACTTTGCAGAGCAAGCTCGATACTGGATCCTACTGCTAAACCCTAAATTGTTTCAGGGACAGGAACTAACTATAGCTAGGTAGGTACCCTAAGAGTGTTCGACCCAAACCACACGGAGCAAACCATGATTCATCCTGTTAATCCCTTGTTGGGTATAGTAGGCTGTTATAAATACAAATGCTGGGATCTTAATATAGTCACTTGGGGTTCAAGGTGATGTCCCTGGAAACACATTGCAGGACATGAACCCATTTTCTGCTAGTTTCAATATGAAGTACATAAAAATAGTACTTCTCTAAATTGAATCAGATAAGATATTTATTAGTATTATGAGATGACTAGATGGAAATCGCACTGGGTCAGATTTGAGTTCATACTAATTTTTGCATACAATCTTTTGAACTGCTTTACTTCGCAAAGGAAAGTTCACTCGTATCTTTAATGAGAAAATGCCTATTTTCTTTTGGTACATTTTCTTTTCTGTTCTAAGATTTTGGTGAAGGGATCCTTTATTACAGTGTTTTAAATTCATTCTCTCTCATATTCTCACTCGATTTAAATTTTGCATGGGTCTTAATATAGTGACTTGGGTTCAAGGTGAAGTCCTTGGAAAGACGTTGCAGGACATGTTGCTTCAATTATAAAGAACATAAAAATAGTACTTTTCTAATTTGAATCAGATAAGATACTTATTAGTATCGCGAAATGACTAGATAGAAATCAGACTGGGTCAGATTTGTATACATACTCATTGATGAATGCATTAATCTTTTGAACTGCTTTGCTGCGCAAAGGAAAGTTCACTCATATATTTTATGAGAAACAATGCCTATTTTCTTTTGGTACATTTAGATGTTTGTTCTAAAATTTTGGTGTATCCTTATTACGATGTTTTAAATTCATTTTCTCTCATATTCTCACTCAATTTGAATTTTGCATGGAACTGATATCTGTTGCTATCTTATCTCTTTGTATGCTGCTATTGATTTTGGTTGAGTTGTTTACTAGTATTTTGCTAAATCAACATCTACTTTTAAAGGAAAAAAAACACCAACATCTACTTTGTGTATTTTTGCACCAAAGGTTCAAGGTGATATCTATATATTAAACATAACTGAAATAGGCAGCAATTGTGGGAATCCTTTTTTTTATGGTTTACTTTTTTTCCCGCATACTCGTTTTCATTGCTGTACTCTGTTCCATTTCGTGTTTTGCTTTTTTGACAGAGTAAAACTTCAGGCTTAGCAGGGGCTTCATCTGCTCAGGTACTATACTTAAGTTTTGCTGGGCATATTGTTCAGTTTTTTTTGTTTGTTTTTGTTTTTTTTTGTTTTTTGGGTTTTCTTGTTCATGTATAAGCTGTCCTGTAATTCTGTGTCACAGCCTGCTTCTACAATTCCACCTACAACTGCACCAATCACTGCTTCTACTACCAGAGCTGAAGCTCCTATACAAGCACCGTGAGTTTTGTATGACAAGCCTTTTCAACTAGTTGTTAGATTAACATAGAATTGTTCTAACATCCTTTTCCTTTCTGCTTTGTAGACCCTCTGAGAGTACCACACCTGCTTTAGATACTGCTGAGTATGTTTCATTCTGCAGTTCCCTGTACTGATATTTAATGCATGTGATTTGAGTCTCGAATTAGGTTTAGATTCTATCTTGTGTTCCATGTTAAGTCAGATAATGTAGTTAGGATGTGACACTAATATGGTGGATGCATGTTGTCCATGTGCCTTAGTTAAGTGTAGTTTTCTCGACATCCTATATAGAATTTACCTCTTTAGGTGGAGCATCTGCTTTGTTTTCTTTTTCTCCCGTTCTGATAAAATATAAATAATGAAGTTGGAATCTTCTTGCCTTAGCATGTTACTTATTTGATATAGAACTTAATGATGTTAAGTCTATTGTGTTTCATTTGCAGTCTGCATACTGATACCTATGGTCAAGCTGCGTCAAACTTAGTTGCTGGAACTAATCTTGATCAGACTATTCAACAAATAATGGATATGGGTGGTGGAAATTGGGACAGAGAAACAGTTACACGTGCACTTCGAGCGGCTTACAACAACCCAGAGCGAGCAGTGGACTACTTATACTCTGTATGTCTGCATTTGTATAAATATTAGATGTTATATTAATGTATTCGGCTGCTGACATCGTGTTCTTCAGAGTATTCCAGAAACAGCTGAAGTTGCAGTGACTGTAGCTCATTTCCCTGGAAGTCAGGCAACTGAAACAGGCATCACCAATGCTCCACCTGTCTCTGGAGCACCCAATTCAGCTCCTCTGAATATGTTTCCGCAGGTAAATCTTATGATTGTGGAAGAACGTTCTTTTACTTTTATGCAGCTATTATTTATCTAAGTTGGTGTTCTCCAGGAAGCATTGTCTGGTGCTGGTGCTGGTGCACTTGGATCCCTCGACTTCCTCAGAAACAATCATCAGGTAAGCATCTTGTTATAATAGATAGGTGTATTAATCATTAAATTTTGGCATGATTGGATCATATCAAATTTTCATATAATGTATGGAATCACCGAATTACGAACCATCGCAATCTGCATAGTATAATTTTATTTGACAATTTGATGTCATTTGCTATTCTCATTATTCTTTTGGAAAGTATAGAAGCCATTGAAAAGAAGTTGAGCACATATTATCACCAGATCATGCCTGATATAAATCTTGGTGTGCTTTGTTAAGTTCATGACAAGGGTTTTGATTTATTTATTATCTCTATCACAGTTCCAGACGTTGCGTTCAATGGTGCAAGCAAACCCACAAATTTTACAGGTATGCATATGAATTGTCTTTCCACATTAGCTAATGTGATGGTTTCCTTTTAAGATGTCTCAGATTGTCTTCATTCTGCTTTTGTTACAGCCCATGCTGCAGGAGCTTGGAAAGCAAAATCCCCAGCTTTTAAGATTAATTCAGGAGCACCATGCCGAGTTCCTCCAGTTAATAAATGAACCTCTTGAGGATTCTGAAGGGTGAGCATTTATACATGCAAATTACTTAAACCGTAGTCCTAAAATGCTATGTAGATCCTCGAAAACTTAACAGACCAGAAAAAAAGAAGTTAAAGTAGAAGGAACTGTTACACATTATTAACAATGACCCTAGCAAAGCAGGAGTCGTATGACCTTCTCTGAGAATTAATGTATAAATTTCCTTTTATCTTCCATTGTTCCGCTGAATTCTAGGTTTTTTTTCCTGGTGAAACTGTGGTGTAAGATAAACTGTCCCACTTCCCACCCCACTTATTCCGAGCCAAAGTATAGGAAGCATTCTCTTTTGTATTTGTTGAAGCTGCATGTACTGGTGTATGTTTTATACCCATAGAACCTGTTGTAATCCTGACATTTCATTCTCACTAAATTACTCTATCCTCCAGTGACATGTTCGATCAGCCTGATCAAGAAATGCCACATGCTATCAATGTAACTCCAGCAGAACAGGAGGCTATTGAACGAGTATGTATTTTTCTTACTGTATCTCTGATAGAATCATTCTTGTATTATATATAATGGCTCATCAGATGTGTAATATTCCCTGTAGCTTGAGGCGATGGGATTTGATAGAGCTTTGGTGATTGAAGCGTTTTTGGCATGTGACCGCAATGAAGAACTGGCAGCCAACTATCTATTGGAGAATGCTGGAGATTTCGAAGATTGAATTGACTGCCCTTCACCAGTTAACGGATACCCCCATTGGATTCATAGTTTTAACTTTTGGATCCCCATTCTTGACACTTGCAGTATCTTCACTCTAGTAGTGTTTGGAGTAATGTGTGGCCAGATATTAATGGAATTTAATTGATTGCTTTTCACAAAAGTTCATTTTAAGTGTGTGTGACACATTTGCATTGTGCCAAGGCTTATATCTTGTGACGTTAGGAGAGTTCGTTGCTAAAAGTTAGTTCAAGTTTTTGTTTGATCTGGTTTTGTTTAGTAGCTTAGTGCTCTGATACTTTACAAACCAACCTCACATTCACTTCAAGTTTTTGCTTCATTTGATGGTGTTTAGTGTTTAGCTTATTGCCCTGATACTTTACAAACCAGCCTCACACACTAATGTACCATTAGTCTCTATCAAATGGAACCCCGTGAGCAATACAAAGCATGCCACTTCTGAATGAGTCCGGACTTAAGAATGACCATTGGGATGAGATATAACAATCAATCTGAGCGGCAATTTTGCATAAGCTGTTTGATACCCTCTAGAACCAGGGTAGTGGTACTACCGTACTACAAGTGAAGCCAGCAACTGAAGCTCTGAGTTCCCAGCTTCCAGATCTCCATAGGACCAAGGTATAAAGTTTCCCTCTGTTTGCTAGTATCATTCAACTTTACTAGCGTAAGTTACATTCCAAAGGTCGATAAATTCACAATATGGTTAGTTCGTATCTTTTTTTTCATAAAATACCTCAAAGCTTTGTTAAGTTATTCAGAAGATATCAGCCTTGACAAGTGGGTCAAGCAAAGCCAATTCAGAACGCTCTTCATCCAAATCACTACAGATTCAAAATACAGACCACCAGAATCAACAAAACACTTGATTCAGTACATAAAAATGCTACATAGGAGGAACCAAATCAACCAATGCTTGTGGCTTGTCTTCACATTGAACATAGGTGGGTACAATCCACAGGAATGACATGACATAAGCCAGCAACTCTGTCTAATTTGGTGATGGCTTCATTTGGAGTTCTTTGTACATAGGTGTTTCAAGACTCAAGAGAACACTAAATCACAGAGGGCTTAACCGTCTCAGAAGCATTGGCAACGCATATCACAAAGATGTTTCCAATGGAATATCAAGATGTTTCATGCTTTGCTTCCTATTTGGTCTCCCGGCCTCCTGATCTCTCATCTGCTGCAACTGACATAGGGGTGCTTGCCGCACCTTCACCCTGAAAATAAAGAGAGAAAGATAATGATGTGCCAATCTATGTTACCATACTACCTTGCAAATTTTCTGGAGTAAAGTGAAAATATGGAGGACAACTGTTCAGAAACCACAAACACAGTTTAGCTCCTAACCACATTTTTGTTGGTTCTGTATAGACGTACAAATTTTTCATTTCCAATTATACATGCCAAAAGTTCAGTCCTAAAATCAAGACTTACCATCATCAAATGAACTTGGGGGATAGAAGATCAAGTCATAGAAGATCGAGCATAGATAGCAAAGTAAGCCAAAAGAAAGAACAGCTTGTGAAATGTTTATGAAGACCAATGCACTCGTAATACATTGGTTCACTGTTGAGTAACCAAATGCAGCGAAACGCTGTCCATGTAAACAACAAAGACATCAGTGACACTGCAACAAGATTTATCACAGTTTGAATATGTGTGCAACCGAAGAGATTTTATGCTTACTATCACAGTTCTGGATTTAGGATGTCTACTGATATATGAGAGACATAATGCTTCATACTAAAGAAGTTATGATGCCAAATTGCCAGAAAGTATTGTCCTCGGAACAAGGCAACAAGGCACAAGCAATCTCTCCAGGAACATTGCCGAATACAAAATAATACTCAACCTTATTACAACCAAGAAAAGATGTTAGCGAGAATCACTCTTCCTCCCAAATCAATAGTGATTCTGATATCATCAATCAGTCCTAACTATCTGCTGTTAGCATTCAATGGAGATTGCATTCCTTATTTGTACTCTAGAACAGCAAGTTGTTTGTATATAGGTGTAACATTCACACAGAAATCAATCAATAGAAATTCATTCTTTACATGGTATCAGCCAAGGTTTAGGTCCTTACCTCTCCTTCCTTTTCAGTGTCTATCGTCTCTCCTGTCATGGCTGCCACCCCAACCAATCCACCTTCAAACACCACCCACTTCACCAAATTGTCTGAACTATCTCAAATGGACTAGCCAAGTTCGCTCATACCGCAATGGCACCAAGCTTTGGGGCTACGTCTCTGGTGACATTCCTGAGCCATCTCAAACCATCATGACCCAAGCAACTCAAATAAGTTAACTGCCGCACCAATCAACATGTTGTTTCTCAATGTCCTCATAGGTTTACCGGTCCCTCTGCTGTTGTTCCCTTTGTTGGGCTATCCAAATTGGTATTCTGACACTGGCGCCACACACGACATTGCCTCTTAATAATCCCAATCCCTCACAATGTTTCCATAGGTGATGGTAACTCCATGCCCATCTCCTACATTGGAACTTTTCCATTATCTGTCGGTTCCTCCAATTTATGTGTACGTAATGTCTTTCATAACCTATCTATTCAGTAAAAACTTAATCCCTCTTGCTTGTTTCATAAAAGATAGCATCGTATTTTTCTTGTTTGTCCTTTATTTTTATCAAATTTATCGCTTACATACTGATGACTTATTGTTTCAGGGTCCTTCTAAAGATGGCCTCTATCCGATCAATTTTCTTTCGCCTAGGTTCATTCATCTCTTTGGCATAATCGATTGGGTCACCCTTCGTTTTGTGTAACATCCCGATCCTAGAATTATTTTACGGTTGGTTACTTTTATCTTTTACCATTTAAAGTGATCGTTTGACTCTATAATGACTGTAAAGTTGACTTTTTGTTAAGTCGAGAATTTGGGAAAACTTTCTTCATGAAAGTCGTAGAGTATGTCGATACGAGTTCGTAAACACGTAGCACGCTCAAATCGGAGTTCGTATGAAGAAGTTATGGTCAAAAAAACAAAAATTACTATTCATATTAAGAAGTATAAAAAGAGAAACTTACCGGAAGTAGAAAGTCAAAAATAAGAACTTACCCAATCACTTTCTCTCTCCTCTTACCCGACCGAATCCGCTGCCATAGCTTCTCTCCGCCACAGCGTCGCCGTCAAGCCACCTCAAGCCGCCGGACCGGTCTTAAAATGACCATATCTGAATCTACTTCAATTCTAGGTAAGTCTTTCGACTTATCTAGTCGTGGTTTAGGAGAAATGTCGATTTGTTTGCATAGTATACAATGTAGAGTTTTGATCGGATTTCTTCCTCCTCAGGTCACCAATTGGTGAGTTCTATATATAATTAGAATGAGTTTTAGGAGTACTGCTCACCTCTAAAGTTTGATTGATTGATTTGGAGTGTGGAGGGAGAATCGAAGATTTGAAATTTAAAAATTTCAGGTTTTTACATTTTCCTTCAATTGCCCTAGTTAGAGACCTAATTGGCCTTTGAGTTGAACTAGAAATTTGTTCCAAATGATGAGACGATGCTACTATTAAAATTTGGAAGCGATTGGAGGTCACTGGAATTTTGGCCGGAATTTCTGCCGGCGGTCGCCGTCGACGGCGGAGCTGCCACTTTTAGGCAGTTTTTCATGCCTACTAAATAGTATAAAATGAGAGAAGTCTATGGTTGGCATTTGGTAATTTTTGGAGGAGTTTTGGTTAGATTGTGGAATTTTTGAAGTTTAATAATATTGGTGGATAATAAAATATTATTCCGGCCATCGATTATTACCGGTTAAGATTTAAGAAATATTTTAAGGACTCCTAAGTTATTGGTGAAGGTCGGAGATTTGAAAAGTGAGGAAATGATGAGCGAGTTGTAAGCTCACAAATGTGTACACCTATATTATTTAATTATTATTCTAGCGTCCGGAAAATTAATATTAATTATGGAACAGTACGAGAAATTTTGTGGAGACTTTGCTCAAATGAAATTTTGGGTTTTCATCAAGCTAAGGCCTAAGTCTGTGAGTGGACTTTTATTTTAAATACATTGCATGCAAAGAGGTTTTTATTGAGTTTTTCTTTTATCTACGAGAACTCCCTCCATGTTGATTTTTATGGTGATTTTGAGAAAATTGGGGATTTATTATTTTTCAAAGATTAGTGAGCCAGGAAAGAGGTTCATACATTTCCCGTGGGTTTTAAATAATTTTCCCGGAATATGATTTTAAATTATTATCACTATTTTGGGTTATGGAGGGGGTGATATTTTAAAATGGAGAAACTTGGCTCTTGGATTTTAATGATTTAAAGTAAAGTCAGGGAACCGGTTTCGGATGTCTGGAAAAGATTTAAATCCAATGTATTTGAGGAAAAGTCACGGGTGTTTTGACTTGGATTTTGATTTATTCACCTTGAGGTTTTTAAGGATTTTCAAGTATATGTATATATGTGTTGCTAGCTAGCATGGACCCTCTCCGGATTGTAGCTGGTCAGACCCTCTTCGGTGGTAGCTGGTCGGAAGGACCCTCCCGGATAGAGCCGGTTAGAACCATCTTCGGTAGTAGCTAGTCAGAAGGATCCTCCCGAATAGAGCAGGTCAAGGGACCCTCTTCGATAGAGCTACTCAATAAACCCTCTCGTGGATTAGAGCTGGTCAGTTGTTTTCTCGTGGTCATGGTGAAACTAATTCCCCACTTTTAATTCGGATTTGGAGCCAAGGGGATTGGTGAAAATGTTGTTTTAACCATTTTCCAATTGTTGTGTGTGTATGAATTTCAATAGAAATAAGAGGGAAAACAGAAATTGATTATTTTTCTCACGCTTGGATATTATTGTTATCCACTCACTCTAACATCGTGTGTTTTTTAAATGTTTTCCGTTGGGCCCTTCGTTTTCAAATGCCTAGTGTTGTAGGGTTGCTGAAAGGAGGTCACATGTACAGAAGTCGAGGCATAGTCAATTAATCAGATGTCGCAGCAAGATTATTTAGGTATCACTTCTGTGTAGATTGCTCTGATTACCCCGACTTAGATAGTTGAATAAGTCGTTAAAGCATAGTTGTGATTTGGGGAGCATGATGACTCTAAGAGTTTGAGGTTTATTTAAATTATTCATGGAGGTGCTTGATAGTCGCATATTTATGCGTATTTATCGTGTTTAATTGAACAGTTACACTTGGATTATTGTTATTAATTGAGTGATTTAATTAATGTCTATTGTTTTATTAGGTTTTGTGGAGAAATAAAGAAAAGAAAGAAATAAAAAAGATTCCTAGTGCCATAAGGAAGGAGAGACCAAGAGGGATTCGGAAAAGGAAGAAAGAGAAGCCGAGAGAGACTAGGGGAGAACAAAAATAAGAGTATAAAAGGACTATAGAGTTTTCTTGGTGGGGAGGAGTTGGAGTTGGCGAGAAACAAAAGAGATCAAGAGAGAAAACAGAAAAAGAAAACCAAGAGCGGCACCTAGGCTTCGGCAGCAGCAGCACCTCGGCCCAGCAGTGCATCGCCTCGCAGCAGGCACCAGCAACAACGCCTCGGCACCTAGGCTTCGGCAGCAGCATCTCGCAGGCACCAGCAGTGCACCGGCTCGGCAGCAGCAGTGCACCTCGGCTCGGCAGACGTTTCGGCAGCAGCCGGTCCTTCGACATCGAACCAAGAGCAGTCCCTCTTCTTCATCCAATCTCTAGAAAAAGGGTAAATGTAACCGGGTCAAGGGACCCTCTTCTTCATCAAAATGTTATAAATATAACAAACCTGGTCATTTTATCAATAACTGTCCAATCAAAAATACTATCAAACAATTAAAAATCAGTCAAGATAAACAAGACAAACTTATCCAACTTTTAGAACTCAGAAACACAGACTCCGAAATCGAATTTGATCAAAATCATTCTATCCCAACCAGTTCTTCCTCTTCTAAATCAGATTACTCTTCGTCGCCTGATATTTCATTTGGTTGTAAAGATACCTGCTGTAAATCAATTAATGTGCTTTCTAAACAAGAAGAACAAGAAGAATTATTAATATATTTAATTAGAAAAATTGATAATCCAGACCTTAAAGCAGAATATCTTAGGAAACTAAAAAATTAATCACTGATAAACATGCTATTAAAACTCCTCAACTATAAATATCTCGTACAACAACTTTTGATATATTTAAGAATAAAAACAATGAAGTCACCATTCAAGATTTACAACAAGAAATTAGGTCCATAAAAACACAAATACATACATTACAACAACAACAGAAAGAACTTAGTAATGATAATAATGATATCAAAAATGATGTAAACATTTTAAAAATCGATACCCAATTTCTTAAATTACAACAAATCCCTGATAATTTTACTCCACTCGAATTACCCACACCTCACGATGAAGACAATTCAGAAAATACTACCTTCAGTACTATTAAACAAATTAACTTTAAGAAATGGTACTTTATAATCCAACTGCGAATTGAAAATTTCTAACTAATCACCAATGCACTCATAGATTCAGGTGCAGATCTAAATTGCATCCAAGAAGGATTGATTCCTTCCAAATATTTTCAAAAAACAAAAGAATCACTTAGATCTGCTAATGGCACTAAAATGGATATTAAATATGAAATTTCCAAAGTACATAAATGCCAAAATAATGTCTGTTTTAAAACTCATTTATTTTAGTAAAAAAATTAACTGATAAAATAATTCTAGGTCTCCCTTTCATAACTCTTCTCTATCCCTTAACCACAGAATACTATGGCATTCTTACTTACCTTTTTGATGAGCCAGTTAAATTTATATTTCTATCAAATCCTGAAATTCACACTTTAAAAAGCATTTCAAGAAAATTCAATATCAAAAAAAATCAACTTAATTCATTCCAAACTAAAACAAATTAACTTTCTCAAAGAATAAATCAATTTTAAACGCATAGATGAACAAATCCAAAATCCTTCACTTCAACTCAAACAAGAAAATTACAAAAGAATTATGCTCGGATATTCCAACTGCCTTCTGGCATAGGAAAAAACATATAGTCTGTCACATCCCGATCCTAGAATTATTTTACGGTTGGTTACTTTGGTCTTTTACCATTTAAAGTAACTGTTTAACCGTACAATGATCGTAAAGTTGACTTTTCGTTAAGTCGAGAATCTGGGAAAACTTTCTTCATGAAAGTTGTAGAGGGCGTCGTTACGAGTTCGTGGACACGTAGCACGCTCAAATCGGAGTTCGTATGGGAAAGTTATAAACAAAAATGTAAAGTTACTATGCGGTAAAATGGCTATATATAGGAGTTACCGGGGTGAAAAATCAGATTTCACCAGGCCTTTCCCTCTCCTCTCCCGGCAGTTTTTCTGCCGGAACTTTCAGCCGCCACAGCGCCGCCTTCCGGCCACCAATCGCCGCCGCACCGGTCCCAAAAGATCGGCCTCCGAGTCTACTTCATTCCTAGGTAAGTTTTCTGACCTAACTCGCCGTAAATCGGGAGAAATTCTGACTTGTTCTTCATGTGTACTGTAGAATTTCGGGATCAAATTTCTCCCTCCCTAGGTCACCATTTGGTGAGTTCTTTATATGGATAGGATGGGTTTTAGGAGTACTATAATCCCCTATAATTTGGTAGCTTGATTCGAAGTGTGTAGGGAGAATTGAGGATTTGAAGTTTTGAAGTGTAAATTTTCGGGTTCTACTGTTCATCACGTTTTTGACATAGTTAGAAACCGAATTGGCCTTCGAGTTGAACTAGAAAGTTGTTCCAAATGACTAGACGAAGCTACTGGTAAAATTTGGTAGCGATCGGAGGTTGCCGGAATTTTGGCCCGAATTTCTGCCTGCAGTGGTGCCGCCACTTTTTGGGTAGTTTTTCATGCCCATTAAATAGTATAAATTGTGAGGAGTCTGTGGTTTAAATTTGGTAATTTTTGGAGGTGTTTTGGTTAGGTTTTGAAATTTTTCTAGTTTAGTATTATTGGCGGATAATTAAATATTTTCTGAAGGTTTGGAAAATATTTTAAGGACTCCTAAGCTATTGTTGAAGGTCGGAGATTTTTGTTGATTAAATTTGAGAGTTTTGGCCAATGGTGACGTTATTGCCAATTTTAATTATTTATTCGTTTGGCAATTGAGATTTATTATTCGTTGAACAGGAGATGAAGAGTTCTTGCTTGAGAAGCGATCCGGATTCCGTCAGGCTAAGGCCTAAGTCTGTGAGTGGACTTTTTATTTTAAATCGTGCATGCTCAAATATTTTCTGAATATTTATAAACATGTTTTTATAATTGTTTGTTGAGCCGGTGGGGCCAAGAAGGCGGGTTGCTCCCCTCCCGTGAGCTCCTTTGTTTAGTCGGCTGGAATTTATGTCATTTTGACTGCATTTGGAATTTACTTATTTATGGCCATAGTTTTGAGGACGATCGGGGAACCGTGCCTCCTGCATGAGATGCAAGTTTTAATTAACGGGGGAGGAGTCATATAATAATGACTTTCTTATTTTTCTTGTTTTCGTCACCGTGAAGGGTCGTTATATACCTATATTTATTCATTGCTAGCTAGCCATATGGCCCCCCCACCTTAGAGGTGAAGCAGGGCAATAGTAGCTTTATTTGGCTCCGTCTCTAGCCTAAGAGGCTCATTGTCATGGTGGAATTTCTCTGCCATGAAGGGTCGTTCATTACTTAGTAGCCTCCGGAAGGCTCCGACCCTAGTCTGAGAGACTCTCCGTCATGGTGAAACCTCTTCCCCTATTTTTACTGTTGATTTTTCAAGCCAATGAGATTGGCATTTAACGATTTGGTCTCCGGAACGATGATTTGAGATTCTTTCCCGACGAGGCATGCATATGGATTTTCTGGAAATTTAAAGGGAGAACATAAATTGGTTACTTTTCACACGTATGAATATTCTTTTTGTCCACTCACTCTAACATCCTGTTTTTTTAAATGTTTTCCCCTGGGTCCTTCGTTTTCAAATGCCTAGTGTTGCAGGGATGCCGAGAGGAGGTCGTGCGTACAGAAGACGAGGCATAGCCAACTAATCCGCCGACGCTAGGATTTTTACTTAGGTATCTCTTCTATGTAGATCTGCTCTGATTACCCCAACTTAGTTTAGTTTCTTCTTCGTGAAGCATAATTATGGTTTGAGCAGCAGGATGACTCTAGGAGTTGGGGGTTGTTTTAAATTATCACGGAAGCGCTGAGTTTATTTTTTAAAAAGGGTTGTCCATTTCACGGGGGTTTCAGTAAGAAGTTCTCTTGAGATGGTCCCCGCAGGATTTACTTCGAGTTAATTGGGTTTAACTCGGGGTGGGTCATGACATAGTCACTCTCCCCTACATTAAAGAATTTAATGAGAAAAATATTCCTACAAAAGCACAACCGATACAAATGAGTCATGAAGTCATGGAATTCTGTAAGACAGAAATCCAAGATTTACTTGATAAAGGAATAATTCGACACAGTAAATCCCCTTGGTCATGCCCTGCTTTCTATGTTCAAAAGAACGCTGAATTAGAAAGAGGCACACCCCGGTTAGTTATAAATTATAAACCCCTTAATTCAGTTTTGCAATGGATTAGGTACCCAATACCTAATAAAACATATCTTATTAACCGACTAAATAATTCTGTCATCTTTTCTAAATTTGATCTAAAATCTGGATTTTGGCAAATTAATAAAAATTTATGAAAAAGACAGATACAAAACAACGTTTGTCACCTCTTTTGTCCACTATGAATGGAATGTAATGGCATTTGGGCTTAAAAATTTTCCTAATGAATTTCAGAACACTATGAATGATATTTTCAATCCTTATAGTCACTTCTCCATTGTTTACATTGATGATGTCCTAATCTTCTCACAATCAATTGATTAACATTGGAAACACTTAAATCAATTCTTTCAAATAATTAAATCTAATGGTCTAGTGGTTTTAGCCTCAAAGATTAAACTCTTTCAAACGAATATTCGATTCTTAGGATTCACCCCAATTAACAGAGTTATCCAGTTTGCTGATAAATTTCCAGATGTTATCTTGGAGAAAAACCAGTTCCAATGATTTTTAGGATCATTAAATTACGTAGCGGGTTTCTATCAAAATTTACGACAGAAATGCAAACCACTATATGATAGATTACAAAAAAATCCTACCCCTTGGACACCAACTCATACAACTATTGTCCAAGAAATTAAGAGTCATGTCAAAACTCTTCCATGTCTAGGAATTCCCCTAGCTGATTCATTTAAAATTGTTGAAACTAATGCCTCTGACATTAGTTATGGAGGCATGCTTAACCAATAAATTTCTCCCAGCCATCTAGAACAAATTGTTCGATTCTATTCTAGAACATGGTCACAATCACAACACAATTATAGTACTATTAAAATTTTTTTATCTCTTGTCTTATGTATAAGTAAATTTCAAGATGATTTATTAAATCAAAAATTTCTAGTTCATGTTGATTGCAAAAGTGCTAAACATGTTTTAGAAAAACATGTTCAAAATATGGCCAGTAAACAAATTTTTGCTCGTTGGCAAGCTATTTTAAGTATCTTTGATTTTGAAATTACATTCATTAAGGGTAGTGACAATCATATACTAGATTTTCTAACCCGTGAATTTCTCCAGGATTCCTACCACATTCCTCAACATGCAGCACAGAACGACAAAATAACATCAAAGCTCATCTGAGCCACAAGTCAGTCACCAAGCAGTCAAATCTGAGTCACCTGATTCTTTTAGTTTAGTTCCATATCCAGGTTATCCTACAATCCCAGTCAATTCCAGACCCTTACCCAACTATGTTGGTACCACCATTAGCCTAAATAAACCCAATTACCAGTCAGCCTTAGTTAATCCACATGATCCTTTCAAAGTCAATACTCTCATTTCTTCTAGGCCCAATTTTCGTAAATCATCACCCTATGTTTTACGCACTAGTCAAGACATGTTTTGTGTTGAGTCACATGAAGTATCCAATTTCCTTAGTCAAATATTACTGCCCACCTGGCTATTTCTTTGTTCCCAATCATCTCAATCATTCTCTCAAATTTTTCAGAGATATTCTCTTTGCAACAGGTTCGATCACAATCAAAGGGATTTTCGATCCCAAATATTCATCTAAGTTACTTTACCATTCCTTGTACATAGTAAAAATTATTCATTTATCTGAATGGAAAGATCCCCCATACACTTACCATAAAGAACGCGAGTTAACTTTTAACTATTATGATTATGAAGATGCATGGTTCAAAATTTTCATGCATCAAAATGAAGATTTCAGTTACTCTTGGTTCCTCAATTATGACCACAAATTCAATGGGAAGTTCCCAATGTGGTTTCAAAATTGGTGGAGCACCTTTGGGTGCCCAATCTGCATTCTTTCGGAAGCTCTTCAAGATTTAGTCACCGGTTTTTTCACAACCCGAGATTTCTCAGACTATGAGAAACGCTTTCCAATCACTCTACATTTCATTGCCAAATACAAAGTCCCTTGGATTTTCAAATGGAATTTTGAAGTGATTCAGGTCTGATCGCATCATTGACGCCTTTAAATCTGAATTTTCGGTCCAATCCTCATCAGCATCAGTCATTCCTTCAGTTACTTCAATTATGCCTCCGGCCTTTACTCTGGCAGCACATATTTCTCCTCCCCAGACATCAAAATCAAGAGGGAAAGCAGTTGCAGAATCATCCAAGTCAAGGCCCAACTCACAATCGAAGACCAAGTCAAAGCCCAAGTCATCATCTTCCGAATCATCAAAGTCAAAGCCCAAGCCCAAGTCATCATCCAAGACCCAGTCAAAGCCCAAGTCATCATCGTCAAAGTCCAAACCATTAACATCAGCGGAAATTAGACAACTAGCAAATCAGTTATTGGCCCAAGCAGTTGACCTCTCAGACGAAGGAGGTTCGTCTCATGAAGCAGATTCTGAAGACTCCCAGGACTATTCTGAGAGTTCAAAGAATTCAGTCAATTCTCCACAAAGCCCAGTCCATTATTACCAAGACAGTCAAGACCCTTATGGGCTGTAAATCCAGTTATTATGAATAGTAAAATCACTTTTTACTGTTTATCCACATGGCAAAACACATCTAATCATGTTGCTTCCTGTTTTGTCCATTTGCTAAATAGTAAAAGATTTCCTGACAGTCAATAAAGCAATAGTCCAGCAGTCAGCGCAATTCACGGAATCAATAGTCCAGTAGTCTATATAAGAAGCATTCCTCCTTCATTTCAACTGGACTTCTTTTCCAGACTTCATTTTTCATTCAAAAAAACACTAGAAGCTCTCATGAGTTGAGACCTTTCTGTCTTAGTTAATAGTTTCCATATATCAGGACGGTTCCAAAGCAGATATCCGCATTTTACTTATTCCACGGACTAGACAAATCTCAGCCGTCCGCTCCATTTAATCAAAATGGACGGAGTCGATCTTATCTCGGCAGTCGATACAAAATCTCAGTCCAGTCTCCCTCTCTCTCTCGATCTCCTCTCCTTCTCTCTCGATCTCCTCTCTGCCTCACGCTCACCGCCGTCTCCACCACCCCAAGCTCTCCTTCTCTCGCTCGATCACTCCGCCCCGAACTCGCGCGCGCGACCCAACAAGAACCCATCGAACGAGACGCCCTCGGTCTGGTTCGACTCGCCCTCGACCTCTCTGCCTCACGCTCACCGCCGTCTCCACCACCCCAAGCTCTCCTTCTCTCGCTCGGTCACTCCGCCCCGAACTCGCGCGCGCGACCCAACAAGAACCCATCGAACGAGACGCCCTCGGGCTGGTTTGACTCACCCTCGATCAGTTGTCAAAGTTGGGGGCAGTTCAAGGTCGATTCGAGCTCAGCGATTTGTGATCTTTGGGCATCGATTTGTCCTGATCAGATTCTGATACAGAGTTCATCACTTTTGCTCATCTGTCGCGACGGCTTCTTCCCTAATCTGGTATCGTATATATCTCTGCATCTCTTTTTCCTTACTACATTATTTCATTTGAGAAATTTGGAATGCGTCTTTAGAGACTGGTTTGGTAGAATAAGGGCAGAGGTATTGGTCCATATAATGAATTATGTTGGTGTTCTTGTTGCTCCAGAAATTGGAAATGAATTATGCTTTAAATAAGTAAACTTTTGATAATCAGTTGTCATGTTTGCTGTTCTTGTTGCTAATCGTTGTTCTTGTTTAGTGTTAATTATATGGAAATTGAGAATCCAGTATAAATTCAAAAGGTCGTATGTTTTAATTTTTCTGTTTCGGTAAGGGCATGAACAGAAGGTTTTAAGAATTGTTCTGTTGCTAGAGATGACTTTATCTAGACTGTATAAGAAGTAGCAGCTTGAATCAGATTTAGTACATGATCTGCAGAAAGAAATAGCTTGTACTAACAAAAGCTTGAATCAGTTTCCTTTAGCTTGCAAGATTTTTGTAGCCCCAACTATAAGGCTTGAAAAAAAAAACATATACCATCACCAAATCCATGGCACATAGCATCTCTGTAGCCCCAACTATGTACACTTTGCAATGTCAGCATCCCTCTTTTACGAATTTGGTTATTCCTCAACCATTTGGTTTATTGTATCATATTCCTTTCATGAAAGAATTTGCAAACACCCGTGGAACTTTTGGATGCTCATGAAAAGTGATAGATAACACATTTATGCCTAAATGATCTTTGAAAAAATAAAAAGAAAAGAAAATTGGGCCACTGAGTTTGGGCTATGATTTACAATCAGTCACTATAGATATGATTAAAAAGTTCATAAGCAATCAGACAGAGGGACAAAGAATTCAGCCATGCACTTGTTCCAAAGATTGACTGATACAAAAGATGAGTTTTGGCATTCTAGCTTTACTCTAGTGACTCTTCACCTATGTTTTTACCTTATTTGTCCACTCAATTCTGGTCCTTTTTTCTGTCTTTGTATTCAACAAGATCTTAATTAATAAAATGTATCAGTCCTGCTCTATAGAATGTGGTGGTGAATGGAATTGTGTTAATAGTCTTCCGTTGTGTTAATAGTGTTGTTGGTGAATGAAATTGTGTTTATAGTGTTGTTGGTGAATGAAATTGTTTATAGTCTTCCTTTGAGTTAATAGATTCTGAATTGCATATTCTGCAGGATTGGTCTAGTCAGACTGCAAGCAGCATTCTGCAGGATTGGTCTGGTTGGGAATGAAGCTTGCCATGAATCCATATATCACTAAGCTTGTTGGGAATGAGGCATATCTATAGTTAGATGATAGATTGTAGGAAATTATGAAATTTGTACCTGGATGGTGTATTGCAATAACAGTTTGTGTGACACCTTGTTCAGAATTGGATAATATGAATAATACATATTTTTCATGGCTTGTATCTGAATAGTCCAGCAGTCAGCGTAATTCACGGAATCAATAGTCCAGTAGTCTATATAAGGAGCATTCCTCCTTCATTTCAACTGGACTTCTTTTCCAGACTTCATTTTTCATTCAAAAAAACACTAGAAGCTCACATGAGTTGAGACCTTTCTGTCTTAGTTAATAGTTTCCATATATATATATATATATAACTAAGGATAAAATCCTTAATTAACACATCCTCCTTGATAAGACAATGTATCCATGTGATCGTTTATGCAAACAAAAATAACTGCTTCCTTATTTACTCAAGGTGAAGTCTGCGTCCTCTAGTCTTGCATTTGTATGCGAACTCTTCTTTAATTCCACGTGAAGTCATCTTCTCCTAAGCGAAGTACTCATTTTTTGATAAGAGCGAAGTACTCATTTGCATGCAACTGTCTTCACATGACAATTGTAGTTTTCTATGAAAACTCTATCTCCTTGCATGCAACTATCTTCACATGCAAACTCTATAGTGTAGCTCACACGGTTTCGTAAGCTAACTAAAAACCCAATATTCTCAGCTCGCCAATGTGATGTGGACCAACGAATTAACTAATATTCACTCAAACAATTAACGTTCAATAACTTATTAATTTCCGGGTGTAAAGAAGTAGTTATAAAGGAGTGATTTCTATATGACGTGTCGAAAAGTGGTTATTTCCTGTATTATTTTTTATATTATAACTTTTAGGTTGACTTCCGATTAAAAAGGAAAAAACGATATAAACATATCTTTGCTATGTGTAATATATGAACATCAAAACATACTACAACTAAGCAGCTACCAAGGTTATGCCTCTCTTTCTTTCAACCAACTCATCATATTTCCACTAACGGGAGAAAAAAACATAAAACGCAGCGCTGCAAAGGGCACAAAGGGATTGATCCCGTTAATATTTAAGCCTAACTTATTAAATCTGTGGTCAAAACACCGTGGTCGGCTACTCCTGCAATTCTCATGTCAGCTCCTTAAACGAAGAGACCCCAAAAGAATCGCAGTAGATAGTTAGATCGGTGTCCTCCTTCACTTCCGATCTTGCCTCTTCCGTAAGTCTCCTTTTTCCTTTTTCAATCTCAGCTACCCTTTCTCTTTACATATGTGTATATCCTTGTGAAAAATTACCTGATTCGGATTCCGATATTGTGTGATTGGATTGTTGGTTTGACATGAGTATTATTATTTAGGACAATGAAAGAAGAGATATCTGGACTCGTTTTCATGGGTAGAAGGTCAATTCTTGATTTGAATTGGAGCTGTGTGAGAATGACAGCTGAATTGTTAATGATCTACACAATATAGAAAGAGAGAGATTTCGCTGTTCGAATTTTCCTTTTAATGCCTTTAGACTACTCATGATGCTGCAATTTGTTTTGTTTTCCGAATGGTCTGTCTGGGGGTCTCACAATAGATAATATTGTTAGGTTTTTATCTGGATTAACTGAAAGAATTTCGAGTCTGGTGTTTTGTAGTGCCTAGCATTGCAGGCTCGTTTCTCATCTGGTTTGATTGAGACGATGCTGGATATATAGGAATCTTCATGCACACTCATTTCAATTTCTTTTTTACATTTGCTACAACTTTTCCTATAATTGCTAGGGCGCAAGTATCATACTGATGTTATCCTGAGGATTTCTTTCATACATATGATTTTCCGGTTTGGCTGTCAGCCTTAAGGTCTTATTATACCAAGACTGTTCTGTTTAGCTCGGTTAGGCACACCAGTATGTTTGACCTGTGGTTTGAGCTTTAGTTGAGTACAGACTAAGCTGATGTTGGTTAGATTGTTAGCACAGATTGCAGTTCCGATGTCGGGGTTTGGTCTGGATCTGTCCAATACTAGTTTTATCCGATCAGTGTTGGATATATGTTAACATAAAAATGTCTAGATATACTTTTTTGTCTCCAAATATTCCTAGAAATATTTGTCTGTGGATTGACCATTGAAGCTTTATCTTAGATGTAAATCTATGTTAGAGGATATGAAATGTTTCTAATGAAAAATTGTCAAACCCTCAAAACCAACTTCAGCTCCACTCTGCCAGAACCCTGATGTTCAATATGCTATGGTCGTTTCCAATTTGGCTGAGCATCTTTACAGCCTTTGTTGTGTATGTTACTTGTAGTTAGATAGTATGCAATTTGCTTAATGCTCAATCCTTCTGTTTAGTAGGTAATAACAAATTCACTTATTTTTTCTTTAGAATTTGTTTAATGTTGTTTCTTGTTGGTGTCTCTCTTGGCCTTTGAATGGTTAGTAGTTTTACTTGCAACAATTTATTTGCCAAACCCTTTTCCAGCCTGAACAGACTTTGTTGTTGTTGATCATGTCTGAAGTGAATTTCTTACAATCATTTGTGCTGGTGTAGTCATTATTTTTCTTAATTCAATACTCAACATCTCTGTGATTAACTGTATACTCAATCTCTGTCTGGCAACTTTGTTTATTGTCAATAGCAATTAATCCAACTTGTTCATGTGATAAAAATATATTAGTGACCTGCCATTTTGACCCCAAGTTTGTACTTTGCTTCAGGTAGTCTGAGGTAGGTCTGTACATACACCATGGTTATTGACAGCATTTTGTCTTCTCCTGTCCGAAGGACAGCATCATTCAGAAAACAATTTTCACAGAATGAGTTAGGTAGCTGGTCAATGCTCCTTCAAAGGCATCGCTTCCTCTTAACAGCCCTTGTCCTCCTGACTTTCCTCTGCACTGTTTATCTTTACTTTGCTGTCACCTTAGGAGCCAATGAGTCATGTTATGGGATGAGTGGAACTGAAAAGGCATTGTGTCATTTGGAGCATGCAAAGACTTCAGTTACCCATGGAAAATTGAAATTCTTTTAGCATGTAGATGATAAAGACTTTCCGGGTTTAATTTTTTCTTGGTTCCTATCAATTAGTAGGAATCAAATATTTAAACCATACTTCTAAATTTGTAGTGGCATGTGTTGTTGCTTAATTGATTGATTGAGTTAAATATACATAATATTTATGTCATGCAAACGCTGGCTTACGGTGAGGTTTTTCTTTTCCAAATATGTTAAGCATGTTGTCTTTGGACTTATAATTCCAGTATTTAGTCAAAATCTTGAAACATAACAATGGTAACATCCGGGATCCCTGATCCTTGTGGGGACTCTGGGCATGTTTACTAAACCAAAATGAGATTGATAAGGGGTAGGAGATAGGAGAGAGAATGAATGGGAGAGAGGAATGAGAGAGAAGAAGAGCCATTTACATTTATGTGTTTACATGTTATCAGGAATGAGAATTATTCATGTTTTTTCTAAAACATGGGAATTGGAATCATGATAAGGGTGATTACAAAAAACCCTGAAGTATAAGAGCATCTGCAGCAACTTCTCCAAAATTTCTTCAAAATAAGGAAGCAAAAGCCAAATTCTTCAAAAATATTATGCCCCAATTCCAACAGCTTCTCTATTTTGAAAATTTGACATTTATTAGAACAACAAAATATGGTACATCAGAATTAATTATTACTAAAGGAGATTATATATTTTATTGTAACAACAAAATAATTAATAAAATAGTCTATTTTTGTAAAAAATTTATTGGAGCCCGTGACGAATTAAATTTTAGGGAATGAAAGCTTTGCTGCAAATTTGGGGAAGTAATCCTCATTTTTCTTCTTCATCCCCATTTTAGGGAATGAGATGGGGAAGTTGTTGACCTAAAAACACTCAATATTCTCCAAATTTGACAAAATCGAAAAAATTGGGGAAGCTGCTGGAGATGCTCCAATATAGCAGTGAAGATAAAATTTGTGATGAATTGTTGAAGAACATTTTCGAATTATCAATAAATATTGAGGACAATTTGGGAATGAAAAGTTGATTCACCCATTATAGGTATCAATACAATGTCCCCCCTCGAGAATGAAAATGGAGGAGTGACTCCTTAATATTTTATGGGACCCATGCATGCAACTTTTTTTCTCATTGTTAGTAAACGTCCATATAAAATGAGAAAGAGAATCAATTTTGGCTGATTCATTCCCTTTCCGGTTTAGTAAACGTGTCATCTGAGACTAACTGTCTTTTTCTCGGTAAGAAATGAATGATTTATTAATTAAGCCAAGTCTAATTGTAAAACCTGCAAATGTGAGATCGAAAATCCACTAAAGTAAAAAAGATGTGTCTCCGACTCAATTAAAGAAGAAAGAGTAAGAGGAAATCGACAATTTGTTAATCTATGGACTAAAGACCATACATCCAAACTTATTAAAATAATCCATCAATGCTAATAGATCTAGTGGTGGGAACGGTTTGAAACGGTCCAGTTTAGGGCCTAAACCGGAGTTAAAATTCAGTCCGGTCCGGTTTTTCACTTTTAGTCGTACCAAACCATGAACCAAACCACACCTACGGTTCGGTCCGGTTTCGATTTTTTTTTTTCCAGTTTTTCAATTTTTTTTTCAAATATAGTCTCTAGTAAAATGTTAATAAATTAATTAACTTTATTTTTTAGTTCCTTAAAGCCACAAATGTACCAAATGTCTTATAAAAAAACACAAACCAAACTTTTTATAAAAAACCTACAAACCAAATACCAACTATATAAAAAGTAAAAACACAATAAAAAAACTAAAAATAGTTTAAAGTCTATAGTTAAAGTCCATACATATTAAACACAATATAAAGTTTATACATCAAACCACATAATCCAATAGTCCTTAATTTCAATCGGGACGGTCAACCTTAATCTTACAACCAATTAACACACGGAAACACCCATATTGAAATAAATTTGGAATAAATATTCTTAAAATATATCAAATTCTTTTTGAGGGAGAGTGAGGGAGAGAGAATGAGGCAGATTTTGAGTGAGTGGAGTCGGGGACACTCGGCTTAAGTTTTTTTTTTTTGCAATAAAACAATGTCAATTTTGTTAGTTTGACCGTTGACCGGTTTGAACGGTCCGGTTCGGTTTTTCAGAGGGTGAAACCGAAGACCGGACCATATTGATCTGGTTCGGTCTGGTTTTCTCTTTCGGTCTGGTTTGTTTAAGGTCTGGTTTATAACGGTTACGGTTCGATTTTCGGTTCGGTTTTTTTCCGGTTTTCGGTTTCGAAGTCCCACCTCTAAATAGATCAACCACGGTCATCACCCATGCTTGCTAATATTGTCGTTTTCATCAGTCATCACCAACATCAACCGTGTGGTAGTGAAGAGTACTAAATCAGAACGATAATTCTCTTTTCGAGATAAAGATCCAAGGAATTTTTGTGGATTAAGTTCTACTATTTATCCTTTTTTTGCTCAGTAAAAGTAAGTGGTCAGCTAGTCAACTGCTGACACACGAAATGAACCAAAATAATATATTTATTTATTTATTATGAGGTCGGTTATATTATATATAAAATATGCGTAAACACCAATTTAAAAAAGCAGAAGTATTATGTTTACACAAAATATCAAGTCTAATCATTATTGATAGTTTTGTGAGTATGGATATCAATTTAGCCTTGGCACCAAGGTGTGGGCATTGATGTTGAATTTTTATCTTTTATGTATATAAGGGTTGAGTAGGTATTTTCTCACTTTAATCTACAATTACCATTAACACTAGAAAGTAGAAATACTCTTGTTTGAATTTTGTCTAAATGTGCCATTTTCGTTCAACACAACATGACCTATTTATTAAGTACACTAAACGGGTAACCCGTTCAATATATACGTTGCGTTTGAGTTTCAGATTTTGACATTATTATTAATTGAGTTGGGTTTGAATTTTTATTTTATGTCATGCAACACATTAACTCGACACCAACCCAACATGACACGACCCGTAGACAGTCGTAATACTTGGAAAGAAGTTGTTTCTACTCTAGATGATGACTGAAAGAATGTATCGAAGCTTCTAAAATAGGTTCAATTATTGTCTGTTGTAATGCTGATATATTAGATACGGAGAACGAGAAACTAATAGCACAACTCATTTGTAATTTTAAATTATATTATTATATAAAATATTTTTCTTTGAAAAAAAATATTTGTTTTAAATACACACCCCTAATTACTTGATACATATTAGATACAGAAAAGAACGAGAAACTAATGGCACAACTCATTTGTAATTTTAAATTATATTATTATATAAAATATTTTTCTCAAAAAAATAGTTGTTTTAAATACACGCCCATAATTACTTGATACATATCCATATTATAGTAAAACCTTTATAAATGAATAAAGTCGGAACCAGACAAAATTATTACTTAAGCGGAGTTATTATATTATTGATAAATCAATAATTTATTTATTTATCGAGGGTTTTATTGTTATTCATAGTTGAATTAAATAACTTAGTCTAGTTTGACTATCTTATCTATTTCTAACTGGATTCCTAGTCGTATTACATTTATATACTTTTCAAGTTCGATACAGCGTGGAATGTTGATGTGAAGACAACTACCATTGCAAATTGTTTTTGACATTGCAAGATCCGATTAAATGAGGATACGGCTTCTAAACCAGAAGTTAGTGCAGATGAAGACATTCACAAGTGACGTGAAGCAATTTCTAGTCTGTGTTATAGAAATGAGATAGAAGTTGAGGATATTCTAAATTATCCTAGTGAAAATGAGACGGTGATGGAATCACCTACTGACGAAGAAATCATTGATAGTGTCATGAACCCGACTGCTGAAGATGAACAAGATCTAGATGATAGTTGTGCACTACCACAAATTTCTTTCAAAGAGGCATTTCAGGTAGCAGTAACTTTGAATAATTACTTGATACAAAATGAGAAAAACGTAGCTAATCTAGTGCATGTCTTACAAAAAATTAAGGATGAGGTTCAATTTGGTTTAGACAAGAAAAAAGCAAATAACCATAGATGGATACTTTAGGAGTAACTAAATTGAGAAAGTAAAGATTGTTATAAGTTTCCTTATTTTGTACGAAGAACATTATTTATATTTATTTTAATGTATTTATATATTATTATTATATTTTATAGTATTTTTTAATTTTTTATTTAATTAATTATTACTTTATATATTTGTTGGGACCTAAAGAGAATAAAAAAAATTATTATCTTATGCATTTAGCAAGAAACCTAATAATATGAACTGGTCCCAAGTCAGAACCGGAGAAAATTATTACTTAAGCGAGGTTATTAATTTATCGAATATTCATTTATCGAGGTTATATTATACTTGACAATCCAAATCAGTTTTTTAGTGTTAAATAACCCAAGAGAGACATGTGTAATACATTAGGAATATGAAGCTTCTATTCATACCTCTAAAATGGTTACTTGGACCTCTCTTTTTTCCAAGTTCATATTGACTTTGCCAACTCATATATAATTACTAGTAAGTAAACATCTATAAGAATCTAGGAGTTATAAAAAAAATTATTAAAAAACAAACAAAACTTAACCTCCACATCAATAGTCTTCGATCGACAGAAAACATTCTTCTCCAAATGTAAACCCTAGGTGAGATACCTCATGGAAGAAAGTGAAGGTTTTGTAATTGAGCAAACCATTCTTCCATAATATTTGCTATACAAGGTATGAATTTCTTGCTTTTTACTTTGTTTATAAATTCATATTCCTATACAGTGTTTCTACGGTTATGTTGGTGTTGTCTTCTTGGAATTTTTTTTGAAAACATCTCTTTGAACAACATAGAACAGTTAGAGTAGTCGATAGTCGATATGAATAGAATATTTAAATAGAAAAAAAATTATTGATTTTATTGAACTATGAGTGTTTTGGGAAAATTAGGAGGTGTAAATAGCATTTTAATTGTTTGTGAATCTTGTAGAATATGTGCTTAGAGAATGAATGGAATCAATCTTCTTATTATGAATAGGGAGGAGCTCTTTATATAGAAACTCACTCTAAGTACAATGGGTCAATCCTACATGGATTGGGTTAAGTCCATAATGTAAACCTATTACAACTAGGGCACACGCATAAGGTCCATTGGGCTAAGCCCATATACACAGCATAAGACCAAGTGCACACACGCACATGTTATATGTCCTACAACACTCCCCCTTGTGCCGCGTGTCAAAATGCCGGATGGTGCTTACAATGTTGCCTCGTTAAAACCTTGCCAAGTAATAAACACCCTGTGGGAAAAAAACAACTTTGGTCGAAGGAAAAAGAGTACAACACACCATGCTTCTTGATCGAGAGCGTGGCTCCCACTGATAAGTAGCTCACTTGGGGAGGCTCGATAGTCGTCGCATTCCAATGCTCTTCACATGCTTCTCGAGAGTAGACTTAAGCAGAGATTTAGTAAACATGTCTGCTATGTTTGCCTCTGAACTCACTTGATTAACTTGAATGTTGAGGAGGACTTGCTGTTGCTGATTATAGAAGAACTTTGGTGAGATGTGCTTCGTATGATCACCCTTGATGTAGCCTTGCCTCATTTGTTCAATACATGCAACATTGTCTTCATAAATACAAGTTGGCTTGTCTGTGGTGGAGCTCAATCCACTAGTCCTTCTAATGTGTTCTATAATTGATCTGAGCCAAACACATTCTCGAACAGCTTCATGTAGCGTTATAATCTCTGCATGGTTGGAGGATGTCGCCACTAAGGTATGCTTTGTGGACCTCCAAGATATCGGTGTATTCCCAATGGTGAAGACATAACCAGTTTGGAAGCGCCCCTTATGTGGATCTGATAAGTATCCAGCATCCGCGAAACCAACCAAGATATCAGTAGGTGTTTCGTTATAAGGACAGCAAGCGGTGCCAAGTACAATGGGAGAGTAATGCTTCTCAGCATCTAAGTGTGCATGCATGCACAACGCTCGGTAGTCATGTGCACAACCCCTCTCGGCTGCTGCATCATGCTCGGCAACATGTGCACCGTGCTTAGCAGCGTGCACGTAGTGCCCGGCAGCTGCAGCGCAGTGCTCAATGGCCAGCGTGCACCGCTCGGCAGGCAGCAGGCAGTGCCCTGCCGGCAAGATGCACCGCTCGGTATGTTGTCGGCAGTGTCCAGCAGACAGCGTGCACAGCTTGGCATTCAGCATGCAGTGCTCGGCAGTGTGCACCTAGTACACAGCCGGCAGCGTCTGGTGCTCGACAGGGGCAGCACTGTGCTCGGCAGCGTGCACACAGCTCTCGGTAGCTGTGCACAACGCACGATAGCAAGGTGCACCGTAACAGGTAGCTAAGTTCCTTAAGTCACCAGCGCCTAGATTCTCAGAAACTCTGCACTCTTTTACAGTCCATCTTGAATCCTTATATGAAAAGAACAAGCCCATGTCCATTGACCCTTTAAGGTATTGAAATATGTTCTTGACACCGGTCCAATGACGTTGCGTTGGCACAGAGCTATGTCTAGCTAACAAGTTCAGTGAGAAAGCAATGTCTGGCCGAATGCACTGAGCCAAATATAGTAGCGCACCGATTGCACTAAGATATTGTACCTCGGCTCCAAGTACATCCTCGCCATCCTCTTTAGGACGGAATGGATCTCTCTTAAAATCCAAACTCCGGACTACCATGGGGGTGCTAACTGGATGCACTATATCCACATTGAAGCGTCTGAGCGTCTTGTGAACATATGCACTCTGGTGTATCAAGATTCCAGAGGCTCGGTGCTCTAGCTCAATCCCTAGGCAAAACCGAGTCTTCCCACTCGGACTTCAGATATGCTGCGGTCTCATTGATTTCTTCAAGAGTCCCTATGATATTCATATCATCCACATAAACGGCGACTATCGCAAATCCGAAACTCGTTTTCCTTATGAACACACTAGGGCACAACTCATTGTTCTTATAACCCTTCCTAATCAAGTAGTCACTAAGGCGAGTACACCACATCCGCCTGGATTGCTTCAATCCATATAGTGAGCGTTGCAACTTAATGCAGTACGCACTCCGTGGTTTAGAGTCACTTGACTTAGGTACCTAGAAACTATCAGGTAATTTCATATATATTTCTGAATCAAGATCCCCATAGAGATATGCTGTCACCACTCCAATGAGCAGCATGTCCAGTTTTTTCAGATACTACCAAACTGACAAGGTAGCGGAAAGTGATTATGTCCATTATGGAAGAATATGTGTCCTCGTAGTCTATTCCAGGGCGTTGTGAGAAACCTTGCGCCACAAGGCGAGCTTTATACCTTAGTATCTCGTTCTTCTCATTACGCTTTCTAACAAAGACCCATTTATGTCCCACATAATTTACACTTGGCGGTGTTAGCGTAACCGGTCCAAACACCTGTCGCTTTGTTAGGGAATTCAATTCCTCCTGGATAGCAACTTTCCATTTAGGCCAATCCGCTCTACGTTCACATTCATTGACGGAGCGTGGTTCGATATCATCGTGCTCAATTATCTCAAGAGCCATGACATAAGCAAATACATCATCGATATGCATGGATGATCGATCCAGTAATGATATTGTGTTCTCATAACACATCGAGATTTTCATGTTCTCGATTACCGATTCGGGTCCCGGGGCGTCCCCCAAGCACACCGACATCGTTTCTAGGACATAGGTGTAATCAGAGACAATCTTTTGAGAAGGATTCTCAGTATCGATGAGTAAGGGATTGGATTGTGCCATAGGAGCCCTTTTCTTCCTGGGCTACACATCTTTCGAACCAAGTGGCCTCCCCCTCTTCTTTTGAGGAGCCACGGCCTCCATCCGTCCACTAGGGTTGGCAATGCCCACGCAAGGGGCAGCGGTGCTCAGACCCAGGTGGTCATGCCCATCTTTGGGACTTCTAGCCTTGAAGGCACATTAGCAGCTGGTATGTCCGATCTTGTGACCTTAGCAATCTCAGCAAATGACGGGCATTGAATCCGCCACTTGCTGGAGTTCAAGGATTCGCCTCACTTCCTTCTCAGCATGAGAAGTGCGGGGATCATAATGAGCAAGCGTTGGAACCAACCAGGCCAATTCCTGTCGTTCACGCCGAGCATGCATGCTCTCATCTCCCCTTAACGACGGGAAGAGACGACCTCATCAAAGTGACAATTAGCGAATCGGGCCTTAAAGAGATCACCTGTCAAAGGCTCTAGGTATCTGATGATAGTTGGGGAATCATAGCCAACATAGATACCCAAACGTCGTTGTGGACCCATTTTCTTACGCAGTGGTGACGTAATAGGCACATACACTCCACAACCGAATATGCGTTAGTGCAAAATGTCAGGCTCATATCCAGTAACCAACTGGTACGCACTAAACGCTTGGTTGGAAGAGGGTCGGAAACGAACTAACAAGGCTGCATGCAATATATCATAACCCCAAGACGCAATATGGAGCTTTGAGCCCATGACCAATACTCTAGCTATCAACTGAAGTCTCTTTATCATAGCTTCAGCCAAACCATTTTGTGTATGCACGTGTAGAACAGAATACTCAATCTCTATTCCAACCGACATGCAATAGTCGTCAAAAGTCTTTGACGTGAACTCACCGACATTATCCATCCTAATCAACTTGATTAGATGATCAGGGTGGTTAGCCCTCATCTTAATAATCTGTGCCAGGAGTTTGGGGAAAGCAGCATTCCTTATGAACAATAAGGCGACATGCGACCAGCGTGTCGAAGCATCCACCAGGACCATGAAGTATCTAAACGGTACACATTCTAGATGGATGGGTCCACAGATATCACCTTGGATACGCTGGAGAAATGAGATGTTCTCTGTTTTTGCTTTAGCATAAGCCACCAACTTAGCCATTGCACAAGCTTTACAAAACGACTTATGAGCATCAGACAGAGTCAGTGACGCATCAGGAAGGGTCCGGATCCTCATGACCGAGTGAGGATCGGCGGAGCTGTCCTCTGGCGACCCAAATGTCGGTCGGGAGCTCACTTTGGCGACCACTGCATCTCTATCCTATATAGGGAGCATGTGTCCCAAACCTTTTCGCTTTGTACGGAAGAAAGGATGTCCATACGAGTTTCGTAGAATCCTTATCATCATATCTCTTCCGGGGTGATCGAGGCGGTCATGTCATAGCTTGTATGAGTCATGGTCCCAATAATCATGTTCGACGACCGCACATGATTCAATAACCCTTATGGTGGTGAGGTACAAACTACAAGATTGACTCATTAGCTTTTCCAAGATGCGCTTAGAGCCGCACTCATTGGAGTTTACACAGAGGAACTCACGTTTATTCTCACAATGCGTCTCCAAGTGGAAACCATTGGCGTGGATGTCCTTGAAACTCAGTAGTGTTTGAAGGCCCTTAGGTGCATACAAGGCATCAGAAACAATGATCAAGGTTCCATTCGGTAGCAAGAACCTAGCTGGTCTGCACCCTTGAATGACAAGAGATGAACCGATCAAAATCTTCACAGAAGTTTGACACGGCGTCAGCTTTGTAAAGAGCAGCCGATTCCTCAAGATCGTGTGGGTCGTCCCATTGTCTGCAAGGCACTAGATTTCTCCACGTGACATACCTATCAAACAAGGTAGATACGTGAGAAAAAGATATAAAATAGAAAGCAACAAACGAAGGAAACAATCGAAGGCAACGGTGTGCTTTGCAGAATTCCTGACAGCCTGACCTTTTCTCACTAAAACAGTCATAACTCCTTCGTTAAGATGGATATAAACGAACCGTGAAAACCGTTGAAACTAGACAGACATAGCTTTCCAGTGATATGTGGTTTGCGTTCTAGTTCATCCGGAGCTATTCAAAAAGCTCTTTGGAAGTTACTATACCGAAAGTGGCAGATTCACTGTTTTCGTTTTTGAATGCCCTGAATTGCAGCTTGCTCGTATGCCAATGTCATAGGCCCTTGGCAACGTTCAGCAGTGCATTACATCTACATATATGCCATTTCACTAAGCATTTGGGAACTTGGTAGTGCATGATGAGCCACACACATGCCGGTGCACAGAGCACTCGGTAACAATCGTTGGTTGCACACTCTTTGGAGCCCATGGCACACGATATGGGGCAGTTAGGAGGGGCTCGACAGCTCATCACTAGTGCCTGGTATGAGGTGCACAGAGCTTTAGAAAATGCTACCCAGAGCTTGGCCCTGGTGCCCGGTGCTCGACAGTCGGTGTCCTATGCACGTCCTCGAGTGTTCTGTGCTATGTAGCTCACTTAATGCTTGTCCTTGATGTAAGTGCACATCAAATTGTGATTAGTGCTCAGGCCCTTGTGTTCAATGCTAACATCTAGTGCTTAATGCTTAACACCTAATGCATAGTGCACGACAGTTCATGTGTAGGGCACAAAACTTGTCAACATCTGACACAAAAGTGGTGGTATTTCTCACACAAAATGAAGCAATTGACATACATGGGTGGCAATTGACACACAATTGGGGTAAAAAAACAATCTAGGGGTAGTAGGTAGTGTACAGAGTAGCAACAGGAACGTTGGGCGACAACAGGCGCATGACTGTCGGCAGCCGGCAGCCAGATGCACGTGAGTTCGGCAACCATACCGGCAGCATGTGTAGCGCACGCAGTTCCTAGGCAGCGCTCAATAGCTGCTTGCCTTAGGCTCAAAACAGTGTTGCCTAGCTTCTAAACTCCATTAGAGAGTCTTAGAGCGGCATACAATGGTCAAGTGCATCGGATATTGTCAAGTGTTTGTATAAACATATCGAACACAATAGTTAAGAACATCGAAATTTTATTACACGTATAATGGTTTACAACCAAAGGTCTCAAGAACAATCGAACTAATCATGGCATAAACATGCCTTATTACATATGCTTGAAAGGAAAAACAACAACTCATAGAGGTAAAAACAAACAAGAGCTCAACAACTCAAAAGTCGGGTGCATTTAAGTCGGTTTGTTCCCTAAAATCCTCAACCGTAGGGTTGGTATTCGGCTCTTTGTCCACTTCCACAGTGAAATGACTCTCCACAGTTTCCTTATATTTCTTGTACGCATCTACTATGTAAGCAGGTGCTCGGCATTGCCTCATCCAGTGGTCTTGTGACCCACAGCGGTAGTATATATTTGCCTTAGCATTTTTCTTGGAGAATTTCTGAATCGGCTTGGGAGATCGGCCCCTAGGGGCGGGTGCATCATCCTTCTTCCGAGTATTAGGTCGGCCCTTTGAGCTTTTAAAACCTCTAGTGCCTCTCCTAGTCCGGGTGCCTTGACCGGAGCCTTGCTTACGGTGATATGGTTCATAATGATCTCGTGCTCTCTGTTTCATGACTTTCCCGCCTCTGGCACTGTTGTAATTAGTCTCTTGAAAAACGAGGGTCCCAACAGGCTGAGCAGTGTTCTTAGTCAAAATCTTACAATCCTTTTCCTTAGTTAGCAACAATGTCATAAGAGAGTCAAACGTTGGAGTAAGACCACGTCATGCCTATACTGTTTCATCAAAGTAGATGATGACCTGGGGAAAGTGAGCAACGTTTTCTCTATGAGATCATCCTCGGACTTCTCAACTCCATAAAAATGTAGACGAGCACATAGTGCAAGCATGTCTGTCTGGTACTCCTCTACAGATTTGTAATTCATTAGCCTGATGGAAGCCCATTCAGCCTACAGCTCCGGTAGAAGCGCAACATGAACATTACCAAATCTTGTCGCGAGCTTGTTCCACAGCTCCAGCGGATCGGCTACATGCTGGTATTGCCACCTCAATATAGAATCTAGGTGTCGATGGATAAACATAAGCGTCTTGGACTTTGTTCTTTCGTCTGGCTGCTCTACACCCTCTGCAAGGGGTTCTATGGGAGGATCGATGGTGGAGATATAGTCCTTGCCAATAAAAGTCTGTCTCATGTCGAGGACCCAGCGGTGATACTCACGGCCTTGGGTGTCCAAGGGATCAAACTGCAAGTGTTTGTCCATGGACTCTGCATACAAGAATTCAAGCAGTTAGTTCGAGACCAATTGGATTCGATGCTTAATTCTTAAATCAAAACAGCCATGGATACTACACCATTCTGACCTACAGAGGATATACGATGCATATGTACATGTTGGCAGCCGCATGCACGTGCCTAGGCCCAACCTCGGCAGCAGTGCTCGGCAGGTGCACACTAGGTGCACGTGTGGTGCCCGACGGAAGCGTGCGCGTGCACAGGGCCAATCCCCGACAGCAGCGCTCGGCATCAACCTAGCCAGTGCACATATGGTGCCTGACAGCAGTGCACGTGCACAACGCCTATCCCCAATAGCAGCGCACGTCAGTGCATAGAAGGTGCGCATGCACGCCTACAACAGCTTGAACCCGCACACTAGGGTATACCCCGGCGGCGGTGCTCGGCAGTGCACAGCGGCAGCATGGCAGACATATGCAATCACTCCTCTAGGGTTTTATTCAACAAATTGTACCTGCAAAGACAAACATCCCAAGCATAGAAGGGAGATGGAAAAATGAGGAAATGACTTTATCCCTCCCCCCGAGTTTAGTGAACTTTGAATGAGTTTAGGGTTTCAAAGTACATACCTTTTTCGATAAATTCTCTAAATAAGCTTGAGATTTGTGTTTTTGATGCTTGGGCAACGGTTGTGAGCAACAAAAAGGCAACGGCAGGTCGGTGTGCGCGGTAGTGCACGTCTGTGCGCAGCGGTGCGCGCTGGTGCTCGGTGGGTGCACATCGGTGCTCGCGGCAGTGTGCAGGCAGGGGCTGCCGAAAAAAAACTTTTGGGTTTTGGGGTTTTTTTTCGGTGGTGGGCGACCGATATTAGCTAGGGTTTTCTAGAGCAAAACGTGACTGATAACGTCTTGTAGAATATGTGCTTAAAGAATGAATGGAATCAATCTTCTTACTATGAATAGGGAGGGGCTCTTTATATAGAAACTCACTCTAAGTACAATGGGTTAATCCTACATGGATTGGGTTAAGTCCATACTGTAAACCTATTACAACTAGGGCACACGCATAAGGCCAATTGGGCTAAGCCCATATACATGTCATAAGACCGAGTGCACACACGCATATTCTATATGTCCTACAACAGTGAGCAAACTAGAGGTCTATTAAGTAAGAAAATCTAAGTAACCATTTTGGAGGTATGAATAGAAGCCCCCTTAGAAATATACAAACAAATTAAAAAAGGTAGAAGTTATATTTGGAAACTAATAATGTGGTAATTTAAAAATTCATGATTTGGATGATTAATTCATTTCTGTTTCATCCAAAGAAATTAATGATTTTCAAGTTTAGAATATGAATAGATTAATCCTCATATGAACTTCTATTCATTATTTATTCCATCTTCTTTTTTACCTAAACATACAGTTGAGTCGTTGAGGTATATATGTATTCTTCATCTTGTTATCAATTTCACGTTCAAGGAAAACAACTTTGAATCCTTAAGGATTACTCTAGAGCATACACAAATAGTACATATTCATCCGCAAAATGTCAACTTATAGTTCTGGTCACACAATAATAGTCTTAATATAGTTAATTAATTAATATAATATTTTTATAAATTTTTAGATTAAGGACATTTTGAGTACTTTTTGGATGTGTATTTAGTAAAATATTAGAAAGAGAAATTAGATAAGGGGTGAGCCCTTTGTTGAGAAGTGCTGGTTTCAAAGATATGATCTTTTCTCAATGTATGATGAGGGGATCCAAATGGATGAACAGGGCTGGTACTCTGTCACTCCTGAACAGATTGCTATTAGGCAATGTAGAAAAGCTGTCAAATTAGGATTACTAATATTAGTAGGAAACCTTGTAATTATGGGTATCCTTTTCCTTGTATGTTTAGAATAGCTCTCTAACTCTTGTATCACTATAAATACCCCTTGAGGGATGAATGAAATAATACAACATATTGAAACACAAATCAAATTATCCTTTGAACTTGCTACAACCTTTGTATCCTGAATTCCTACAACCCTCCTCCTGAGTAATAAGGAGGAGGGTTGTATCAGAGCAGGTTCAATCATGCATCTGAAAACCACAAATCCGATGCATTGTTACTGAATCAAATACCATACCAAATCCAGCACCAGGGGGATATCCACCATCCCCGTACGGTGTCCCTCCGGCAGCTTCATACCCTCCATCTTCAGTATATCCACCACCTACACAGAAACATTATCCCAGACCTTGTTTTGAACTTGGTGATACAGAAACATTATCCCAGACCTTGTTTTGAACTTGGTGATACAGAAACATTATCCCAGACCTTGTTTCAAACTGGCAAGCCCAGAGGTGTCAAAACCCAACTGTCGTTATTGATTGCTTCGCCGGCGTCGGAGGCAATGCCATTTAGTTTGCTTCACTTTGAGTTAACCCAATACTGTTTTGGTCATGTTACTTGTCTGGTTTTGTTTCAAACTTTCAATCATTCAGTGTCTCACCAATGAGTGGAATTTTTCTTCCAATTTTTTAGTGTCTTTTGTTGCGACTCTGCCAAAAATTTAAAGAGCTTTGTGTATGGATTGTTTAGCTTAGGTGTTGATTAACACTTGCTTAACTACTAGTTCTTAGGTTTATGGTTTAAATGAAATTACAAAGCAAAGATACATTGCATGATGCATTTTGCTTGCCATTTTTTATGCTCACCTAAGTTGGATTTTGCTTCCTGATCACTTTATATGCTGCGGGTTTATTGGAATTTAGGTAGAGTGGACAATAAATGATGAGGGACCTAATCTGCTCTCGACATTTTTGTAGGTTATCTGCAGTATATGACAGCTGAAGTTATTATTTCTTTTTCGACAGTTCTGTATTTTAAGATGCCTGAATGGGTGGAAATGCGGAGCTGAACCTTTTGTATTTTCAAGAGACATTCGTGCATTGCTGGAGATACTCTTGAATTATAATTGACCTTATGGTTTACGTAGGAAGCTAGGAGAGCTTGGTATATTTTCTCTCTTGTCTCTCTGGTGTTGTCATGCTGTTGCTATTGAGAATGCCATTAACAATGCAAGAATATATGGAGCGGAAGATTATATTGATTTAATTGTTGGAGACTTCTTCCAACTTGCACCATCATGAAGTTCGCCGGCCAACTTCGGATTCAGGACACCACGGCGAGCATGACTGGTATAGATAGCTTCCTCTCGACTTGGAGAACCTTTAAGTTACCCTAGTTTTCGAAAAGAAGCTCTGAGGTGGGAGAATCGAACAGAAGAAGGCAACTGAGTTATTGGACATCATTCTTCGTTTTCAGGCGATATTGAGTTTGAATTCAGGTATAAAAGTTGGTCCATTTGTTGAGCTTTACAAGTCTATTCTAGATTGGTTGATGTTTGGAGGGAGTTGAGTTTGAGCAGTGGAGCACCATCGTGAGTGTTGTCGTGCACAGTGGTTGCTGCGATTGTTATAACAATTCTAGCAATTCGTATATTGAATTCATAGCATTGATTTACAAATGCTTGATTTTGATCTCAGTTGCGAAATGGAGGATTTGGAATATGGGCAGTGTCGACTTCCGTGATTGCTGCTGTGCACGGCCACTGTGCTTGGTGGTGACGGCAGCGGTAGGGCTGGTGGTTGTTTGTTTCTAGCTTGTGGGTGAAGAGATGAAGGAAACGACAGTAAGGGGAGGTTAAACTAGCTGCTGCATTTCCAAGGTAAAAGGAAGCAGAGGTGCAGCAGTTGTTGCCGAGCTATAGAGTAGTTTTAGAGTTGGACACAAACTATTCATAAGGTAAGAACATCTTTAACAGCTCATGTAAAACTAGAATAATCTATATTTTTAAGAAAAACATCATTTTTTGGCTCCAATATCTCATGTAAAGGATTCTCTATAATATAAAAATGGGAAGAGAGAGAAACTTATCCTCTAAATTTATAGAATTTTTACAAATTTGTATCTTCATGTAAACTTTATTACTTACCTTTTTAAATTCATTTTCTTCCCAAGTTAAAACAATTAACCAAATAATTAAGGTTTGATTTGAATGAATTTATATATTTCTATAAATTTATTAAATTATACGGAAAATATTTAATTTTGTATATAAAAATAGAAGAGCTGTTGGAGTTTAGCTCATTTTTATAGAGATTTTATGATTTTCTCCTCTATAATAAAGAATTAATAAGGAGACTTAATATATAGTAATTATGGAAGAATTGTTGAATTGGTAGTACAGCCAAGGCAGATTGCTGGTGATTATTTTGTTATACTAGATTAAGATGTGGATTGTTACTATAGAAAAGTTAATCATGAGTTTTATATGTATAGATGGGCTGATATATGGCTAGGATATATCTCAGTTGAAATTTGTATGTGTATTGGTGTTCAATACAACTACATGATTAGGAAATGGTCTTCAGGTAACACTATGGATATCTGAAGTAGTTGTTTGTTAAATTGTTATTTAACGGAAGTAGGAAATAAATTGATATGCTAAAGGCATGAGAATCCAATAAGACTTTGATTTTAAGTTAAAGTTTAGAGATTGGGTTTGAATTATATGTTGGCATCCTTGGGCGGTATGATTTGGTAGTTTTGATATTGGAAATGTGTTGTGGGCACGATTGTGATGGTAATTGGAATAAATAGTATTATGATGACTGGTGTGAGTTTTTCTTGAAATGATTGATGGACAATTAAGTGCTATATTAAGTTTTGAGAGACTAGGTAAATGGACTTGTATTCTTATGCCGAACAAGAGTGATCATGGAGACTTACTAGTGGGTGTCTATAGTAAATGAGTTGAATTACGAGTGGTTTGATCTTTTTCAAAAGATACGTAAGTAACCTGATCGAATGTGCGGGTGCTCACAAATATTGAAAATAACATAAATGGTTAGAATGTGCTGGTTAAAAGTAGGTAAAGTGTTATCAATTTTAAGAAGGTTACAGTAAAATCTCCCTTAAGGTGGATCTTGCAGGATTTACCTTGGGCTAAGAGTGTTAATCTGGGATGGGTCCTAACATGGACTATGTATATAGATACTACGGGGAAAGGGAATCTAGGCAACTGATTGATGCGAGTAGAAAACTGGTTTTACAGAATAAAGGAGAGGATTAAGTTTTTTTTCTAGGGAAGAGAATTTTGAGCTTTTGAAAGGAGAGGTGCTGGGCTTTGGGTTTTGGAAGTAATTTTGAGTTTAGTAGGGTGAGAAGTCCAATTTCTCTTTGTCATAACCCGAACCTAGAATTATTTTACGGTTGGTAACTTTGATCTTTTACTATTTAAAGTAATCGTTTGACCATAAAGTTGACTTTTCGTAAAGTCGAGAATTTGGAAAAACTTTCGTCATGAAAGTTGTAGAGGACGTCGATACAAGTGCATGGAAATGTAGCACTCTTAAATCGGAGTTCGTATGAAGAAGTTATAAGGGTCTGAAGTCAGGGGCATATGAGTAATTTCGTAAAATAGGCTATAAATAGCCCATTTCGGGGGAAAAACAGAAAAAGGTTGTCGGACCTTCTCGGCGTCGCCGTCGCTGATCCAGGCTACCTCAGGTGATGAGGCCGGTCCCAAAAGGAGCGCCTCTGAGTTTACTTCAATTCTACGTAAGCTTTTTGACCTATCTCTTCATGATTTAGGAGAAATTTCAAGTTGATTACCAAGTATACAGTAGGAGTTCTAGATCGGATTTCTCCCTTCTCAGACTACCAATTTGTGAGTTATATATATGGTTAGAATGGGTTTTAGGAGTACTACTCACCTCAAAAGTTTGGTGAATTGATTTGGAGTGTGGAGGGAGAATCGAAGATTTAAAGTTTTGAATTTAATTTTAAAATTTCAGGTTTTTACATTTTTGTTTGATTGACCTAGTTAGAAGCTGAATTGGCCTTCGAGTTGAACTAGAAAATTGTTCCAAATGACGAGGCGAAGCTACTATTAAAATTTGGTGGTGATCGGAGGTCGCTAGAATTGTGGCCGGATTTTCTGCCGGTGGCCTCCGCCGGCGGTGCCGCCACGTTTTGGGCAGTTTTTCATGCCCATTAAATAGTATAAAATAAGAGGAGTCTATGGTTTAAATTTGGTAATTTTTGGAGGAGATTTGGTTAGATTTTGGAATTTTTCAAGTTTAATATTATTGGCGGATAATAAAATATTATTCTGTCCATCGATCATTGCCGATTAAGGTTTGATAAATTTTTTATGGAATTCTAAGCTATTGTTGAAGGTCGGAGATTTTTGTTGATTAAGTTTGAGAGTTTTGGCCGAAGGTAATTTTATTCCCAATTTTAAATAATTATTCGTTGGACAAATTAAGATTTACTATTATTTGTTGAACAGGAGATGAGGAGTTCTCGCTAGAGAAGCGATCCAGATTTCGTCAAGCTAAGGCCTAAGTCTGTGAGTGGACCTTTGTTTTGAATTAATGCATGCCGTGTTTTTTTATACTAAACATGACTTGTTATTAATTTAATAAACCTGTGGGGCCAGGAAGGTGGGTTGCTCCCCTTCCATAAGCCCATATGTTACATCGGCTGAAATCAGCGTTATATTGATTAAATTTGGAATGCATTGTTTTATGGCCATTGTTTTGAGGACGGTCGGGGAACCGTGCCTTATGCATAAGATGTATGTTTTAATTTACGGGGGATAAGTCATATAATAATGACTTTTCATATTTGCTTGTTTTCATCACCATGAAGGGTCGTCATATATATAAAGATGCTAGTTAGCCATACGGCCCCCTCACTTTGGAAGTGGAGCGGGGCAATAGTAGCTCTAGAGGGTTCTGACTTTAGCCTGAGAGGCTCATTGTCATGGTGAAATCTCTCCGCCATGAAGGGTCGTCATATTACTTAGTAGCCTTAAAGGTTCCGACCCTAATCTGAGAGACTCTCTGTCATGGTGAAACCTCTTCCCCTATTTTTAATGTTGATTTACAAGCCAATGAGATTGACATTTTACGTTTTGGTTTCCGGAATGATTATTTGGGATTTTTTTCCCCGACAAGGCATGCATATGAATTTTCTGGAAATTCAAATGGAGAACATAAATTGATTATTTTCACACGCTTGGGTATTCTTTTTATCCACTCATTCTAATGATGTGTTTTTAAATATTTTCCCCTGAGCCCTTCGTTTTCAAATGTCCAGTGTTGCAGGGTTGCTGAGAGGAGATCATGCGTACTGAAGACGAGGCATAGTCAAATTATTATGTCGTCGCTATTTAGTCTATTTAGGTATTGCTTCCACGTAGAATGCTTTAAATACCCCAGTATTGTGTTTAGTTGTATTCATTTGTGGAAGTGTTTTCATTGGATTGCTAGTAGAGTTGTCCATTTCAAAGGGGATTCTGGTAAAAATTTCCCTTGAGGTGGACTCCGCAGGATTTACTTCGGGTTAAAGGGGTTAACCCGGGGTGGGTCTTGACACTCTTACACTTCACCAATTCGTCATCGAATCAAGTCATTGGGCTTGAATTTCTGGCCTAAGACCGAATTGTTAACGACGCTGAATCGATGGATGAACATTATGTGCCTTTGTAACCTTCTGTATCACACCCACTTCTGCAAGCCTCAAGGATGCGTGGAACTGGCTTGGGTCAACATCAATGAGCATCTGGCTTCATGCATGAATTGCGTACCAAATTGTCTTGTGACATAATGTATAATTTTTTTCAGGTTTCAACATTAGTCCCCTTGATTATGTGGGCTGCATGAAGCATGAAACGGGTCACAATAAAAAAATCAGCATCGCCCATTTACTTTGTGTAGGAAAGCCCAAACTGACTAACTCTTGTTTCCTTCTGACTTCTTTTCTTTTCTTTTCTGTTTCAAGTTTCAATTTCTTAGCATGTCTGTGCATCATGGTGATTGCAGATTGTCAGCTTTCCTTTTGGAGGCCAAGAATTCCAATATACAATCAGTGTTGTTGTTTGTTAAGTCCAGTCTTGAGCTTGGAAACAATTAAAAATGCTATGATAACATGTGTTGGAGCCTTCTGTCTTCTAATATTTTGATATTACCTTCTTGAAATAGCACAGCAGAAGATTTTTGTCGTGTGCGTATGAATTCAAGGACATATATTTATTGTAGAGTGGTCGTGTGTGGTATATAGAGACTTTTGCATTCACTTTGCTTAACTGTGTGGTTAAATAAGTATACATAATACAATTGCTCGGTGTTAAAGTGAGATTTAGCGTGTGACAACCTTGTATGAACATGTATTAGGCATGTGCTTTGATTGTTTCGGTTTGTGATTGCCTTTTGTATTCAAATGACCATAAAAGAGCATGCGTGGTACTAAAAAGTATTTGCATTAGAGATGGGCTTGGCATGTCTCTCTCAAGGCTTTTAGAGTGGATACAGGACTTTCAAAAGAGGGGCATGACATATGCATGTTGTATTAGGTTCACATGTTCTGCATTTTGGCTTTTGATACGCTTGGAGTATGCTGCATGTGTAGATTCATATGCGTGTTGATGTTGATTGTATGCTTGGAATGGTCCTCTTAGTCATGAATATGTTTGGCATGGGATTGAGCTTAGCGTGATTATGAGCTTGAAGTGTGCATTTGCTTGTTGTATTTAGATATGAGTATGGTATATTTTTATATAGCATGTTCACCTTAAGCGTGTGTAGGAATTAGGAAAGAGCTTGTAGCTTGATTTATAATAGGAATTTGTAGTAGCGTTAAACTAGTAGTGACTTATAGTATTCTGAAGTTTTGGACATGACTATAGGTGATATGTCAAGCTTATGACGCACTGTTTTTTCTATTATAAATGTGTATGTTGACCACAGCAGCACACATGTGTTTGAGCTGATAAAATTTGCTGCTGAAAATATAATGGGCATAGGATTGAATTTGTAGATGTCAGATTTTGTTGTTTGCAGTTGACGTGTCAAAAGTTGACATGTGCAATTTAAAAAACCCTATCAGTGTAGTATGTGCAAGTAGAGATCGTTCTAACCGGGGACACTATGGAAGGACTTTATATACTGCAAAAAAAAATGTTAGTAATTTCAAAAGAATACAAGTACAAATTATAATGAGATTTTTGAGTTTGTTTCGAATTTAAAAGAAAATAAACACAAGTATTTACAAAACATGGTCATCCAACAATGCAACATTTAGAACAGCACATAGCACCGATTAAATAGCATGTAAGTTCATGAAACAGATTAAAAATGCAGCAATTATATTTTCAAATACTTTGATTAATTCCAACTATATAGGCTTCTCATGTAAACTTAGTGCCTATAATCGCCTGACACTAAATTTGTATGTGTCACCTTGCTTAGTGCCTACAATCGCCTGACACTAAGACAAGATACACTTATCGAACAAGAGCCATTGGAAACATGGTCCTAGGTATGGCGTCACTCATCCTATTCATCATGCAAATCTCTCACCCTAGCAACCCTTGGTAGTGACTAAGAATCAAGACCTACAATCGCCTGATCTCAACCCTTAGAACACTACGGCATATGAAACTCCCCCTAATAGCTAACTTGTCTAGATTCAAGCTAACCTAGAGTTCGATTACGTGTAAGGTGATGATTAATCAATTAAAGTTCTCTAATCATATAAACACAGCAAGTTAAGTCTTTTATTCAAAACCTAAACATGCATTCTAATCGTTATGTTTACACAATCACATATATAAATCACAAAGAAGAATATATGAACATGTATGAGACATAAAACCACAAAACCATAATATATAGTCAATGAGTTTGACAAAAACAATAATAAACACAAAAACTTACAAAGATCCATACCTAAACCTCCTAACAAAGTCGGCAAGGTACGGTGACTAAGGTGAAAGAACAGCTGAACTCTCCGGTGAACAATGGATGCGGCAGCTTTGTGTTTAAAGTGTTTAGGGGTTTTGTAGGTAGAGCTTGGCTCTCTAAAAATTACAAAGGTTGAAGACACTAAAACTAAGCTATTACAAGTGTATTTATAGAGAAAAACTTGAGAGAATCTGCATCAAAGTTGGCAGCCAAGATCTCCCATTCCTTGTTGAACTCGGTTTACTCTTCCTTGTTGAACATGGTTTCTTCTTTCTTCTTTGGCAAGGATTTCGACTTTGGACTTGGATTTTTCTGTTCTTGGACTCTCCCACATGTTAATGGATTAATGTAGGCCTCATTACACAAGTCTTGGGCTTCTAGGCAGCCGAAATCATGGACAAACTCGGTAAGGACAGACTTTCCCGGTTTGACCGGAAAAACTCCATACTTGGTTGTTTCGGCTGCCATGATGCATTCTTCGAATCTTCTTCTTCAATGCAGCTTCCCATGACTTCATTAACCTTCTCTTAAGTCCTTTGACATGCTTGGGAAGAATTTTGGTGAAGAAACATCCTCCCAAACTCGTGTGGCAACTTAGGCAAAAACTGCCCAGTTTTGCAGCTTGACCTCCGTTCATTGTTTTGATCATAACTCCTTCATCTGAACTCCAAATGCTGAGATTTAAGAAGATCTGAAAAGTAGACACATACAGCTTTCCAATGATATATGGCTCTCCCTCAGATTCCTCCTGAATCTTTAGATATGATTTTCCGAAGTTGATATAGGGTTTCTGGAAATTTCTGCTCGGATCAAAATCTTATGTTTCAGAGTTTCTTCTTTTCCATGGCCTCTCTTGTTGTCTTCCATGAGTCCAATCTTCATGATTCTTGTTCTCATATGCTCATTTACATGTCATCTACACATTAAACCAAATTCATCAAAAATGACAATGTAAAGGTATGGTGAATCATAAGAGAAATAACCAAGTATTTGTCCAAAAACGGTTTTACAACACTTAAGCACAAATTTCTGTATAAATGCACGTTTTAGCCATTGCTCTACAGAAAAACCCTTTTGACTCAAAATAAGTAAAAACGACATTACTAAGGAATAAACCAAGTATAAATGAGGGTAAAAACATATTAAAAACATAGCGTAAAATGCTCTTATCAGCAGTCATGATGAAAACAAAAGCTATTGGTAAAAGAAAAACCATGTATCAACTGGAATGTTGGTATGGGTGTTAGCATGACTGTAAAGTATAACTTTTTTTTGCATAGGTTGGTTTGTTTGCTACAGGGGTAAAAAATTAAGAGTACTAATTTGAGGTTGGGAAAGACTTGTAATAATGATCTTAGTGTGTCATCAGACCTTGCTGGGTATAAAGTTAAGTGTGGTGTTCAATGTTGAGGTATAGGACATGAGTAAAATAGCCTTGTGGCAGAAAATTGTTTGCTAGCAATAAAATATTAGACATGGTTGGGAGTTGCGGGGAAAAGAATAATCCAGAATACAAATTGTAGTATTAATATAAGCAATGATCTTAGTGTGTCATCAGACCTTGCTGGGTATAATATTAAGTGTGGTGTTCAATGTTGAGGTATAGGATATGAGTAAAATAGCCTTGTGGCAGAAAATTGTTTGCTAGTAATAAAATATTAGACATGGTTGGGAGTTACGGGAGAAAAGAATACTCTAGAATACAAATTGTAGTATTAATATAAGCAATGGATCTTTGGCTTTTGGATAACGTCCTACAAGTATGAGAATCATTTGGAATGGCGGAGAACATAGATTAAAAGGTCTTGAATCCGGCTGGCACATAAGCTTAAGACAGATAATGGCTTACAAAGGAGAGGTCCTGATTTTAAGGTGGTGATCTAAAAGGTTCATGCTTGAACTGCAAAAATATGATGATCTAATGTAACATAAGACTTGGTTAGGTATAAAGTTAAGTATTGTTTTTATAGAGTAGAGGCTTGAGTAAAATAGTTAGTGCGGTGGAAGTTTTTCTGTTGCAGAGAGTTCTCCACTACAGTAAATGAAAATTTGAGATAAGGCTGGGTATGGGGACAGATAATCTAGAAACAAAACTACAAGCATTGGTTCTTTGGCTTGGGGAGAGACTTGGAATACTAATACCATATGGACATTATTATTACGGTTTGGAAATAGCAGAGACATTGCTCATTAAATGTACTTGTTTTTGGCTAGCACTATAACTTTTGGGATACACTAGCATGTATATTGCATGATTTGTTTTTCTCGAACAATACCCTCATCACTTAGTGGCCGAGTGTCTTAGACTTTCATCTAATATAGGATCATTGAAGAGTGACGACGAATATGCCTTCCGCTTGGAATTTGCTTGATTAATTGCTTTTTCTATAGTTTAGTTTGATTGAATGTTGATTGCTGCTAGATAGAGCATTGTCTGCTCACTGCTATGACGTTGGCCTTATTGAGTAATGTTTGCTGCTTGATTGGAGTTTGTTTGCATGTTTTGATGATTTTCTACAAAATCTGTTTAGTATTTGAAGTCAACTTGAGTTAGGTAGTGAATTTTTGGAAAAATAACATGAATGGATCGGCTGGCCTTCTCCTTTGACTAGGAATTTTTTTTATATTTTTTATTGGAAGGTTTGAAGGGGATAAATTTGTAGTACAATAAATCACAGCTCATAATGTAGTTAGGAAAGCGATAAGATTGGTTTGGACTTTGGATGTGGGTATAGAAGGTTAATGTATGGTGGTGGAATTTGCGTGTTTGCCTAAAATTTTGGTTTTAATTCAAGCTAGGACAATAAAGCATAGCATCATAGGATTATTTTGGCTTGCTAAACAAATTATTTTCATGGATGCATTAGTGACCTTTATAGCCAGATGTACACAAATGTTATATCGAAACAGGTATTTGCATATGGTGAAAAGGTGTTCTTGTACCTTTTGATTAGCAGTGTAGAAAGAGCAAAGCTTTGCATGATTGTTTGGTGTATGTCTTTAAATGCATGATATTTAAATTCTTGCTCTGCTTTTTTTTCTTTGCTAGAATGATATTGTTCGTCTTTTTTCCGCATTAGCTACCAATGATGTTGAAATTTTGTTGATCATAGCTATTCACTGCAGCAAAGATTTAATGGTTTCCAACATGAAAGATATAATTTCTTTGCTTGCTAAGGCTCATGTCGAGTGGTGAAGAGGTGAGGTTACAGATTGTTTAGCTATAGACAACAGGAATTTTGGGGTTGAGCATGGGTATGGGTATCCATGGGTAAAATATGTACCCATTTTCAATAATGAGTATGGGTTTTTAAAAAAACCTATGGGTTTAATGAACTGGGCACGGGTAATACCCATGGGTACCCATATAATACTCATATCCAAAAAAATATATTCTCAGTTTGTAAGATAATTACAGGAAGCTTAGTACCATAAACTCTAAGATGTTACCGTGCCCCCAAACCATACCAACCATGTAATACCACCCCTTCGACAGGCAGAAACTGACTTTATCATCACCAAAATTTCATATCAAAAAACAAATGATTCTGGCAAGTGACTGGTTATGATGACATCCAACGGCAATAGGAAATTGGGATAAAATATAAGATGATAACATCATAGGTTAATCATGAAATTCTCTTTTAAGATTATTTATATTATTTCATAAATATTATACAAAACCAGCCCATTTAAAATATGGATATGTGTATAATGGATAATGGGTATGTGTAATGAGTAATAGATAATGGGTAATGAGTATGTGTATGGGTTTTACCCATTTAAAATGGGTGGGTAATTACCCAAACCCAACTTTTTGCACATGGGTATTACCCAGTGGGTATTACCCGTGAATTTCTTTTAGGTGGGTATAAACCCACGGGTTTTACCTAATGGGTTTCAATGCCAACTTTAATCAAATGATCAGTCACGTGGACTTTAGCTGACGAAAAAAAAATTTGTCGGCCTGTTTTTAGATATTTCGTCGGCTAAACGCTTTTTTCTGGTAGTGAATCTTGGAAACCGTTTATGTTCATAAGAAGCCAAACTGTTCAGCTTGGCTTAGTTTGTTTAATTACAATTATGTCATCCTTAGGTATAACACACTCATCGATCTCAGTCTCCATTTTTGTTCACCATCACCATTCCCAAAATCTCAATTTCACAAATGTCGTCGGCTAAACTTGTTGCTGTCGAAATTTTGTCGGCCAAACTTTAGCTGGCGAAATAATTGCATGTCGTCGCCTTAAATCCATAACTTTAGCCGTCGAAAATAAGTGTTGTCGCCTAAAATCGATGACTTTAGCTGGCAAAAAAAATGTCTTCGCATATAGTCCAGGACATTAGCCGACGAGGTTATGCATCAAGACCTACCCCGAGTTAAACCCCTTTAACCAGAAGTAAGTCATGCAGGGACCACCTTCCAAAGAAGATTCTGCCGAAATTTCGACATAATCTCCTTTGAAAAGTGGACAACCCTTAACCTACATAACCCAAAAAGAACACTTCTATATAACCAACAACCAGTCAAAGCTCCTAGAGCCATCCTGCTCCCATAACCAACATCCTCCACAAGATACACATCTAATTAGTTCACAACAAATCACACCAAGTGTTAACACAACAATGTTACACCAATTCCAAATTTATATCCTACAATGGGTTCTAGATCCCTAGGAGTTCACCGAAAAATATAATACAACCCAATGTGTATCAAAGCGACTAAGTAAAGCAGAAGTAGGGAAAATTACAAGTAGGTTAACCCGGAACCTATTGTTGGTTTGAAAAGTGGCGGTAACTATGTCTGGCCTCCACGAAGACTAGTCGGATCGAGCACTGCAATCTGGGCATTTAAAACGAAAGGCCCAGGGGAGAAACATTGAAAAACATTAGAGTGAGTGGACAAAAATCAAATATATATAGATTAATTTCTTAAATGTCATCCTTGGATTTTTCTAAGAAATACCTTATGCACGCAACCATTAGAAAAGGAATAAATAAAACATAAAATAATTTCCTTGGCTCAAATCCATAATTAAAGATGTAGGGTACTATCACCATAACCTCGAGAAAACAACTGACCAGCTCTAAACCACGAGAGGGCCTATTGACTAGCTCAATCGGAGAGGGTCCCTTGACCTACTCAATTCAGGAGGGTCCAACCGACCAGCTACCACCAAAGAGGGTCCTGACCGGCTCTATTTGGGAGGGTCCTTCCGACTAGCTACCACCGAAGAGGATCTGACCAGCTACAATCCGGAGAGAGTACTACCATCTCCATCCGGAGAGGGTCCATACTAGCTGCAATACATATAAACATATACTTGAAAATCCTGAAAATCTCGTGGTAAATAAATCAGAAATCCAAGTCAAAACACCCATGACTTTTCCCCAAATACATTGGATTTAAAACTATCCCAAGCATCTGAAACCGGTTCCTTGACTTTACTTTAAACCATTAAAAATCCAAGAGCCAAGTTTCCCCTTTTAAAAATAATCCCCCTCCATAACCCAAAATGGTGATAACAATTGAAAACCATATTCCAGAAAAATCCTTTAAAATCACAGGAAATGTAGGAACCTCTTTCTCGGCTTACTTATCTTTAAAAAGTAATAAATTCCCAATTTTTCCCAAAATCACCATAAAACTCAACATGAAGGAAATTTCATAAATAAAAGAGAAACTTAATAAAAACTTTGTTGAATGTGGTGTATTTAAAATAAAAGTCCACTCACAGTGTATTTAATAAAAACGGACGGTTCCTGAACTGTTTAAGATCTAAAACTAAGATCGAAAAGTGACACAACAATGAAAATCTGCACCAAAAGTGGTGCGGACGTGTGTGTGTCTATATATATATAAGACTTTTCCGGTGCGGAGGTCCGCATTGTTTAAAAAATGTTTTTTTTAAATGGGACTTTTGTAATTTTATCCCACTTTTCGATTATGATTTCTCATCTTAATCGTTCACAATGTAGATATATGTGAGCAGATCATCTCTACAAAATTTTAGCAAATTTGGAGATCATTAAGACATCCAAAATGAATCAAAACTATAAATGTAATAAAACTGTTCAACCGGAACCGTTAGTTTTTTCTTTCTAAATCACATATTTGAATACCTTAACGTTCTCCAAATTAAATTAAATTTTGTAGAGATGATCTACTCACATTTATATATATATATATATATATATATATATATATATTAACGTTCTCCAAATTAAATTAAATTTTTTAGAAATGATCTACTCATATATATATATATATATATATGTAATATTGGGACGTTATTCCATATTCATTTTCCTTGGGGAGTAAGTCAGGAGACATTTGCATGAGTTCAGGGACCCAACGGAAACCTATCTCCCACTTCCATAAGGAAATCCTATTAACCAAGGAAAAGGAAACTTGCAACACACGCTAGTAAAACGTATATATACAGTCCTAATGTTTCCCATCATCTTTCCCTTTCATTCCTGGATCTTTGTTCACACTCTTGGCCGCTGCCTGTGTTTCCCTTTCCTTATCAAGATATCATGGATGGAGGCCTTGAATCTGACGCTATGAAACTTGCAGCAGTATCTGCATCAACCATGTTAGAGTCGACGTCACCCACACATCAAGAAAGCAAAGAGGACTTCACGTTCCCGGCAGCCCCAAGAAACTGCTCATCTGCTCCTAGAAGCATCTTCAACAAAACTAACGAGTTCTTTATCAAGTACGATGATTTGAAACCAGCTCTCAAGCTCTACTTCGAGAGACAAAGTGGCAAAGAAATAGAGGCAGAAGAAGATGACTGGGATTAAGCTAGATTTAAATCAGTTTCAATTTCTGGGTTAATATGATAGTTTTCTACATATGTAAATATGCAAGTCATGTCATTCTTTGTTTATGTGATGTATCAAACTAAGGATCTACCCTTGCTGTAGCTTTGCTTCTTGAAATCGATTTTGTATTTTCAATGGAATCAGATTTTTTGATGTCGGGTGTAATGATGTTTTGAGCTTTATCTTCTTTAATTACTTGATCAAATGTAAAGTTGGCATTAAAACCATGGGTATGGGTATCCATATGGATGAAATATGTATTGGGTTTTAAATTTTGGGTAAAATATATACCCATTTTCAGCAATAAGTGAGTATGAGTTTTTTTTTAAAAACTCATGGGTTTAATGAACTGGACACGGGTAGTACCCATATAATACCCACACCAAAAAAACATATTCTCAGTTTGTAAGATAGTATAGTACTATAAACTCCAAGATATTACCGTGCCCTCAAACCATACCATCCATGTAATACTACCCCTTCGATAGGCAGAAACTGACTTTATCATCATACTACACCATAATTTCATATCAAGAAACAAATTATTCTGGCAAGTGACTGGTTATGATAACATCCAATGACAATAGGAAATTGGGATAAAATATAAGATGATAACTTTATAGATTAATTATGAAATTCCCTTATAAGATTATTTATATTATTTCATAAATATGATACAAAACCAGCCCATTTAAAATGTGGATATGTATAATGGATAATGGGTATGTGTAATGATTAATAGATAATGGGTATGTGTATGAGTTTTACCCATTTAAAATGGGTGGGTAATTACCCAAACCCAACTTTTTGCACATGAGTATTACCCAGTGGGTATTACTCGTGAATTTCTTTTAGGTGGGTATAAACCCACGGGTTTTACCCAATTGGTTTGAATGCCAAATTTAGTTGAGCATGGCTGCATTTACTGAATTTGATAGCGTTTCTATTGGTACCATGACATGAGAGTATGCCTTTTAACATATAGGATTCATGTTGAATTTTTTTGGGACAAACACAAACATGGATTTTTCTTGACATGAGATGATTTGGTTGTGATAGGTATATTCGAAAATCTGGTGTGGGGAAAGCAGACTTTAGCTTGTTGATAATTGACAGAAGACTTCAGAGATTAGAAACAATAGAAGAGGATCAGCGAGTTGAGATCATAAATCTAATTTTGATCACTGCAGTTTGAGTTGTAGTATTGAAGTATGTATGAGACATGGTTGGAGAATCTTTGTCACTATCATGTTGTAGAAACTTTGTAAATTTGCTTGACTGATTTAGGTGTATAAGTAGAAACTTTAATGGTTACGGCAATGGGATTTCGGGTGCGGTATTTTGGCTTGAGCAGGTTTGTAAGGATTTACAAATTACAGCATAAATTGTATCTCTTGATTCTGTAATGGGAATGATATATTTGACTATAGAAATGAATATTCCTAGTTAGGATTCGAAGAATGTAGTAAAGAATAAACATGCCCCTTTAGCCTCCAAGAGTTTACATGAGTATTATTCAGCTTATGTATCTCCTTCAACTTTCAAAATCAATATACTGAAGAAAGGAAGCTTGCTTGCTTCAAACATGTTATTTTGACTTCAAAACTTGGAAAAAAGGAAGCTTGCTTCAGGAGATGAAAGAGACGTCTCACTGCGGGGACAACTGCAGGGACGAAAATACAGGAAAGAGATTGATAAGAAAATTTTTGGAGAAGTGATCTCGAGGTCTGAGATAGAAGATGTTTGTTAACTGATCTTAAAGCTTCCCTAATAGAGAGAAGGCAAAGCTCGAGGTATGGACTACGTATATGGGTGCTGCGGGAAAAAGGAATCTGGGCAACAGATTGATGAAGGGAGCAAACTGGTTTAACAGAATAAAGGAGAGGATTGGGCTTTTTTTCTAGAAAAGAGATTCTTAGGCTTTTCAAAGGAGAGGTGCTGGTTTTGGGTTTTAGAAGTAATTTTGGGTTTAGTAGGGTGACTAGTCAAATTTCTCTTGATCTTCACCAATTTGTTATCGACTCAAGTCATTGGGCTTGAATTTGGGGCCCAATACCGAAATTGTCAACGACACAGAATCGATCGATAGATGAGCGTTATGTGTCTCCATAACCTTCCACATTACACTCACTTCTACAAGCTCTAATGATGCGTGGATGTGGCTTATGTCCACATCAATGAGCATGTGTGCTTGGTGGGTCAAATTAAGGATTTATCCCAAAAATATGAATTTTTTGCATGAATTCTGTACCAAATTGTTGTGTGACATAATATATGATTTTTCTGGTATCAACAGGTACTTAATAAAAAATGAGAGTGGCCTCTCTCTCAAAACCCTATCGCTGGCAGCGGCCTTTGAAAATAATTTGTGAAGCATGGCAACGTTGATCCTAGTGATGGTAGAAGCGACTCCATAATGATCTGTATTAGATTAATGTTGAAGGGAAGGACCGGTTGGGATCGATCTGGTGATTTATGGATGAGGAATTCTGTTGAAGTTCCTTTGCTGGTCGGCGGTGGTGGTGATTAAAGGATCTACACCGTTGGTTCTAGGTTGAGCTAGCAAGGATGGATTCCCGATCTAGCTGCCGGCAGTGTTAATGGAGATCTACCCATTTCTGTTAATACTTGATTGGGTATGGATGCAGATTTTGGGGTTCTTAAATCTCAACTTGTTGGTGCTTGGCAAATGCTATTGGACTCGTAGGTGGGTACAAGCAACAGAAGACATGGAGAAATTGACGGTGAGCAGGTTGCGGCGCTGTCATAGAAAGATCTCAATCTTAGGCTTGATGTAGAGCCTTTAGGAACCTTGACAGTGGCGTCGATGATTCTACAAAAAATGTTTTCACTCTCAATTTTATCATCATATATCATATATATGGTAAACATTTTTGTGATTTTTGTAGTGTGACACTAATGAGACACAATTGTACCAAAACTAGATGTGATTGGGTGAGTGGTGTTGGAGAGGAGAGATCTCACATCAGAAAAGTGATAAATAAAATATAACATATATGTGGATGAATCATTCCTAATTATACCGAGACTTTTTTGTAGATAAAATCCAACACCTTAAAGGTGGTTAGGTTGGGACAGTATCGGTACAAAGGTGATCCAGAGGCCACGCTTGTTGCTCGCGCTTTGACAAGTGGGTCTCATGACCTACCGTGTCTCCTACTCCCTCCGCCCCTGGTTTCAAATTCCAAGTTTGCAAGATAGCTTAGTTGAGTTCGGGCGTAAATGAAGTCGAGGCGTAGTGATTAATAAAAATATCCGTTGATCTGTATATATATCCTTGTTTTTCTCTCGTCAAATTAGAGTTGCTCTAATCTTATGAAAGTTGGTTGTGGGTGTAGTTTTAGGTTTTGTGGTAAACTTGGGATCTGTTGTGGATTTGGGGAGCATGTAGGTTCTAGGAGTTATAAGGTTGAAACTTTGAATGTGGAAGTATTTGCAGGTTTTGCTTGGAAAGGGTTGTCCAATTTTGAGGGAGGTTTTGCCGAATTTTCCGTAAAATTTTCTTTGAAAGTGGTCCTCGTAGGGTTCATCTCGGATTTTAGTGTGAAATTCGGGATGGGTCTTGATATGGTTTGTTATATGAATCTATACCTTTAGGGAGATCCTGCGAAAAGGCTTTGTATTACAACTGATTTGCAGATAAAGAACTGAAGAAGAAGAAGAAGAAATCAAACATATAAATATATATATACACACACAATTGATCATGTTGATATCTATTTAAACAATTTCTTTAAGATTTTAGGATTATAATACTTCACGGAAATTTTATAACCGTCACAAATTAACAATTGATTTGAATGGTCAATTTACAAATTGGGTTAATGACCATTTGCACAAAAAAATAAAAGTCAAATCTCATTCTATTGAAAATAAGACTTTGAAACCTAATTGAATGAAAGATCACTTAGTTGTGTTCAAACATACAAATCTTTATTAAAACCATATTAAAATAATAATTTTTAAGACAATTTTACTCTTACCTATTACTAAAGAGATAAGGGTTTACCGGAGCACTGCTGGACTCCGATCACTGGTCGCCGGACTCCGGTCACCGGTAAATCGGTTACTAACACCTAGTAACTCGGATATTCTAATTACTGACCCCCAGTAACTGAGTTACAAACCTCTAATAATTACAACTAAATTGGTTACTGATGCCCAGTAACTCAGATATTTCAATTACTGACCCCCCAATAACTCAGTTTCTGACCTCTAATAACCACCAGTAAATAAGTTACTGACACCTAGTAACTCAAATTTTCTACGATCGCCGGATTTCAGTCACCGGTAACTTAGTTATTAGCTCCTAATAAATCAGTTTCTGACCACCAATAACCACTGGTAACTCAATTACTGACCTACAATAACTCGATTTTATAGACTCACAGACTCCTAATAATTGGATACTAATCCTGAATAACTTAGTTACTGACCCACAATACTCGGTTACTAATCCTTAATAATCATCAGTTACTGACCCCAATCAAGCAACCCAAAGCAACCCAAAACAGATTACTGACCCTTATAAAATATAGAAAAGAAATTGATGAACATGAAAACATGGTGATATTGATTCGTGTTGTGCTCATATATCACTAATAGATAGAAGTTTACCATAGTCCACAGTTTACAGAGTAAAAAAATAATAATAATAAAATCAAGATTGAAATTTGTACCAAGTATCAATGATGTAAAAAAAAATCCGATCAATCATCAAAAAATAGATAATCCTGCTAAGCCTCTGCAGCTTCTTCTACATCACCGACATCTCCTCACTCTAGCGACGGTCGCTGACGAAGGTTTTATCGCCTCAAATTTGTCCTCCGTCTGCATCAACACCACTTACATCTCTGATGACTAATAGTCATTGCTTTCATAATTCTAAGCAGAGATCAAAGCAAGATGAAGTTCCTCGATTTGGAATCGAATTACAAAAGAATCGAAATTCGGAACAAAGGCTCCAAGCCTCTGCAGCTTCTTCTACATCACCGACATCTCCTCACTCTGGCGACGGTCGTTGTGTAACATCCTGTACCCAAATGTTACTTTTCACAGAGGTTTACGAGTTACCGAGGACTCTTAACTACGATCGGTAATTCGATAAGTTATCTCTCGAGTTAATTTTCGAGTTTTTCTAAACTCTCCAAATACCTGAATTGATGACTCGATATTGTAGTACGTGTCGACACTAGTCTCCTGGTATTTTCGGAATATTTTTCGGAGCTTCTGGCTAATTTCTGTGAATTTCTGAAGTTTATGGTAACTCTTAATTATCCATTCGGTAAAAAGGAGAATTACCATTTAACCTTTTCACTTTTTACCTTCTTTAAATCTGGACATTCAGATCATTTGGAGAATTGATCTGAACCGTTGATTTGGGTATAAATAGGGGAAGAGAGAGTTGACCCGAGTCAAAACCCAACTCGGGCGTTGACCCGAGCTAGTCTCTCTCTCTCTCTGCTCTCGACTCGCAGCTCCGCCACCCCCATCACTGCCGCATCCGGCCAACCCACGCCGGCGCACCCCCACCAAAAATGACCTTCTCACTCTCCTCTACAAAACCCAGTCACTCAATCCGAGATTCATCAACCGTCGATGGAGATCGACCGAGGAGAAACTCGACTGTGTTCGCCGTTTTCCGGCGACTCAAGCGGCGATTCGACTGTTTGAGGTGAGCTTCTTGTTTCTCCTCTTCTTCATTTCCTTGCCAAGGAATCGATGGTTTGGAGCCTCAGTCAATAACTCCATCTTTTCTATTTTTCGGGTTTTCTGGGTTTCTCGGGCAGACTTCCGGCGATCGAGTTTTTTGAGTCCTTGACATCTCCGCCGTGCCCTAGGGAGCCTCACTGAGTTCTGTTTGAGCCCAGTTACGTGTTGATGGTGTTTGAGCAGTGGCAGCTCGTGGGAGGTCGATGCAGCAGCTCCTGCAAGTTAAAGGCAGAGTTGGGGTTGGGTTGGTGGCCGGGGGAGCTGTTGGAGTGGGTCTAGGAGGTAGTAGGCAGCAGGAAGTTGCTGGGTTTGTGGTTGGTTCGAGTGGAAGCACAGAGGCAGAGGGTAAGGTTTTTTTCCCTCTTTGAACTGTGAAATTTGGTTGCTACTGTGTTGTTGGTTAAAGGTTGTTTTGATTGTTGTTGGAGATTATTCAGATGTTTTGTTGTCTTGTTGTCGAGAACTTGGTAATCGGAGAAACGAGGAAGCTATGGCGGATTTCCGGCAAGTTGAACGGAATCCGGCACGGGATTCCGACAAGTACCGGAATCCGGTAACGTTTCCGACGACAGTAAGTCTGGCTGAAATGCCGAGGTAGTCTTCGATCCCTTTAAATGTGTTGTTTCCGTTTGTTAGAGTTAAAGTGTCGTAAATCGGAATTTACGTAAGGAAACGTGTAAAAACAGAAACTAACCGTAATTTGGGAACCTTCCATTTTAGGAAACATTCTATGTTTGGAAACCTGCTAAATTGGGAAACTTTCCATTAAGGGAAAGTTTCCATTTTGGGAAAGTTACATTTTCAGAAAAATGGTTAAAGAATTGAAGTTCATTGAAGGTGACACTTTTTGGTTAAATGGGTAAAGTGTTAAATTGTTATCGGAAATTGATAACTGGAATCTCTGAGAAGTTGTCAAGTTGACCATGTTAAGTAAAGTTGGTATTTCACGTAAATCGGTAAATCGACTCAAGATTAATTATATTGATTAATGTGACACGTTGGGTGTCCATAGTAATTCAACGAATTATTATGTGACACCCTAACGTCAAGTTAAGTGGTAAAGGAAAGTTCGGAAGCTAAGTCGGACTTCCGGTAAATTGAGTTAAGAGTCGATAACCGGGAAAGGAAGTCAAAAAGGTTAAAGTGCCATAAGAAAGGAACTTGGTCAACATATGGTCAAATAGGATTTCCTGGTCAAACTAGGAAAAGACCAAGTCAACTGTGGTATGACTAATATAATGGTTTATTTGTACAGTCTCTGGTCGGACGTGAGACGGGCTCGACTTCGTGGTTAGTTCGAGGGTTTCGCTCGAGGAACTTTCCGAGCAGGAAGAAGGTCGCGATGAGTACTGTGAGTGGACCTTGCTTTTAAATTAAACTGCATGACATAGACTTTATTTGTTTTCTCCTTTATTTATGAGATTTCCTCCATTTAATGTTTTACGGTGATTTCGAGATTTAAGGATTTACCATTTTAAAGATTAACGAGCCGAGAAAGAGGTTCCTACCATTCCCGGGGTTTTAAAGGATTTTCTCGGATTATGGTTTAATGGTTTTCACCGTTTTGGGGATTATGGAGGGAGACGTTTTAAAAAGGAGAATTTGGCTCTTGGATTTAAAGGGTTTTAAAGTAAAGGCAGAGAACCGGTTTTTGGTTCCTGGAAAGGTTTTTAAATCCAATGTATTTGGGGTGAAGTCAGGGAGATTTGACTTGGTTTTCGATTTATTATTCCCACGAGGTTTTACCAGGTTTTACGAGGTTTTACAGGTTTTACAGGTTTTAAAAGGATTTAAAGGATAAGGATATGTATTGCATGCTAGCATGGACCCTCTCCAGATGGAGCGGGTACCATCTTTGGATTGTAACAGGTCTGACCCTCTTCGGTTGTAGCTGGTCATTATGACCCTCCCGGATAGAGCAGGTCATGACCCTCTTCAGTGGTGGCTGGTCAAAAGACCCTCCCGAATAGAGCAGGTCAGGACCCTCTCCGATGAGCTGGTCAATGGACCCTCTCGTGGTAGAGCGGGTCGGGTTTTCTCGTGGATGAGGTTAACACCCCACATAATTGTTTATATTTGAGCCAAGGCATTATTTATGTTTTACTTGCATGCGGATTTTCCTAGGAAAACTTAGAGGGAGAACATTAAAGGAATTAGAACTTTTATATTTATTTTTGTCCACTCACCCTGACGGTTTTCAATGTTTCTCCCCTGGGCCCTTCGTTTTCAAATGCCCAGTGGTGCAGGGTTCTCGAGCGGAGGTCGTGCGCGTACAAGATTCGTGGCATAGTCGATCAATCCGTCGCTGCTTGAAATTCTTTTTGGTAATCATCTTAGTAGACTGCTCTGACTAACCTAGTATAGCTAATTGAGTAGGTTAGGGAGCAGGATGCCTTCATGAGTTAGGGATTGTTGTTAGATACTCATGAAAGTGCTGAGTTGGTAGGTAGGAAGGGTTGGCCATTTCAAGGGGGTTTCGGTAAGAAGTTCCCTTGAGGTGGTCCCCGCAGGATTTACTTCGGGTTAAAAGGATTTAACTCGGGGTGGGTCCTGACACGTTGACGAAGGTTTTATCGCCTCAAATTTGTCCTCTGTCTGCATCAACACAAATTACATCGCCGATGACTAACAGTCATTGCTTTCATAATTCTAAGCAGAGATCAAAGCAAGATGAAGTTCCTCGATTTGGAATCGAATTACAAAAGAATCGAAATTCGGAACAAAGGCTCCATGATGAAGCTTTCCTTATAAAGCCGTTGCGTACAGATCTCGCCGGAGGAGATTGAGATGCATATGATCAAGAACCAAAGCGATATGAGAGAGAGAGAGAGAGATTGTTGTCGATGTCAATCAGCAATTCAGATCAAGGCAGAGCAACTCGAAGTTGAACGGTGGAGGCTTCAGTCGCCGTTTTGGTCCTCAATAACGGTGTAGTAACGCGGCTCGTACCAAGGAGGAGGCCGATGTCGGCATCGATCGAGTCGGCAGTGGTCTTGCCTTCTAGACAGAGAGAATCTAAGAATCGGCGGTGGAGATCTGCGAGCTCTGCAACACAGCAATGGCAAGTGACGGTGACTGCCGATCTGGTACACCGGTGCCGCTGATCTGGGCTTGAGAGAGAGATAAGCTTTTTTCGATAAAGAGAGAGAGATCGAGAAGTTCTTATCAGAAAAATGAGTGAGAGAAGAGTGAGATTGATATTTATGAATTGCAGTGTTGTCTTTTTCTTTACATTTGTGCAAATGGACATTGACAAATAATTTTCATTGGATTGGGTTATAAATCTCTAAAATTAGTGTTAAATGGACATTTATCCCAAATTAAATCTTAAGGCGCAGCATTTGATGTTGCTGCAGCGATTCTGATTGGGATGATTCGTGATAGCATGGATCAGAAAGTTTTGATTTTGCTCTTCCCCGGCCCTTGGTTATTCCTCTATTTCTCAAAACTTAATGCTGAAGTTCTAGGTTTGAACTTTGAGGGCTGATTTGTTGTAGGCTAAAGAACGATCAACGTCAACTTGAAGGCCATTCGCTTCACCTAATAAAAATGGTTTGAGGTATTTCCAAGGTTCCTTGGAGAGTTTCTATGATCCTCAATGATGTTCTGCATCTTCATGCTTCTTTATCAAACATTTCTTTCTGAGTGATTCTGAACATAATTGGAAATTGGAAAGCCAATATTGTAGCAGATCAACTTACAGCCCTTGACAAAATGTTGCTCATGATAGTATTTGGTTCTTGATTTCCTACCAAGTTTAGTTGGACGGATGAAATGACCAATGTACGTTGCTCATAATGTATACTCTAAATTATTATATACCAAGTTACCAACAACAGTGTATATATATAAAGCCTTTCTTAGATGCGGACGTCCGCATCAAACCATTTGGTGCGGATTTTCATTTTGCCTCACTTTTTGATCTTAGTTTTAGATCTTAATCATTCAATATCTAGGTATATATGTATACATCATCCCTGTAAAATTTTATCTCATTTGGTGATCGTTAAGACATTCAAATCTGTGATTTACCATGAAGAAAACGGACGGTTCATGAATTGTTTAAGATCTGAAACTAAGATCGAAAAGTGGGGCAAAAATGAAAATCTGCACCAAAAGTGGTGCGGACGTGTGTGTGTGTCTATATATATATATATATATAATTTTTCCGGTGCAGAGGTCCGCATTTTTTAAAAAATGGGACTTTTGCAATTTTATCCCACTTTTCGATCATGATTTCTCATCTTAACCGTTCACAATGTAGATATATGTGAGCAGATCATCTCTACAAAATTTTAGCAAATTTGAAGAACATAAAGACATCTGAAATGAATCAAAACTATGAACGTAATATAACTGTTCAACCGGAACCGTTAGTTTTTTCCTTTCTAAATCACATATTTGAATACCTTAACGTTCTCCAAATTAAATGAAATTTTGTAGAGATGATCTACTCACATTTATATATATATATATATATATATATAAATTTTGTCGAGATGATCTACTCATATATATATATATGTAATATTGGATATATATATATATATATATATATATATAAATTTTGTCGAGATGATCTACTCATATATATATATATGTAATATTGGGACGTTATTCCATATTCATTTTCCTTGGGGAGTAAGTCAGGAGACATTTGCATGAGTTCAGGGACCCAACGGAAACCTATCTCCCACTTCCATAAGGAAATCCTATTAACCAAGGAAAAGGAAACTTGCAACACACGCTAGTAAAACGTATATATACAGTCCTAATGTTTCCCATCATCTTTCCCTTTCATTCCTGGATCTTTGTTCACACTCTTGGCCGCTGCCTGTGTTTCCCTTTCCTTATCAAGATATCATGGATGGAGGCCTTGAATCTGACGCTATGAAACTTGCAGCAGTATCTGCATCAACCATGTTAGAGTCGACGTCACCCACACATCAAGAAAGCAAAGAGGACTTCACGTTCCCGGCAGCCCCAAGAAACTGCTCATCTGCTCCTAGAAGCATCTTCAACAAAACTAACGAGTTCTTTATCAAGTACGATGATTTGAAACCAGCTCTCAAGCTCTACTTCGAGAGACAAAGTGGCAAAGAAATAGAGGCAGAAGAAGATGACTGGGATTAAGCTAGATTTAAATCAGTTTCAATTTCTGGGTTAATATGATAGTTTTCTACATATGTAAATATGCAAGTCATGTCATTCTTTGTTTATGTGATGTATCAAACTAAGGATCTACCCTTGCTGTAGCTTTGCTTCTTGAAATCGATTTTGTATTTTCAATGGAATCAGATTTTTTGATGTCGGGTGTAATGATGTTTTGAGCTTTATCTTCTTTAATTACTTGATCAAATGTAAAGTTGGCATTAAAACCATGGGTATGGGTATCCATATGGATGAAATATGTATTGGGTTTTAAATTTTGGGTAAAATATATACCCATTTTCAGCAATAAGTGAGTATGAGTTTTTTTTAAAAAACTCATGGGTTTAATGAACTGGACACGGGTAGTACCCATGGGTACCCATATAATACCCACACCAAAAAAACATATTCTCAGTTTGTAAGATAGTATAGTACTATAAACTCCAAGATATTACCGTGCCCTCAAACCATACCATCCATGTAATACTACCCCTTCGATAGGCAGAAACTGACCTTATTATCATACTACACCATAATTTCATATCAAGAAACAAATGGTTCTGGCAAGTGACTGGTTATAATGACATCCAATGACAATAGGAAATTGGGATAAAATATAAGATGATAACATCATAGATTAATCATGAAATTCCCTTATAAGATTATTTATATTATTTCATAAATATGATACAAAACCAGCCATTTAAAATGTGAATATGTATAATGGATAAAAGGTATATGTAATGAGTAATAGATAATGGTATGTGTATGAGTTTTATCCATTTAAAATGGGTGGGTAATTACCCAAATCTAACTTTTTGCACATGAGTATTACCCAGTGGGTATTACTCGTGAATTTCTTTTAGGTGGGTATAAACCCACGGGTTTTACCCAATAGGTTTGAATGCCAACTTTAGTTGAGCATGACTGCATTTACTGAATTTGATAGTGTTTCTATTGGTACCATGACATGAGAGTATGCCTTTTAACATATAGGATTCATGTTGAATTTTTTTGGGACAAACACAAACATGGATTTTTCTTGACATGAGATGATTTGGTTGTGATAGGTATATTCGAAAATCTGGTGTGGGGAAAGCAGACTTTAGCTTGTTGATAATTGACAGAAGACTTCAGAGATTAGAAACATTAGAAGAGGATCAGCGAGTTGAGATCATAAATCTAATTTTGATCACTGCAGTTTGAGTTGTAGTATTGAAGTATGTATGAGACATGGTTGGAGAATCTTTGTCACTATCATGTTGTTTCAACTCAAAGAGCTGCTAGGATTTCTCTTGTTATATACTCAAACTTGTCAATTCAAATGACTGTTGTAAGGAAGTTCATCAACTAGAAAGATCTTTGCTTAAGTCGAGGAGTGAGCTCTCGCACCTTCAAACCAAAATAAAGTACAAGATTAGCCCCCTGGTATCATGGGCATGTACTTTAAAATGTTGTTAGATTTCTCATACCCATGCAATGACAGCCTGTATTAACTTTGTAAATTTGCTTGACTGATTTAGGTATAAGTAGAAACTTTAATGGTTACTGCAATGGGATTTCGGGTGCGGTATTTTGGCTTGAGCAGGCTTGTAATAAGGATTTGCAAATTACAGCATGAATTGTATCTCTTGATTCTGTAATGGGAATGATATATTTTACTATAGAAATGAATATTTCTAGTTAGGATTCGAAGAATGCAGTAAAGAATAAACATGTCCCTTTAGCCTCCAAGAGTTTACATGAGTATTATTAAGCTTATGTATCTCCTTCAACTTTCAAAATCAATATACTGAAGAAAGGAAGCTTGCTTGCTTCAAACATGTTATTTTGACTTCAAAACTTGGAAAAAAGGAAGCTTGCTTCAGGAGATGAAAGAGACGTCTCACTGCGGGGACAACTGCAGGGACGAAAATACAGGAAAGAGATTGATGAGAAAATTTTTGGAGAAGTGATCTCGAGGTCTGAGATAGAAGATGTTTGTTAACTAATCTTAAAGCTTCTCTAATAGAGAGAAGGCAAAGCTCGAGGTATGGACTACATATATGGGTGCTGCGGGAAAAAGGAATCTGGGCAACAGATTGATGAAGGGAGCAAACTGGTTTAACAGAATAAAGGAGAGGATTTGGCTTTTTTCTAGAGAAGAGATTCTTAGGCTTTTCAAAGGAGAGGTGCTGGTTTTGGGTTTTAGAAGTAATTTTGGGTTTAGTAGGGTGACTAGTCCAATTTCTCCTGATCTTCACCAATTTGTTATCGACTCAAGTCATTGGGCTTGAATTTGGGGCCCAATACCGAAATTGTCAACGACGCAGAATCGATCGATAGATGAGCGTTATGTGTCTCCATAACCTTCCACATTACACTCACTTCTACAAGCTCTAATGATGCGTGGATGTGGCTTAGGTCCACATCAATGAGCATGTGTGCTTGGTGGGTCAAATTAATGATTTATCCCAAAAATATGAATTTTTTGCATGAATTCTGTACCAAATTGTTGTGTGACATAATATATGATTTTTCTGGTATCAACAGGTACTTAATAAAAAATGAGAGTGGCCTCTCTCTCAAAACCCTATCGCTGGCAGCGGCCTTTGAAAATAATTTGTGAAGCATGGCAACGTTGATCCTAGTGATGGTAGAAGCGACTCCATAATGATCTGTATTAGATTAATGTTGAAGGGAAGGACCGGTTGGGATCGATCTGGTGATTTATGGATGAGGAATTCTGTTGAAGTTCCTTTGCTGGTCGGCGGTGGTGGTGATTAAAGGATCTACACCGTTGGTTCTAGGTTGAGCTAGCAAGGATGGATTCCCGATCTAGCTGCCGGCAGTGTTAATGGAGATCTACCCATTTCTGTTAATACTTGATTGGGTATGGATGCAGATTTTGGGGTTCTTAAATCTCAACTTGTTGGTGCTTGGCAAATGCTATTGGACTCGTAGGTGGGTACAAGCAACAGAAGACATGGAGAAATTGACGGTGAGCAGGTTGCGGCGCTGTCATAGAAAGATCTCAATCTTAGGCTTGATGTAGAGCCTTTAGGAACCTTGACAGTGGCGTCGATGATTCTACAAAAAATGTTTTCACTCTCAATTTTATCATCATATATCATATATATGGTAAACATTTTTGTGATTTTTGTAGTGTGACACTAATGAGACACAATTGTACCAAAACTAGATGTGATTGGGTGAGTGGTGTTGGAGAGGAGAGATCTCACATCAGAAAAGTGATAAATAAAATATAACATATATGTGGATGAATCATTTCTAATTATACCGAGACTTTTTTGTAGATAAAATCCAACACCTTAAAGGTGGTTAAGTTGGGACAGTATCGGTACAAAGGTGATCCACAGGCCACGCTTGTTGCTCGCGCTTTGACAAGTGGGTCTCATGACCTACAGTGTCTCCTACTCCTTCCGCCCCTGGTTTCAAATTCCAAGTTTGCAAGCTAGCTTAGTTGAGTTGGGGCGTACATGAAGTCGAGGCGTAGTGATTAATAATATCCGTTGATTTGTATATATATCCTTGTTTTTCTCTCGTCAAATTAGAGTTGCTCTAATCTTATGAAAGTTGGTTGTGGGTGTAGTTTTAGGTTTTGTGGTAAACTTGGGATCTTTTGTGGATTTGGGGAGCATGTAGGTTCTAGGAGTTATAAGGTTGAAACTTTGAATGTGGAAGTATTTGCAGGTTTTGCTTGGAAAGGGTTGTTCAATTTTGAGGGAGGTTTTGCTGAATTTGATCAAATGATCAGTCACCGTGTTTGCCTAGATCAAAATAAAAAGTTTTCTTTTATTTTCTTTTTATATGGGATTTCCCTTCACTAAATCTCTAAACTGATGCAAATTCACCCTTACTTCCACACCCTCATTCTCTCTCACCTAGTTGAATGTCACATGTTCTATCTTTAGCTATTCTAACCCATGATTAACATCTATTTATGATAATAAATTATAGGGTGATGCTATTAACACAATTTATATTAATATTCACACTCCCTTCATAACATGGATCAATCATAAATCAACTTTAACGGACAATTTTGTAAACACAATCAAACTTTTAGTGTTAGGTAAATATATACATGAGGTGTGTGAATAGCAAAAAAAGTATGTTAATAGCATCATCCTAAATTAAATTAGCTTCTAATTTTCTTTTTCTTTTCACTCTTTTCTTTTTCTTTTTCAACACAAAATAACAAACCCTAACAAATTTAGTACTCAAGTAAGAGCAAACGTGCTGTTTTTTTTCTTTTGAAAGGGAGAAAACGTGTTGTTTGTAAGTACCTAGCATTTGTCAAATATGATATCATGTTTATGTATAATATAGTAAAGGAGCTCAAGTAATTTTTACAGTTTTTTTATATTGACAAGCAACTTTTTATATAGATGATCAATAGATATAAAGCATCTTCATCATCTGAAAGGCAGCATGTCTTCCACTCCCCCATCATTTTGATCAAAAATCTAGTCTCATTTGAACCTCTCTTCTACCTCACGAGTTTGCCTGGGCTGTTATATACATCAAGAACAATTAATTCCTATATAACAATCTTGGAACAGAACCGTTTATGTTCATAAGAAGCCAAACTGTTCAGCTTGGCTCACTTCGTTTAATTACAATTCTGTCATCCTTAGGTATAACATCTCATTCTCCATTTTTCTTCACCATCACCATTCCCAAAATCTCAATTTCACAAATGTCGTTGGCTAAACTTTTTGCTGACGAAACTTCTTCGGCAAAATTTTGTCGGCCAAACTTTAGCCGACGAAATAATTGCACGTCGTCGCCATAAATCCATAACTTTAGCCGACGAAAAAAAGTGTTGTCGCCTAAAATCGATGACTTTAGCTGGCGAAAAAAATGTCTTCTCATATAGTCCAGGACATTAGCCAACGAGGTTATGGACTTTAGGCGACGAGTTTTCGTCACCAGAAACTTTCCCTGTGGGTCAAAATGAGTGAATACCATCGCCTAAAGTATGAATTTCGTTGTCTAAAATGTGAATTTGTCGCCCAAGATGAACTTTAGCCATCGAGAATTGTTTATTTCGTCAGCTAAAATCTAAGATTTCTGGAAAAAAAAAAAAAAAAAATCATTCCCAGGACCTGCAAATTCAACAAAAAATGTTTCACAACACCCAAAATGATAACATAACACATTTTCATTAACAAACATAAATTTTTAGAACAGATTTCAATTTATTAACTAAAAATAGTAAATTTTAGGTGAATTGACCATTTAATACACTTTGAAAAAAAAAATTGACCACTCCAACTAAAAGAGTTTTACATTGCCCATTCCAACTTTTTATAACGAAAAGACCAAAAGGTCCCTATATTTTTAATAAAAAGACCAAAACTTTGCATTTACTCTCTCCTCTCTCTCTCTCGCGCCATCAAGGCTTAGGTTTCTCGCCTTCTAGGCCGAGGCGTGTCGCTGTCCAAGCCAAGGTTTGTCGCCATCTAAGAAGAAGTGCGTCATCGTCCAGACCCAACCGAGGAGAGTCGTTGTCCAGTTTGGGACCCAATCTTACTTCCCTCTTCTTTTCTGGGTTTCTGCATCTCCGGCTAGCCTTCTCTCTCTAATTTTATGGACCAAAACATCTCATTTACGGTGATGTCCAAGCGCGTGAGAACGACTCTTGAAGGAGATCTGGAGCTAGTGGAACAATGTTTTAGGATACCAAAAATCCCAAAACTCGAGACATAATAACCTTACCAACAATCTATAACCTCAAAAGTCGCGCTTCAAGAAACTTACTACCAAACCAATGACCGCTATAAGCAGAGTTCCAACGCCGACAAGTAAGCTCTTAAGCCTTCACTACGCAATTCACTAACAATCTCAAACCTGCAAGGTCAAACCCTACACCACAGATTAGTGCACCGGGTTGTAAACAAACAAACCCGATAAGCTTTTCAGCTCGTATGAGTAAATCTAAAGACAAACACGAACTCGCACCCTAAAGATACAAGAGCTCTCAAAAAGAAGATTTAATAACAAAAGGTAAGGATTAAATAAACAAGCATTGATTATATAAAATAAATATAACGATAAAATTATACATTTTCTGCATAAAGATTATTTCAAGAAAATTTATAGAAAATCATAAAACAAAACAGGGAAATTCCAGCGATTATGGATAGTTCCGGAATTACCCGAAAACACATAAAGCAAGCACAATCAAGCAAACCTAATTCCTAAGCTTACTTATGAGTTCGGCAACACTTAGTCATTTCTCGTAACTAACTCAACAAACTTGTACTTATGGGTTCGTCAACACTTAGTCATTCCCCATAAAGTACTTACACTACTGTCACCAACTGTGACCCTAACAATGACTCGTACTTATGGGTTCGTCAACACTTAGTCATTCTCCATAAAGTACCAACTACTGTCACCACTTGTGACCCTAATAAACAAAACTCATACTTATGGGTTCGTCAACACTTAGTCATTCCTCATAAAGTACCCACACCACTGTCACCAACTGTGACCCTAACAACGACTCGTACTTATGGGTTCGTCAACACTTAGTCATTCCCCATAACGTACCCACACGACTGTCACCAACTGTGACCCTAACAACAACACCCAGACAAACACCAACACAAGTCTCACCACTAAGGCACAAGTTCTCGGACTAAATAACGGGGCACAACCACGTACTTCACTCTAAGCACCGCACAAAATCTGATACGCATTTCGAGTCATATAAACTTCTCAACCGGCACATATACCGTGGCACAACATTGTCAACTCTACTAGTCCAAACTTTAGCTCACTACCATAATAAACATTATAACCGACGAAAAAAAACAGGCCTACGAAACAAAAAATCGTCGGCTAAGTTAATTTTTCATCGGCTAAAGTGGATTTTTAGCCGACGACATGTTTTTTCGTTGGCTAAAATAATTTTTTCATCGGCTATAGTCTGTAAACTATAGCCGACGAAATTTTAAAAGTTCTTATATTTTTAGATCTAGACAGCAGTAAAAAAACGGGAGAAAAAGTTTGGGTGTTGACGAAATTGTTAGGTGTCGTCGAAATCTGTCCAAAATTAGTTTGTGGCACTATATATAGGTACGCATATGTGTATATATCTTGTTTTTAGGTTGATTTAAGAGTTTTATTTGAGTTATATATATTGATTTTGAGTTTTAATTTGAGTTGAATTATTGGATTTTGAGTGTGATTGAGTTGATGGATTTTAATTTGATAATATATATATATATATATAAACATGCATGCATATATATACTAATTATTATCATAATCAAAATATTACTTAATTAAATTAATATATATATATATATATGTGTGTTAATTATTAATTTGTTATTAATTAATTGTACGTTAACTGTAGATACAATACTAAATGATTTGAAAATTTAATTAATTAATTAGAGTTTATACATGTATATTATGTTATCTTTTCAGGATATGGATAAGAGTTGGATTTCGCTTCTAAAATGGGACAAAAGATATGGTAAAGGAGTTATTAGTTTTATTGAATATGTGATGGATAATGCTAAAGGGAATACAATTTTCTATTGTCCATGCACTAAATGTCAATGTCGCAGCGATATGCATCGATTTGCAATTGACAAGGTTTGGCGGCACCTTAAGAGTAATAGGTTTTGGGAGAAGTACACATGTTGGATATATCACGGTGAAACATCATCAGGAGGTCTGCATGATCATGGACAATTTTCTGAGACGGGCAGTACATCCAACGATATATTTTCTTATGAGAGCGGTGTATGCTCTGAAGGACCGTATATGCCTGAGCCGGTGCAGCCTTTCCCTAGAGTTGTCAACACTGCTAGTATTGACAGGTACAACAAACTACTTGCTTTCCAACAGACCCCTGTGTACCCCGGTTGTAAGAAGACGGTTCTTGAAAGTGTGATGGACATTATGAAGATTAAAGTTGAGACAAAATCGACTGTGAATGTTGTTGATGACTATCTACAGTACACTGCTTCGATCCTGCCCCACGGTCATTGTCTTCCAACCACTCATCATAAGGTTCGATGTATCCTGAAAGATCTTGGGCTTTCCTACATCAAGATCCATGCATGCAGATATGACTGTGTTCTCTTCTGGGGTAAAGATCCAGAAGGGAATGACCTTGGTGACCGTGACGCATGTCCAGTATGTCAGAGTGACATGTATAAGCTGACTCCTGCAGGCAATAGAAAACCTGTGAAGGTACTTCGGTATTTCTCATTGAGGGATAGGCTGGAACGGTTGTACATGTCATCACACACGGCCAAAGCTATGAGATGGCACGTTGATAGGGAATTGCATGGCGAAGATACCCTTATACACCTTGCTGACGGGGAGGCTTGGAAGTATATAGACCGTGAGTTTCCTCATTTTGCGTCAGAGGTCCGAAATGTGAGGCTCGGGCTCTCATCTGACGGGTTCAATCCTTTTGGCAACATGAGTCTTCAATACAGTGCATGGCCGGTGATTTTGGTACCATACAACCTTCCTCCATGGATGTGCATGAAGAATGAATACAATATGTTGAGCTTGTTGATTCCGGGACCTGGTTATCCAGGGAAGTGTCTTTATGTGTATTTGAGACCCTTCATTGAAGAGCTTAAGTTTTTTTGTGACGTTGGTCATCCCACTTATGACAAGTACATGCACGAGATGTTCTAGATGCATGACATGGTTGTTAGTACCATCAGTGCTTTTCCTGCCTATGGGATGTTGTCGGGCAACGTCGGCTATAGTATTTTTTAATTTTTTTTCCAATGTTTAGCCGACGAAATATGGTAAATTTCGTCGGCTATAGTTGTAGATTATCCGACGAAATGTACTATATTTCATTGGCTTTACTCCTTTTAATTATTAATTTTTTAAATATTTAGCCGACGATTTATACTACATTTTGTCGGCTAAAGTTTTTTAAGTTGGCCGACGAAATATTAATATTTCGTCGGCCAAAGTCTTATGTTTAAACCGACAACAATGTATTTCGTCGGCCAAAGTCTTACTTTGACCGACGAATAATTGTAAAATATGTCGTCAGCTAAGTGTGCCACTATAGGCAATGACGGCTATTATTTCGTCGGCTAAAGTCATAGCCGACGAGCCTTTGCCGACGACTTCTTAGCCGACGACAACTCGTCGGCTATGATCTTAGCCGACGAATTTGATGAACAGGCCGACGAAAAATTTTCGTCGGCTAAAGTGCTGATCCTGGTAATGTCGTACAGGTATATATAAAACTCATATATATATGCATATTCTCACGAATATTCTCACATAATATTCTATCTGTAACCAAACTATATAATTACGCCTAAATAATTATATAAAGCCAAATCAAAACCTTAGTGAGATTTACTCACCTCGAAATCCTGCTGCGTCGTCCACCGCCACACGGTAAGTCCTCAACACTTGGTCGATCAATATAACACCTAACAATATATATAATCAACTTTAGTGTCATACAAGAGCAATAAAGACTCGATTCTAACCAAACGTCACACTCCAATCCTCTAAATCAATCAACCACCATTTAAACGAACTCCATCACCCCTCAACTACACCGAAACACCAAACTGATTTACCCTCGGTAGAAACCGAAGGTAAATAAACTTCGACAAAACACTACACAGATAAAACGATAACCGTAAATGGCAAATTATATATCCATGCTCTCGTATCGACGAGTACAGGAACTTGGGACAACTCACATCCCTTGAGGATGTCAGACGCGCCACCACCCTTAAACCTGTAAACTTCACCCAAAACCCAGCTACAAGCAACCACAACAACCCTAGGAAACCTATAGAAGAAACCAGAACAGCCGGACGCGCCTACAAGCGCAGCCACAGATGGCGGCGCGTAGGCGTCACGCGTCTCTACCAAAAACACAAAATTTCAACAAACTCCAAACATGAAAGTTGAAGATCAAAGCATGGGGAAAAACTTTAATACCTGGAGTTTTGATCAACTCGGCCAGGAATCGACGAAAAGCTTCTCCTCTGATCCAGCAACTCTACACCTCAATTTAAACTTCAGGACCACCATGGATCGAACTAGAACACCTAGAGCATCATTTCTGGGTTGGTTTCAGGTCCTTCCACCGTGACATATCAGAGAACCAGTCAGGTCAACGTCTGATCCGAGTTCGTTACTGTGTTGTTTCGAATCTCACCACCTAGGATGGCTCGAACTCCTCTGCCACCACAGGGAAGACGGCGTCGCTGAGACAAAGCGAACCCGACCGGTTTCGCCGCCTGAGGTCATCGGAGTCGGTCGGGAGGTTTAGGTTAGGTCAACCGGGTTTGGGTCGGGTCAACTGGAAAACTTTGATACTGAAGGAGAGCGCGCGAGAGAGAAAAGTGAAGACAGAAAGAAAATGACTGTTTCCAAAAATGGAAACAGTCTCTCTCCTATTTATATTAAAAGCCACAAACTTCCTCTAACCCTAACTTCTTCATATGGTATCCGACTTACACTTTCTGCATGTCCACAAACTCATATCATCGAGCACTACAACTTTCATGAATGAAGTTTTCCGAGAAACTCGATGTAGAAAAAAGTCAACATTTGACCCCTTAAATAAAACGTATCCTAGCGTCCTTTGATTCTATACGCTTCAACACTCTTCTCGAAAGTACGAATATGCACTAATTCCACTAATTAATTTCTGAACAATACTAGAAATTAATATTAGAATTTTCAAGTTATTGCAGTAGGATTTCTTGTGTACGACATGTTAATTTGGAGGAGGTTTAGATTGTTACTGTTTTTGTAGTTTTGGGAGTTTTGGTCTCAATGGAGAAGAGAGACATGTATTTAGAGAAGATTGTTTTAGGGGGTAGTAAAGTTGGTTGTGCAATATGAATGCGGTTTAGGGGTTCAGTGAAAGTTTATTAGGGGATAGTAAAGTTGGATATGGCGATAGAAATGTGGTTTAGAGGTTCAGTATGAGTTTATTAGGAGGTAGTAAATTTGGTTGTGCAATAAGAATGCGATTTAGGAGTTCAGTGAGAGTTTATTATAGGGTAGTAAAGTTGCTTGTGCAATAAGAATGTGATTTAGGAGTTCAATGAGAGTTTATTAAGGTGTAGTAAAGTTGGTTGTGCAATAGAAATGTGGTTTAGGGGTTCAGTGAGACTTTATTAGGGGGTAATAAAGTTGGCTATGACGATAAGAATGTGGTTTACCGGTTTAGTGGAAGTTTATTAGGGGATAGTAAAGTTGGTTGTGACGATAGGAATGTGGCTTATAGTTCAGTGAGAGTTTTTAGGGGTTAGTAAACATGATTTCAGATTTTAGTGAGATTTCGGTAGCCGGTGACCAGAGTACGGCGTCCGGTGACCATGTCTTCCCTCTTTTCCATTTTATCTCTCTAAGTATGTTTTAATGGATGAGGGTAGCATGGGTATTGAAAAAATTATAGGTTGTTTAGAGTTGTTATAAGGTTTGTTATAATGGGCACAAATTTAAAAAAAAAAAGAAGTTGAAATGGTTAATGTTTTTTTAAAAAAAAACTGTTGGAATAGGAAATGAGGTCTAAAAAATTGTAGTAAATAAATATTTTCTCTAAATTTTATGTCAATAATTAAATAAACTAATCACTGGTTGAAATCTAATTGATCTAAATAACTAGGTCTATCACCATCCTCCTGCTGCTCTGGTATTGGTGGGGCTGTAAGCGGAGGAGGAAGTCCTTGTTGTACTGAAGTGGCAAACGTCCTCATATATTCATACATCTGAGCCTGAAAAACCTGTTGGGCGGCTTATGACCTCCTGTGCTCAGCCTCCAACTCTTGTATCTTTCTGTTATGTTCCTCACACGGCCTCTCATTCTACATCGCCTGCCTCTAAAATTGCTCCTCTAGTGGAGCGGTCATGGTAAACGAGAACTTGCATGTAAAACCCAGAGTTTTCTTTAGGACCCGCTCGCCCTGCTGTCCTAGACCCTGACAGTAGAAGTTGTTCACTCATGGTTTGAAGATGTGTCTCATAATCCTCGCCCATACCGTCAAATCAAAATAATCTTAGAGATGGCTTAGGAGAGGTCTTCATCTTGTGTCTCTGGCTATTGATCTCTGACTATTTGAGTCAACACAACCTCAGCCTCTTCCCTCATTTTCGCTTAACTGACAAAGAAAAAAAATAATTAGTAAAGACTTAAACATATATAAGCAAAATTGGTATGTTAAAAGGATAAGGAGACTTACAATATCTTCTTGTGAGTGAGGATATACTTTCACGTGCATATACACGTACCGGTTGACTTCAGAATGTTGTGACGTCGCCTCCTCCGTCCAGCTCGTGAAGGGTCTAGAACTGGCATGATGGTTTTATGTGTTACGCCCTCGGTTCGCCACGTTTATGGTACAAATGGTCTTGTTGGATAAACATAATTAAAAATATATATTACTGAATTAATTATGCCAACACTTGATATAAAGGAACACAAAAATGAAGTTACATACCTGATGTAAGGAGTTGTTGAAGTGGGCTAGAATCCACTGTCACTCGTACACCCCATACTGGAACTTCACAGGGGTACCAGAACGATGGTTGTCATGCATCTTCCAGTGCCTATGGAGCTCAGTTTTCCATTCCTTGTACCTTTATATACAACAAAAGTATTAGTAATATGATTACCCTAAATATACTAAACAAGTTAAAAATTATAAGTCCCCACCTCTTTCCTTGAGTATCGTTTGCCCAGATGGATTTTAGGTTGTCTGGAACATCAAATCACACCTGTATTTAACAGTGTATATGTGTTTATTATTAATTTTGCATAATAATTAATAAGACTTTAAATATATAATCTTATCAAAAAATAATTCAACTCACCGACATAGCATTGTTGACTATGTCCTTCACATCATAGGCACTGAGGACCACTCTCCTCACAGAAAAGGGATTGTGTCCCTTATGGTAGCTCATACTTGGCCGTTGTACATCCTCGTCTTTTGGCCCACTAAGACATTACCATCTTCGTCACACTCTATGGTAATCTTCCCGTGCGTCCTGATTGTGTTCTCAAGACCCTTACCTGTTACCGGGCCTCTTGTCTTCTTTTTGGCGCCGACGGTATCTATGACATAAACGAAATTTTATGATTAAAATCAGAAACACCCATTTATTCTTAATTTTAATTTTAAAAAATATTGAGTTTATTATTCCGACGAGGCTGTGTTTGATACCCTCGCACTAAACAGAGATGTATCAAACGGCTGGTAAATATATGCTTCTTCCGGGGTTAGACAGGGAAGTTGTGTCGGAAGGCACTCCATGGTCATTCACTCTAGGTTTGGCAGGTACCATATGTGGCATGAATAGATGAGGCAGCGGCATTTGTACTCCAGACGACGAGGTAGCTAAAGCACCAGCTGGAGATGTAGAAGGAGTTGGCGGGTTAATGGGAGGCATACAGACATCTCCTGAAACTGTAGAAAGTGATGGTCGGTTAATGGGAGACATACGAACATCATTTGGAGCGACCGTAGTAGTGGGAGAAGACTGCGGGTAATTTGGTGACGGTATGGGGTCCCCCCGTCCTGAAAAGCTACCTCGAGCTTTGTTGTGGCCTATGTACTTGCTGATATAGTAGTACAGCTCGTCTTGAGTTCAAATAGCCTTGAAATGTCATCTGAGGGTTGCTCTGGATAGAGCTGCCTCACACATGTCGGCGCTAGACCTTTGATTATTCGAAACCCTTCGTTTTCTTAAACAACTTACTCATTGTTGTTAACTCATGTATGTATATAATTACGATGATGTTAAACATCTATTTAATTTTGTGTGATGTTAACTATTAATTAAATGGTTAATTGAAATATTTATTAAATTGTTAATTAATAGTACATTTAATTAAAGTGTGAAACCGTAATTTTATTTTTAACTACATCTTAATTAAATTGTCATATCATAGTTTAATTAAAGTGTTAAGCCGTCAATTCAATTCATAAACCAATTCCAATTCATAACATCAATTCAAATTCAGACCAAAATAACAAACACCAAACATATATGAGTAGAGGTTCACAAACCCAAAATCAGATGCAAAATGCGAACCAAAAAAACAAACACATAAACATCCACCAAAACATACAAATACAGTAATTCAAACAAAAAAACGAAATAACAGATCCTCAGGTTCAAAGTGTTCTTTTGTTGATGGTGTACTCATGTTATAATTATTTTGAATAATAATTGCATGTATCTCCTTTTATTTAATTTATAATTGGAATTCTAGCAAACTTAAGATGGATCCTTTGTCACTTATTCTCATTTCTGGTTCTTAAGGTTGATATTATCAAGTAGGGTGTTTGTGCAAATGTTTATACGATAGTATCTATGTGTATTATGTTGCGGGATACAGATAATAGGCACAAGATTTATAGTGGTTCACCCCGCCGTTTATGTGCAAAGGGCTACATCCGCTTAATATGTACTATGAGTTGAGGTGCCTTGACAGCACCTCAAAGTATTACAAGTATTAGTAATGATGTTGTAGTTGGTTTGCAGAGTAAGGGGAATGAGTCTCCTTTTTATAGGAGGAGACTTCTTCCTTTACATGGTTTCCGATGTGGGACAAGAGTCCTAGTAGTGTTCTGTGAGGGCATGTTGGTCAGGCCGACAATGTGGCTTTCCGATGTCGGATCGGCGACTTTGGGTACCACCGCATAGCTTGCATGGCGGGTTTCGTGATGTATGTTGTGGTTGGGTCTCGTAATGGCTCATGGGTCTAAATAAAAGGTGTCACTTATGCTTAGCGGTGTAGGCATATCCATAGCTACCCCAACAAAGTGGGTGCATTTTGTATTGTTATCTTGATCATTTAACTCTCCGCGTCTTGAGTTGATTCCGGTGGAAGCTGAAATGAAAAGCTACGAATTGTAACTTCTAGATTTTGGAGGTTGGGAGAAGCGTTTCGGGTCGGAAGCTGTTTTTAGATAGGTCACCAAGCACCCTCAAATGGTTCCAGAACCGCTTTTAGTCTCAAAAGCAGGTCTAAAAGCGCTCCCAAACTGGCTCTAAATCAATATTCATTTTGACTAAGACTTTATATGTTACCCGGGACATGACCTTGTAGGTTTATGATGAGATGAGACTACCAAATGGTGTTCTAAGATTGCAGCCGAAAGCAGGGCATGGCTATCACAATGGGTATGTAACTATGTATGAATACCACTTAACAGATTTCATGATCTTGAATTTCCCTAGAATATTCTTAGTTTATCTTGTGAAGTTTTAATTGAGGCAAAGCTTGTTTGATTCTTTTTTCCTATTAAGGAATACATAACATGTACTTGTCTGAGTAGATTGAACATTTGAAATCTAACAACTTGCCAAAGAAAGTCATTGGAAATTATATTCCTGTACTGTTCCAGTTGATATCTGGAGCTTCTAGATTAACTTCATGCTCAAAACCTATAGGACCCAAATCCTCAATTCCAATCCAAAAAATAAAAATAAAAATAAAACAAACAAACTAATGTATATATCAACAGTAGCACATCCAACAAATCAATCAAAATATATATCAAGAAATTCCAACCAAATCATTAAACCCAAATTACAATAAATTCGGACAAATCCATGGATAGAGAGAGAGAGAGAGATGGACTAGTGGTAGTAGAGGATTCGTGCACTGTGGTGGTTGGCTGGTTGTGGTGGGGGGGCGCTATGGTGGGTGTCGGCTGTGGTGGGTGGCGTTGTGGACCAAAGGGAGAAGGGGAGAAAGGGAGAAGGGGGCTGCATAATTTGTTAAATCTCGATACTTTAGGCAACGAATTAAAAATTTTGTCGCCTATTCTATGTAACTCGTCGGTACGGTAAAGGGTACTTTGCCTACGAAATTCCATGTGTCGTCGGCTATAGTATAGTTGACGATATGTGGAATTTCGTTAGCTAAAGTACCATTTACCGACAAAATTGTCACATTGTGATTCTGATGACTAAAATTCACAAATAAAAATTTGACCGTCCGATATGATCATTATGTCGAAAGATGTCTATGATAAAAAATTTAACTCGTTCCGACAACATTAAGGGCTTGATCGGGACAGTCAATCCTAATCTTATAACCACTACACACGAAAACGCCATATCTACATCGAGATGACGTATTTTGGTTGAACCTTCAACACAACATACTCTCATGTAGATGAGACGCAACTGGCCATCTAAAACTTTTGGGACATTTACCCCTCAAAGATAGGGCTCCCCATAAGAAAAAATAATGGTAAATAGGGTTGACCACTACTACCGGCACTGAGACGTTACCTTAATTACGTGATTTTTCAACCATAGATGTATGTCACCATTCCGGCCACATCTTATTTCACGATATTTGTGAGTTTTTCGGTTCTATGTAGAGTTGGTTTTCAAAGTTGTGCATTTACTTACAACTTAGTAAACATGTTATACAACATTAGTAGGCATCTTGTGATTCCAATGATCAAAATTTACAAACGAAAATCTGACCGTGTGATATGATTTTTATGCCGAAAGATGTCTATGATAAAAAATTTAACTTAATCTGACAACGTTAAGGGCCTGATCGGGACGGTCAACTCTAATCTTATAACCACTTATTAACACGTATCTACATCGAGATGAGTTATTTTGGTCGAACATTCACCACAACATACTCTCATATAGATGAGACGCAATCGGCCATCTAAAAATTTTGGGACATTTATCCCACGAATATAGGGTTTTCCATAGGGAGAAATAGGGGTAAATTAGGTTGACCTAAAACATGATAACTTTAGCCAACGAATACCCTAAGTCGTCAGCTAAAGTGTGAAAATACAGAAAATTACTTAAGCCAATGAATTTGACATTTTTCGTAGGCTTAAGTACTTTAGGTGACGAAAAATGTCAAATTCCTCAGCTTAAGTACTTTAGGTGACAAAAAATGTCAAATTCATCAGCTTAAGTGTGAAAATACATAAAAACATTAGGTTCCTCATTGGATTAAAAACCAAATTCCACTTGAAAATCTTGATCATAAATCACACAAATTCTTTATCATACAAATTCTAAGTCCTGATCATAAATCACACTTAAGGCTCATAATCAGAATCATCGCTTGAGTCTTTCTCGGTGTCCAAGTTAATTTCTGGTAATATGTGCCGCTCGTCATCACCGGAGTCTTCGTCTTCTTCATTTGGATCAACATCAATAAGTCTTTGCTCTTCATCAGGAATTCGAACCACACGACCCGGTTTCACATTTCTAAGGCGAATTGTAGAGGATTCAGAAATACCTAGTGCGTTCGGCTCTTGATATACAGTATCTTCATCATGATCTTTGGCCTCTCTAAGTGTAGCAGCACTGTATATGTTTCTACGAACAAAGTGGTTGATTACTTTCCACGCGTCTTTCTGCACTAGGTCATCAAGATAAAATGTTTGTTTTACCGATGTGGCAAAAACAAAATGGTCATCTTCATAACAGCTTGTAATAGTATTCAACGATAATATTTTGTACTGATTGGTCTTTGTGCTCCGCGAGTTAATATCAAACAATCGACACTTGAACAAGAGCACTGTCATGCCTTCCCCATAAATGAGTTCAACCAATGGAGAGCATCGTATTAGTCAACTTCATTCCGCCCACCATGCACCATCACCCCAGAATTCTGTATTCTTCGTCTGTTGTCTCTCTGTTCACATATAAATTGCACATCATTCACCTTACACATCAGATAAACTCTTGAAGTTATCAGTTGCATCGCCAAAAGCCTCAGTTCATGTGACCAGTTTGGGTGACTATCAAATTGTATATGATTCATCTACAAAGTGTCATAGCAACCATTCAACTTTAAATATAGACATATATTTATTAGAAGTAAATATACATACATATATAACATTACTTACCCAGACACCAAAATAGATTGCAAACTTCCTATTGTGGTACTCAAGATCACTGGCAACCGCATCACAGTAAAGATAGATGACTTTCCAGGATTGAACTTCTTGATAGTTAATCAATACTCACCAGTGGATAATGACTAGCTCATATAGTTACAACTGGTAAGAGTTTGGCAACAGTCCAAAAACTTCAACATCATTAGAGATGATAGAAAGATTAAACTGTTGTTCATCTATAGGCATGTGTTGTGGAGTGTCCTCCAACGCTCTCAAATATAACTTGGTGTACGTTACGCACTCATGTGCAATATATGTTTCGGCTATACATTCTTCAGGTGCCAATTTATTAGCCACATAGTTTTTGTAGTCTCCAAGTTGTCTATCAAGTTGCAAAGTGTTATGATTATTAGAAAATAATTTTTTTATATCAAATATTGATCTTCAAGTGTTAAAACGTACATTTCCATGAGATACATCCAAGTGTAGTATACTGGACCGGTAAGCAACAATTGTTCGGAAAGATTGATCATTATGAGGCATGATGTCAAAAAAATTTTGAGGAAATATTCTCTCAAATTTGCACATGATAAAAATAATGCCCTTATACATTTCTCTTAGGTCTAATTTTTTCACTTCTCTAGTGCATAACTTCTGAGAGAATCTTAACAATGCTACTAACATTATAACACCCCGTCCTAAAATTTACCTTTTTACGGGGATCAGGCGGGTTACAAAGGGTTCTAACCGCGCTGTTAGTCTTCTCCGAATTAATATTCGAGTTTAATATCGAGATATTCTCGATTCTAGGGAAGATATAATTAATGTCCCGAGGTGGTAGATAATGTCAATACGAGTCCTCCGGTATGTCCGGAATATTTTCTGGAGCTACGAGCTGTTTAATATGGATTTATTCAGTTTACGAAAGTACTAAATGTTATTTACTTTACCGTAAAAATGTGACTTTACGATAAGTCAAGAATTTAGAGAAACTTCCTTCGAGAAAGTTGTAGAGAGCGTTAATACGAACTTATGGGTATGTCCTATGAATTAATCGGAGTTCATACGCGTACGTTATTCAGGATAATGTATAGTTACTACGCGGTAATAGTAAATAGCAAAATATTCATTTACTGTTCACGATAACTTTCTATTATTCAATCTGGGCCGTCAGATCAATCAAAGATTCGATTTGGGCCGTTGGTTTTGATTATATATATATATGGGGGGTTGACCGAAGGGAGACACACACACACTCTCTCTCTCTCCTCACTCTCTCCCTCGACCGACTGCGTGACCCAATAGCTGGAGACCGTCGCAACGCGTCTCACCTCACCGCCCTCACCAGCCGCCTCGCCTCGCCCCTGTCAGCCTTCCCAAACCCTTAGTCACGTCGAAGGGGCCAGAACTGGAGCTCTGCCGAGGAGAAGTATGTCGAAGGACTGTTCAGTCAAGCTGGATCAGAGAAGCGCTTAGGAGGTTCCTGGAAGCGACAGGAGTTGCTTGGTGGATTGGAGGTGGAGGAGAACGCCTGGAGAGCTCAGTCTGAGAGGATCCGCCGGGAAGAGACTTTTGCAAATTCATTAAGGTATGAAAATCTCCATTTCTCTCTCGATTGTAATCTTGTTAGGTTGCTGGAATGTTGTAGAGTTAGATTTGCAGGTTGAGGAGCCTGGTTTGGCCGAGAAAACTCGGATTCCGGCCAAACCAGCTGATCGAAAAGCACAAGGGTACAAAACTCTGGTTTTTACCGAGTTAGATTTACCTTGTGGGTATGAAATGTCAGTAATGCCCCTGACTGTTTTATATAATTACATGGATGTCATTGAGGCAGAAATCCCATAAATGCCCTCGAAAACTTTGCATATTTATAAGGTTGCCACTAAGAGGAGAAAGACAATACTGCCCCTGGTAGTTCTGCTTAATTACAAGCAGCCATTAATGCTAGAATAACCATGCTGCCCCTAGCAGATTTGGATAATTACAAGGGTGTCATTAATGCTGATTTTACATTGGTGCCCTCGGTGGATTTATTATTTACGTTGATGTCATTATATTATATTTATATGTGTGGATGTTGTAAATAAGTATGGTTGAATGTTTGAGATAATCCGGATAGATGGTTGGTTTGTGGATACCTCAGCGAAGAGGTTAAACTCCGGATTACCATTAGGCATATGTTATCCATAATAGTTTATCGACAGATAAATAGAAAATCAGGATTCGTCCAATTAGGATGTTAATTAATTTAAGAGCTACGTGTGGCTTGATCCCTCTTCAAAGGGTACGTAGGCAACCTGACCAGGATTCGGTTGCAGTCACAATTAACATCTAGACCCTAGGTCCTCTGAAATAGTTCGTATTGAAATTCAACTCGGTTATCAGGATAACCTCAGGTATAGTGAGGTTTATTTTGGTGTCGTTTGGATTCCTTGAAAATGGTTTCTTCAAATGGTTATCCCTTCTCAAGGGGGATTATGAGAAAATCTCTCTTGAGATGGGTCCCACATGTTCTATCTTGAGTTTAGAAAGGTAAACTCGGGTTGGGGCGTGACAGCTCCACCACCTAAAGGGGCAGGTATGCTCAAATCAAAACAGGGAAGAGACGTTGTAGCAGGATATGGCAGTCATGACTCTTCAATCCGTATATCTTATTGTCCCGGAAGTTAACACACTGACCTATATTTTCTGCATAGCCTGAACGATACTTAACATGACTCATCCACCTAAAAATTTCATTCTTCTGGTCAGGGTTGACGGTGTAAGAAGTTTGAGGCATTTTTTCTTTTATTCTTTCAACTACAAATGTTTTCGTATACCCATTCTTTACAGATCAATACATGTCTTTGGGTCGTCCTTAGTTTTCCTCTCCCAATTCAACACTGTGCCCACCACACTTTCGCATACATTCTTTTTTCCTAGTCGACAAAATAGAAATAGGTCCGTCGACTAAGAGCGAAACTCCAGTAGTAACAGATCAAGTATAAAAATCAGCCATAGATCAAATGTGAGTCTTGTAAAAGTTGACCTAGCTAGGTTTTGGTTTTTTATATCTTTTGAAAAATACTTGCGTCAATACCAATATTAACACGTGTGTCCTTACTCTCATTTATTTAAATGTCTTTACCAATGTAAATCATAATCTTAACCGTTTAAAAGTTTAATTAGTCAATCATGATCACCTTTGCAAAAAAATCAATTTGAAAAAAGATTGTTCGCTCAGTCAAATGCATTAATCAAATGGTCAGTTTTGATGAAAGTTAACAGCTTCATAAACAACCGTCCACTTGATTAATGCATTCAGCTAAGCGAACGATCTTTTTTCAAATTGATTTTGGCAGAGATAATATTGATTGGTTAATTAAACTTTTGAACGGCTAAGATTATGATTTAAATCGGTAAAAGTATGTAAAAAAGACAAAGTATGGACGAACGCGTTAATACTGGTATTAACAAGTATTTTCCATATCTTTGGCAGCTACCAGTCCCTTTTTACATATTGACAAAATCTGAAAATATGATATAATAAGTAGAAAAGAATGAAATGACTTAAGCATACAGCAGGGGCAATAGGCATATTCATTGCCATATTCAGTAACAATGGCCACTACAAGTAGGCCTGGCAAAACACCGCGTCATGTCATGTTCGTATCGGATTCATTTGATTTCGTCTATTTATCGTGTCACACGATAATAAACCATTAAGTTATCATATGCAAAATGTTAAAACCAAAACCAAACAATAAATTATCGTGTTTACCGTTAAATTAAAAATTATAATAAATATTTTTTTTCAATTTTTCTGTAAATGACAGAAATTCTAAAATACATTAGATCTTTATGAATAAAAAACAGACTCAAAATTATAATCTGTAAGCTGAAGAAAGTCATAAATCTTGAACAATACCTCAGTTCAAAAATCAAGTTACACCTTCAGAAATTTAATAATAAGATAGATGCTAGATATCAAAATCACAAAAGCTTAATTTAAGAAAATAACAAATGACAAAGTTTCATGTATCTACGCAAAAACTTGAAAGATTTCTCCTTATAATTTTGACCAAATCATCAATCAGCAGTTCACCATCATTTCCTAAGGTTTCTTATATATGATAGGCAAGGAAATGAAAATTACAAAAAATACCTCTATGTTAATAAATTTTTTCGTGTTACCGATTTAACCCAATATCAAAACATTATAAATCGTATTTTTATCGTACCAACCCTATATGAAACCAATCCTATAAATCTCAAACCAAATCCTTATAATTTCGTTCGTTTTGGTGTCATCGTGTGCAAATTTGTCAGGCCTAACTACAACCTACCCTATATGCACTAGTTTAGTGCCAATCTTTTTTAACCCCTGCCATTAACAATGAAATGATGAATCTTCAATCAATACACCTTTCATAAACTCAAATTGTCAAACGATGCACACAAAACAGGCTTGAAAAGAACGATTTGCGATGAAATCAAGCTCACTACCATACTATGGAGACATGAAAATTAAATAAAGATGTCCCAAACACTTTCCGCATCCCCTTCCAACTGTCATATCCTAACAAATTCCATGCAATAGAGGTTACAATTTATCTGTATATGTAGATCTTCAACTCACAACCAGAATTTGTAACTAGTAATTTCAAAACTGAATTCTAAAACATGCTTCTCATATTTGCAGAATACTAAGGAAATGCAAGCGAGATTGTTAATTGTCGCACAAAAAGCTTAGTCCTCATCCATGCCTGCAGGCTGATCCCCCCTCCTTGGGCCACCTGCTGGTTTTGCCATTATAATCTGCAGACAATTTGCAACACATTGATAGTCAGTAACACATGTGCTTGCAGTTAGATTATGAATAATTTGTTGATGCTCATCAGCAGCAGCACTTTTACATAATTCATGAACTTTGTTTCGTGAACCAAGTTTCTGTCAGCGGATACATTTAAAAGCCATATCGCTGTTTTATAAAAGACATGAGGAATTACTAGGCCCTACATTAATATCACAAATCAAAAATTACACTTGGCAAAATTGTAAAACTCATTTCAAGCCTTGTTATCAATTGCACATTCCTAAAACTAACTTCCTAAGAAATACTGCTCCCATTCTGGAAGTTAGACAATTACCATATTCCTTATTTCCTAACATTATAAATATAACTATTTTCCTCAACAACATAATTTCAAACCATATGCAGTTAGTAGTTCAGTTCCCATGGCCTAAATGATTCCGTTTACGAATTCCAGCAAAGTTATAAGTCTCCAAATTAGAAAAGGATTAATGCATAGTTACTAATTACTTACTTGATCTACTCGTAGTACAGTGCAGGCAGCATCTGCAGCATATTTGAGAGCAAACAACCTGTAATAAAGAGTCCAAGAATCAGAACCAAATTAAAGGGTAAATTTACAAAAAAAGGTGACAAAAGAAGATGGGTTTTCAGTATTTTTCTTCACAAAGAGGCCAAAGATGACTATTCATCAGTTCCCACAGTGAATCTATACTTGTTCAAAGTAGTAAAATCTTTTCATATTGGCGCTCATGTTGACAATCCTCAATTGAGAAATCCATCAACTCGGTGATTTTATAATGGTTGGCTATGTCATTCTATTATCCCTCAAGAAACTGACCAGTTATTGAAAACAGATGATACATAATACGTTCAAAATGGATACATGGATATAGGCATCTATCGAAATGTATAACTGACAATGACTGCTCAAAGATGTACTACACTACTCCACCGAATCACGAGTAACATAAAACATTTTAGGCAACAAAAGTACCATGAACACATAGGCAACCAGCAAAAAAAGGCCATATTCTCCCTCAAAAACTGACCAGTTATTGAAAACAGAAGATACATAGGACATTCAAAATGAAAACGTGGCTATAGGCATCTATCGAAATGTATACGTGACAATGACTTGGGTCAAGCATGTATTACACTATTCCAGCAAATAACAAGTAACATAAAACATTTTACGAAACAAAAGCGACAGGATCAAATAGGCTACCGTAAAAAGGGCATATGAACAATTCTATAGTCTATAAAACTAGTTCTTTACAACCATCAAGCAGCACAGATATAATCAACATAATAGCACTGAGTTCTGTCAGATACAATCACAAACTTTTTAGAGAAGAGCTTACTTGGTAACATGAAGGTCCCAAACTTGTAAAGTTGATACATCTTTGCAAACGCCTCCCTCCAAGTCAATGCCAACTTTGGTTTTCCCAGATGCATGTTCAGCATATAAAGAAGATATTATCTCCATTGAATTAAGCCCCGCATTTTCGGCAAGAGTTTTTGGCACCATCTCAAAACTTTGGGCAAATTTTGCTATAGCATACTGATCCAATCTGCAGATTGATTGTTGCCTTAGTAGGTTATTCCACTACAGCTCAATCAAGACTCATTAAGTGACGAAACAATTCAACACCTGCAGAATTTAAATTATACTCCGAAGTTTGAAGGCCCAAAACAAAGCTGGTTGTAAAATCTATCCATTTATCATTACATTATCTGAACCACACTATTTTTGGACAAGAAACCCCATTATATATCTAGTCTCTAGATTGTATTGGCATGTTGATTCATTGGCATGTTAATTTGGCATGCCACCACAGTGCATTTAATAAACTTTTTTGTACGCATAGGGTTGGGTTTCGTTCTTTTAAATACAAGACTATTTCTGTACCAGTATATTGTTGGGTTTCCAGCCGATAAGAAAAGGATATCCTTATTGATGATTGTATACCTGTAATCTTTTGATCACAGAGAAGGAAGGAGGCATTAGTGCCTACCACTAATAGGATTGGATTTTACTATTTGGTGAAGAGATCTGATATCCTATATAAGGAGGGGTTCAGCTCTAGGGTTTGTATCGCAGAGATGAAGAGCACTGTGTGTTCCATTCTCGGTTAGAGAATGAGAAAGGGCAGAGGAGAGAGAAAGAAAGAGAAGGGAGAGTCCTTGTTTTCTTATACTTTCTTGTGTACCCATTATTAATATAGTGGAGTGTTTTCTACCGGTGGACGTAAGCAAAGGTTTTGCCGAACCACCTTAAATTCTGTGTTCTTATCTCTGTGGTTGTTTCTCTTGGTTTGCTGTGTTCTTTTAGGGTTCCTTGACATACACAATTAGCCGATATCACAACATATATATGTATTAGTGTTGCTTTGTTTTTGCCCAACTGTACTGATACCTTTCTCAGGATTTAACCAGAAAACTTAAGGACGGATGACACAAATTAACACAGGCCAAATTGGGTGAATCACTAAAATAAAAAGTAAAAATAAAAAAGAAGAGAATAATCACCCTGTTTCTTTGAAAGAAAACTCCTTGACTCTCCTGGCTAGCTCAATTTCAGTAGCTGCAGCTCCAGGAACAATGCGGCTATCCCTGCACATAGCCTGCCAATGAAATGCATCAGAAAGCACATACTAGTTTCAATGGTTCGGACACCTAAATAAATTTATGAGGTAAATACTGTTTAGTCCCTGTACTTTCCGTGTCTCAACATTTCAGTCCCTCACCTTCTAATTTCACCTATTTAGTCCTTGTATTCTCAATTTTACACTGATTGGTCCATTCTGTCCAAATTCAGCTATATTGCCGTTAAGTTGCTAATATGACATATATGAAATGTCTCATTTGCCCCTTATTACTTTATTTAATTGTAACGTTTTATTTCTCTTCCTCTGTAACAAAAAAAAATGCTCTCCCCTCCATCTTCTTTCTCCAAAAATTCCAAAAGCAATCCGCGTACAACCTACCCATAGTGCGTAGGTAGCAAATCCATTATCCGAAGCTCTCTCTTGGTCGCATTCAAGCATCTTAGGATGTAGAGAAGATGGGTGGAAGAAATTCTCCGCAATCTCTTTCTTCCTCGCTGCACTCCTCTCTTTTCTCCTCCAGTTCATCCTCTTTTCAATCAACGCACGCGTAAACAAACCCGGAGGGCTCCAATTGGGAGGGGGTTGGACCAAACAGGGCAATGTTCAGAGCTGGTGGTGAAGCCGGAGGTGTGGCGATCGAGGCCGGCGATGTAGTTGGGCGAGGGTTTAGCGGAGAGGACGACGTAGCAGTGAGGATGGGTTCGGCCGAGCTAGGGTTGTGGAGGATTAGAATGGAGAGGACGATGACAGAGGAAGAGGCAATGGTGGGAGATGAGCATGAGGGAGGTTTGTTGGGTTTGGTGTTTGAGGACGATAAGGTGGTTTTGGGTTCCAAATGTTTACTTTTTACAACAAAGTAGATCAATTTTGAAGAGATGAAAGAAAGAAAAAGGGGTGTGTGGTTGTTTGATGCAGACTAGACCATCTAATTCAATCAAGACCACCTAGCTGGGAATCAGCTTGTTGCAGGTATAGAAAAACTTAATTGGTTATAGTTCAAGTCTTTAACAAGTTGCATATATATCACTAAATATGTTTCTGAATAGCTTGTAAGATAGCCTCTGGCTTCATCATAAAACTTCCATTATCTATATGCATGGTTTGCTTACTTGAACCAAGTTAAGTGGGATGCTGAAAATTTTAAGATGATGAATTCATTATATATATGCATTGTTGGATTTTGCTGTGCAGCAAGAAAAATGTGGTTGATTCATATATTTTCGCCGTCCTTGACCGACTGTTTACTGCTAAACTTATTTTGAACACAATGCAGATAATACCTTGCTGAAGAAGACGTAAGAGGGAAGGAAAAAATAACATAGAAAATTTTATTCTTTGAAGTGATTGAGGGCAAAAGAGACGTTTCCTATATGTCTGGTTAGCAACTTAACAGCAAAATAGCTGAAATTAGACAGAATGGACCAATCAGTGTAAAAATGAGTACAAGGACTAAATAGGTGAAATTAGAAGGTGAGGGACTGAAATGTTGAGACACGGAAAGTACAGGGACTAAACAGTATTTACCTCTAAATTTATTTTCAAGAATTTCAAAGAAAAGTTTCCAAATTATTATAGAGATGTAAAACACTCGCCAAGAACATACAAAAGACAAGTCTACAACAAATCACCTTGTAAGTGTTCACCCCATCATCAACTGCTCTTTCAAGGTCATCCAATATACTATCAGTACTAGCTCTTAGAAGCACAGTAGATACAGAGTTACCACCTTCTTCATTCTTCACAATAGTAACCTACATAATGAATCATCAATCATATTAGCAGCAAGAATAAAATATAAGAAAACATTATGAAAATCTATAGACAAAATATTATGTCTGTCTTTTCAACATACCCGAACACCAGCAATTTCCTCAACCGAGATTGAGTCGACATATCCGAGATCATCTGGGTTAGGCTGGCAAAGCTTCAACTGTTTCCATATAAAATGTCAATTACAACACATTCAACTAAGTTTGTGATACGGAAAAAGATTCTTGTAAAATTACCATAGCAACAGCACCAACTGTACGGCAAAATCGTCTCAATTCAAACTTTGAACTAATTTTCAGCACCATGAGCCTGGAACAAAGAACTCACAAATTTAGAACGCTAAAATTGCTCACAAATCTCTAATAGACAGGGCATTACACGAAAATATGAATGGAACAAAATTAAAATATGCATATATACAAATTCAACTTCACATTGACACTTACTTGTAACGCTCACAGAAATGCAATGCCATCTCTCCAACTGCTGCTCCACTGACAATTACTTTGGCACCTGAATCTGCGACTGCTTTGATGAGCTCCTCAACCTTAGCTTCTTCTGTTTTTGCATAATTTTCTAGCTATCAAATGACCAAGAAAATACTTGTTACAAATTCAGTTACACAACCCATATATAAAAAACTTTGCAAGTAGTTGAATAGGAGTGCAAAGGCAATTTCTAGTTTCATATATACAAGCCAAGCAATAAAAGAATATCATACACAAGAAAAAAACTGTTACTAGACATAAAGTTGATAGACCAAGGCTGCAGAAACAGACATCAAGGTTCATTTAAAAATAACAAAAACGTTTCTCGAAGAATACAGAAAGTTGCATTCTACCCATGAACTCTCAATATATAAAGCCTGAATGAATCACATGAATATGGGGCAAAATTTAACTATTACTATTGTACAGTTCTCTATCAAATGACAATCAAGGTTCATTTAAAAATAACAAAAATGTTTCTCGAAGAATACAGAAAGTTGCATTCTACCCATGAACTCTCAATATATAAAGCCTGAATGAATCACATGAATATGGGGCAAAATTTAACTATTTGAACATAGAAGTACTTAAGAAACTACTACTAAGTGAATGGTATAAATAGAACTAACAGCAATCCAGAAAGAATAACCACAATATATACAACATAAGACTTCTCTAAGAAATAACAACAATCCAGTTTGAGAAGTACCTGCTCAGCATTATGAATAAGAACAGTTCCTTTGGTCTCAGTTGCAGAGGTATCAACACCACCAGCAAACACAGCAACCTGAAAGGTAAACAGAAGAAATAATCTGAGATTGTTCTTGCTTCTATCACTCACAGGTTTCAATTTGGCACAAGATTCCCAACAAATTACAGTTATCAGGCTCATAGGAACCAAAAATTAGTGCCTCTAAATGAAAATCAATAGAAAACTGCGAACACTAATGAAATAGAGCTAAAAGGGAAGCTCATAGTAATTAGATAAAGATAAAATTTGCCAGTATGATAGACAATCATACAAAACTTGATTCAATGGTATGGTACACATACAAAGCAACAAACAAAATGATGAAACAGTAGACAGACAAAAGAGTTCAAACCTTGGCCTTCTGCATTTTCTTTATGCTGCCAACAGCATCACTCTTTAACGCCATACCTCGAACCACAGTACAGTTATGCAAACCCCCTCCCAAGAACTTTGCCACACGTACATTATCCACATTAAAGTTCGCTGGGTTCTTGGGGCATACTTGTATACATGCCTGCAGAGCGAGAAATAAAAAGCTGCTTTAGAAACCCGTAACAAGCACTTCAATTTCTTTCTTTTAAACAAATGAGCGTCTCTTGTATGAACATTTGGTACTAAAATGACAAAAGGCAGTCAGGTTAATCCTTACATCGGAAACAAGTGAGGATAAAATATCCTCCTGTCCAAACTGCTTGCTGGCAACAGGTGCTTTCATTCTCTTAACCACTTCTTCTTTATTACGCACATCCATAGTCTCAGAACCTTCCTCAACCAGTTCATCCAAGATTTCAATTGCCTGAAACATTCAAAAAAATACAAATCAAAACTCGATCCACAAAAACTCCAATCAATCGAACCAGTCACAGAGCCATGACCAACAAACCTTCTTAATCGATTTCGTATATCCACTAATGATCTCACTAGGATGCAAACCCATCCTGATAAGCTCCCCGGCGTGCGAAAGCAGCTCGCCGGCGAACGAAATGGTGAGATTAGCACCGTCGCCAATCTCCTCCTGCTGAGCCTTCCCAGCCAAAACCAAAAGCTTGGCGGCAGGGTGCTGAACCTCGAGCTCATTCACAATCGTGGCGCCGTCATTCGTGACGAAGAGCTTGTCCAAGTGATTGATTACCATCTTGTTCATGCCTGAGTAGCCATAGAAAGCAAACAAAGCAATAAGGACTAGTACGACGATTCGCCGTGATCTAAAAGATTGTTAGATTTTGAGAGATACCGTTGGGACCGAGAGAGGTGCGGATGATGGTGGAGAGTTGGTTGCAGGCCTCGATGTTCTTGACGACGGCTTCGTCCAAGCCGGAGAGGTGCTTGTGCCCCTCCTTCAGCATTGATTGTATTCCGTACTGCGACATTGCCAGATCTTCTTCTTGTTCTCGATTTTGCGCACCAAAACCCTAACCCTAGAAATGGCTGCCAAAACCCCTCTGTGTGACTGAACACTGCTCGGGGATTCAGCTTTATACTACGCCGCTTTATTAAAGCAACTCGGTAAAAAGAAAAATCTTCAAAAACAGTAAATCAATGTTCACTTCATCTTTTTTTATTTCAACTCTTTGTAACAAAAAGATAAAATATCCGAACTTAATCAAAACCAACTCACTTCATCACCTCTCATTCTGAGAGATCCAAGTCACCCCTTCCACCACCATCTCTGGCGACCAAATCTTAGCATCGCCTTCCTCCTTCGCACCAATGTTCTCCTTGCTCGCCGTTCTGCTAGACGATGAAGCTCGACCCAGCCTCGACGACAACGGCAGAGTCTTAACCTCGACATCGAAGTCTCAGCCTCGACGGCACCACACATCTGGCCTCCACCGTTGCCTCTGTGCACGACGGGAAAGCCACTACCTCCATATCTACTCTCTCTCACCAAATCTAAATCAGATGAATGAGTAGAGATCAACAGCTGAGGGCAGTAACCTCAGTAAATTTTGTTTGTTAAAATTGATGTTTTACTAGTTCATTGATTTATTACTAAGGGCAGTAATTTATTATTGAGGTTAAAACATGTTTACAATGGTTAGTAAATTAATATTAGGATCAATAACGTGTTTACTCAGTATCGACTCAAAACACTCGTCTACTCTAAACATGAATTATTAAGTGCTATAGAATTATGAATTTAAACATGCTCCTGAGTTTACACAAAGCTGCTTAACTTGTAAACATGTAACACATAGTCTCAGCTATACTTGGAGATCTATACTTAGCTACAAGGCTTAGCATAAATCTTAGCAACACTAACCTGCTGAATTAGAGTTTTAGTTCAAACATAACTATGCATCTAATGAATCATCAAGGCAACAAAATGGATCACACGCTATCATAGACAAGTCGAAAAACATGCTTCAATTATTCTAAAAATTCTCAAACTCAAATCCAAAGCATCCATCAAATTTTAAAGACAAAGGTTTTACGGTTTTAACTTTAATCCAAAAACACAAACTGAAATAAAGGAAGCAGAAAGTACTAGACATTGTTTACATTTTTATTGGATCTACGAAGGTTTTTCGAGACGGCAGAGTGGAAGCAACACCTAGAGAACTTCAGAGCTTCTTGGGGAAGTCCTAATTAGCGTCGGCTTCTTGCTTCTTGGCTTAGAGACTCGACAAAGGAAGAGAGGAAGAGAATGTTGTTTACTGATTTTTATGTGAAGAAGAGATGATAAAAACATTGGCATATGGCTGCCTTATAGTGGTGAATGTGCATCCTTCAAGTCCTCTCATCTGTTGATTAAATCTTGATATGACAGTCTTTATTAATTGCACAAAATTTCTGATATATATCTCCTTGGAACACTCTAGAGTTTCTTCTGTAAATATACTTCTAACGTGGCTTTAATAATGACCAGATACATTACTTAGTCTCCAAACGGTTTCACCGCAAAGGTTTCCTTCTCCTTGTAAATTGCTGATTTTTGGCACACTTGACCAACGTCAATAAGATAGCAATATATTTTCGTAGCAAATAGATATAAATGATCTGTAAACGGATCTAAAAACTAAAAAAGCGTAGTTTTCCATCTATATCTTACATGTTTTTTGGTTCATTTTGAGCTGTTCGCAATCGTCCGTCCAAGTTGAGTGAAATTCTCTGGCAGATTTTGAATTTGATGAGAACTCAACTTCTTGTTACTTACCTTGCCAAGTCTCCTATTTTTAAGAGAAAAACGAGTTATTATGATATAATCTATTTAATAGGGATTTAGATAAATATTAATAGAATAATTAAACACAATAAAACTCCTCTATTTTCTGAGTTGGATTGGATTTTACTTCCATAAAGGAATGGATAGGATTTGGCGGCATAGAGTCCTCCTTAGACTCTCTAAAACTAACGAAATAGCTCCCTACAGACTACCATTTTCCTCTTGATCCATTAACAGCCCAAGGACCTTGAGTCCTTATGGGTTTGGTTCTTCCGAACCGGTCCGATTTCCTATCTCATAAGAATAGAAAGTTTCCATAAATAGTTAAGGAAAGTCGAAATAGGGATTTGACTTACGAGATTGACCGTCTGGATCGAGCCCTCAACGTTGTCGGATCAAGTTGAATTTTTTTGCATTCATGTATTTTATCATGATGGTCATATTAGATAGTTGGATTTTCATTTCTCAAGTTTGATCAACGAAATCACAATGTGGCCACTAATGTTGTATAACTTGGTTACTACGTTTTAAAAAATGTTCCGTGTTAAAAACAAACTCTATGTAGAACCTTCAAACTCAAAAAAGTCGTGAAATAAGATATGACCGGAATGGTAAAATACCTTTAGAGTTGAAAAATCACATAATTTCGGTAAAGAATCGGTGCCGGTAGTCGCGGTCAACGCAATTTACCATTCTTTCTCCCTATCGGTAGCCCTATCTTCGGGGGTTATTTTTCAGAAAATTTTTATACCACCAGTTGCGTTACATCGATTTAAAACTATTTTCTGTTGAAGGACCGGCCAAAATACGTAATTTAGATGGTCAAATGACTGTTTTCGTGCGTTTAGGGGTTTGGCTTACAAGATTGACCTTCCGGATCGAGCTCGTAATGTTGTCGGATCAAGTTGAATTTTTTTTTCATACGTGTATTTTATCATGATAGTCATATGAAACGGACGGATTTTTGTCTCTCAAGTTTGATCATCAGATGATATCGGATTTTCGTCAGATTTTACCATTATTTCTCCCTACAGGTATAAGGGACGCACTACCAGAATAAGTATCATAGCCGACGAAAAAAAAATTAGCAGGCCGACGAAATTTTTTTTCGTCGGCTAAAGTCCATTTTAGCCGACGAAAAATAATTTCGTCGTCTAAGTGAAATTTTCGTCGGCTAAAGTGGACTTTTAGCAGACGAAAAAAAATTTCGTCGCCTAAGTGAAATTTTCGTCGGCTAAAAGTCTACTTTAGCCGACGAAATGTTGTCTCGTCGGCTAAAATAGTTTTTTTCGTCGGCTATAGTCTGTGAACTATAGCCGACGAAATTTTAAAACTTTAGCCGACGATATATATAATTTCGTCGGCTAAAAGTCTTTATATTTCCAGATCTAGACAGTAGCTGATGTGAAAGAAAAAACGGGAGAAAAAGTTTTGGGGTTGGCGAAATTGTTGGGTGTTGTCGAAATCTGTCCGAAATTAGTTTGTGGCACTATATATAGGTACGTATATGTGTATATATCTTGTTTTTGAGTTGATTTAAGAGTTTTATTTTCGTTATGCATTGATTTTGAGTTTTAATTAGAGTTGATTATATTGTGTTTTAATTAGAGTTGATTATATTGTGTTTTGAGTGTGATTGAGTTGATCGATTTGGGTTTGATAATATATATGAAGTTGTTGATATATATATATATATATATATATTAGTAATTATTATATATATATTAATTGTACGTTAACTCAGATATAATATAAATTGAATGATTCGTAAATTTAATTAATTAGCGTTTATACATATATATTATGTTATTTTCTCAGGATATGGATAAGAGTTGGATTTCGCTTCCAAAATGGGACAAAAGATATGCTAAAGGAGTTGTTAGTTTTATTGAATATGTGATCAATAATGCTAAAGGGAATACAATTTTCTATTGTCCGTGCACTAAATGTCAGTGTCGCAGCGATATGTATCAATTTCCAATTGACAAGGTTTGGCAGCACCTTCAAAGTAATGGGTTTTGGGAGAAGTACACATGTTGGATATATCACGGTGAAACATCATCAAGGGGTCCGCATGATCATGGGCAATTTTCTGAGACGGCAGTACATCCAACGATCCAACAACGGCCTTCATCAACGATATGTTTCCTTATGAGAGGGGTGTATGCTCTGAAGGACCGTATATGTCTGACCCGGTGCAGCCCTTCCCTAGAGTTGTCAACACTGCTGGTATTGACAGGTACAACAAACTACTTGCTTTCCAACAGACCCCTGTGTACCCCGGTTGTCAGAAAACGGTTCTTGAAAGTGTGATGGACGTTATGAAGATTAAAGTTGAGACAAAATCGACTGTGAAGGCTGTTGATGAGTATCTACAGTACACTGCTTCGATGCTGCCCCACGGTCATCGTCTTCCTACCACTCATCATAAGGTCCGATGTATACTGAAAGATCTTGGGCTTTCCTACATCAAGATCCATGCATGCAGATATGATTGTGTTCTCTTCTGGGGTAAAGATCCAGAAGGGAATGACCTTGGTGACCTTGACACATGTCCAGTATGTCAGAGTGACAGGTATAAGTTGACTCCTGCAGGCAATAGGAAACCTATGAAGGTACTTCGGTATTTCCCGTTGAGGGATAGGCTGGAACGGTTGTACATGTCATCACACACGGCCAAATCTATGAGATGGCACGCTGATAGGGAATTGCAAGGCGAAGATACCCTTATACACCCTGCTGACGGGGAGGCCTGGAAGCATATAGACAGGGAGTTTCCTCATTTTACGTCTGAGGTCCGAAATGTGAGGCTCGGGCTCTCATCCGACGGGTTCAATCCTTTTGGCAACATGAGTCTTCAATACAGTGTATAGCCGGTGATTTTGGTACCATACAATCTTCCTCCATGGATGTGCATGAAGAAGGAATACAATATGTTGAGTTTGTTGATTCCGGGACCCGGTTATCCAGGGAAGTGTCTCGATGTGTATTTGAGACCCTTGATTGAAGAGCTTAAGTTTTTTTGGGACGTTGGTCATCCCACTTATGATAAGTTCATGCACGAGATGTTCCAGATGCATGCTATGGTTGTTGGTACCATTAGTGATTTTCTTGCTCGTGGGATGTTGTCGGGCAACGTTGTTAGGGGATACAAGGCTTGTCCAGAGTGCCTAAGCGATGAGGGGAGCAGTAGTCATTGCAACAAGATATGTAGATTGGGTCACCGTACTCTCCTTCCGTATGATCACGAATGGCGGTTCATTGTATAATCGTAACATATGACAACAAATTTATTTATTTACAGACAACTTGGAGACTACAAAGCTTATGTGGCTAACAAATCCGCGCCTGAAGGATGTATAGCAGAAGCATATATTGCGCACGAGTGCGTCACCTACATGAAGTTGTATCTAGGAGCATTGAAGGAAACTCCACAAACCATGCCGGTTGATGAACCGAAGTTTAACCTTTCCATAGTCTCAAATGATGTTGAAGTTTATGGAATTTTACCAGAGTCCTACAAGTTGCAACCCCATGAGCTCGTCATAGCCCATTGGTGGGTATTGATTAACTGTCAAGAAGTTGAATACTGGAAAGACATCCATCTACACTGTCCAGACATTCAAGGCGATTGGGTATGTAATTCTCCAATTTTGTATGTTGCAAGTCTCCTTGATTGCATAATTATTCATATTTATAATACATTGAATCTTTGGTTGCAGATGAACCATATTCAATTTGATGGTCACCCAAATTGGTCTCACGAACTAAGACTTCTAGCTATGAAGCCGATAATGTCAAGAGTTTACCCGATGTGCAAGGTCAATGGCGTGCAATTTATATGTGAAATGAGAGACAACAGACGAAGAACACAGAATTCTGGGGTTATGGCGCATGGTGGCCGGAATGGAGTTGATTATTATGGTGTTCTTGATTCAGTGGTGGAACTCGTTTATGGGCAAGGCATGACCGTGCACCTGTTCAAGTGTAGATGGTTTGATACTAGAAGCTCGCAGAGCATGAAGATTGATCAGTACGGGATTTTATCGGTGAACACTGGCACAAGCTGTTACGAAGATGACCCCTTTGTTTTTGCGACATCGGTGAAACAAGTGTTTTATCTTGATGACCTTGTTAAGGGTGACGCGTGGAAAGTAATCAATCTTGTGCACCCTCGAAACATTTACCGGGCGGCTACACTTGGAGAGGCCGAAGACGAGGAAGAAAATGTTGCGTATCAAGAACACAGTGCAATAGATATTCCTGACTCCTCTACAATTCGCCTTAATAATTTTAAACCGGGTCGTTCGGTTCGAATTCGTGATTTAGACGCTCGCCTTATTGACGTGGATCCAAATCAAGACACAGACGACGACTCTTGTGATGTAGAAATGCATAGATTACCGGAAATTAATTCTGACACCGAAGAAGACTCATCGGATGATTCTGATTACGAGCCTTCTTAGTTATTTTGAATTTGTACTACAATTTGATGTGTTTTATATGGTACAAGCTCTACAATTCATAATGTATCTTAATGTTGGTTATATATGCAGGAAATTGTTATGGGTACGGTTAAACCAACTGTTTTTTTATCTATTTGACAGTTTTAGCCGACGAAATATAACATGTTTCGTCGGCTAAGATACTTTTAGCCGACGAAACATGTTGTATTTCGTCGGCTAAAGGTATCTTAGCCGACGAAACATGTGTAATTCGTCGGCTAAAAGTATCTTAGCCGACGAATACCCTAATATTTCGTCGGCTAAACCCTAAACCCTAACCCTTAAACCCTAAAGTATAGCCGACGAATACCCTAATATTTCGTCGGCTAAAGTTAAATGAATAAAATAATAATTTATACCGCTAGTTGCGTCTCCTCGATATGAAACTATTTGTAGTTGACGGTCCGGACAGAATACGTATTTTAGGTGGCCAAATCACCGTTTGTTTGTGTTTAGGGGTTTGACCAACGGGATTGACCGTGCGGATCGAGCCTGACCGTGTGTCCGATGATGCTGAAATTTTACCCTCACACATGTTTCAATATAATGATGATATCTGACGGTCGGTTTTCCGTTTCACAAGATGGATTGTCACAATCAAAGTATGCCTACTAATGTTGTATAACTAATTGACCAAGTGTTAAGTAAATGTTCCGTTTTAAAAACAAACTATACGTAGATGCTTCAAACAAAAAAAAGTCGTGAGATAAGATATGACCGGAACGATGAAATATGTCTACGGTTGAAATTTCACGTAATTCCGATAAGTTTCGGTGCCAATACTTGCGGTCATTGCATTTTTTCTATTCGTTCGCCATAGAGGACGCCCTATCTCCGACGGTTATTTTTCTTATAAATTTTATACCGATAGTTGCGTCTCCTTGATATGAAACTATTTGTAGTTGACGGTCCGGACAGAATACGTATTTTAGGTGGCTTAATCACCGTTTGTTTGTGTTTATGGGTTTGACCAACAGGATTGACCGTGCGGATCGAGCCCGACCGTGTGTCCGATGATGCTGAAATTTTACCCTCACACATGTTTCAATATAATGATGATATCTGACGGTCGGTTTTCCGTTTCACAAGATGGATTGTCACAATCAAAGTATGCCTACTAATGTTGTATAACTAATTGACTAAGTGTTAAGTAAATGTTCCGTTTTAAAAACAAACTATACGTAGATGCTTCAAACAAAAAAAAGTCGTGAGATAAGATATGACCGGAACGATGAAATATGTCTGCGGTTGAAATTTCACGTAATTCCGATAAGTTTCGGTGCCAATACTTGCGGTCATTGCATTTTTTCTATCGTTCGCCATAGAGGACGCCCTATCTCCGACGGTTATTTTTCTTATAAATTTTATACCGATAGTTGCGTCTCCTCGATATGAAACTATTTGTAGTTGACGGTCCGGACAGAATACGTATTTTAGGTGGCCAAATCACCGTTTGTTTGTGTTTAGGGGTTTGACCAACGGGATTGACCGTGCGGATCGAGCCCGACCGTGTGTCCGATGATGCTGAAATTTTACCCTCACACATGTTTCAACATAATGATGATATCTGACGGTCGGTTTTTCATATCACAAGATAAAACAAATAAATTGTGCATGAACTTACTAAATATGAATAAAATATACTTTAGCCGACGAAATTACTAACATTCGTAGTAATTTCGTCGGGTAAAAGTTGAACTATAGCCGACGAAATTACTAAAAAAATTTTGTCGGCTATAGTTGGACTTTAGCCGACGAAATTAGGGTTTTGTCGTCGGCTAAAGTCCAACTATAGCCGACGAATTTTTTATTTCGTCGGCTATAGTTCTTACTATATATTCGATTGCAGCGAGACAGAACCCACTCTCTCCATTTTCTCCTTCTCGGCCGGACGGTTTCTCCCTCTCCTCTCGATTTTCTTTCGCCATTTTCGACGGTTTCCGGCCTCCACTCCGCCTCCCTCATCTCCCAAACCAATTAGGTATGCAATTTCATGTTTATATTGTATTATAGAACAAATTTGGGTTGTTTTTTCAATATATTGCATTATATTGAATTGTGTTGAATTATATTGTGATAATGTTGAATTGTATTATGTTGTGATAATGTTGAATTATATTGGGTGTATTTACTGAATTTGGGTGTATATTTGGTTGTATTTGGGTGAATTTGGGTGTATTTGGGTGTAGTTGGGTGTATTTGGATGTATTTGGGTGTATTTGGGTGTATTTGGGTGTATTTAATATATTTGGATGTATTTGGGTGTATTTGGATGTATTTGGGTGTATTTAGTATATTTGGATGTATTTGGGTGTATTTAGTATATTTAATATATTTGGGTGTATTTGGGTGTATTTGGGTGTATTTACTGATTTTGGGTGTATTTGGGTGTATTTGGATGTATTTGGGTGTATTTTGTATATTTAATATATTTGGGTGTATTTAGTATATTTGGATGTATTTGCGTATATTACAATATTATTTGGTATATTGTTCATTTTTTATTTTATTTGGTATATTGTTCATTTTTTATTTGGTATATTGTTCATTTTTTATAATTTTATACATTTAACAAAATATTAATTATTTTATTTAGGATGAAAGGATTATTCAGCAGATCCAAGAGTTCGAAGGGCCGGGGTGAATCGTCAGAGGGAACGTCTAGCAACCCTCGAGGTTCGTTTCAGGGCCCAATGACGGCCCGACGGGCGTCTCTTCTGGAGCCGACACATTCCTCCAGGCAGCCAGATGGCCCTCCCGCCTCCAGGCCGCCTAGCGCCCCTCGCTCCTCCGGCCAGCCGGACGCTCCTCGCTCCTCCAGGCAGCCCAGCGCCCCTCGCTCCTCCGGCCGGCAGGAC